>CM026075.1:16559410-17101910 GCA_014839685.1 Anableps anableps | reverse complement strand
TAAATGTATACCTGTTGTTAGCCAGATGCTACTCTTTCATGCTTCCTGCTTTGCAGAGAAAGCCTACATCTAGTTCTTGGATTCATTTTCTTTCAGTCATCAGCAAATCATTTTTTAATATGAATAATGTTTGTGAAAGTGCTGAGTGGCGAAAAGAAACTTGTGTTGCATTTTTAATATTTATTGTTTCCTTAAACCCAAAATCAAATTCCTCCTTCAGAGTTGCATGATGGGCAGGTGTATTATTTTACTGGATCTGTTTAGCTCATGTCACCTTGCTGGAACCCAGGAATTTATTTTCTGTTACCCTGACCTCTGCCATGCTGCTACATGTGCACATACAGCTATGGTCCACGCTTTTCGTGTGAATAGTTTGGCTGATGATCTTAAGCAGCTGTAGCATGTGTGTATAATCATGGAGAGAATGCTGTTAAACCCCCCTCCTTCACAGGCAGATGGAATCGTGCACATACATGTGTGCATACATTCACAGGGGCACGCGTAGGTTTTGTTTTTTTGGGGCTAAAGCAGCTGGCCAAGAACAATGAGAGGCCTGTTTAGCATTTCAAAGCTGCAGCTCTCCCCCTCTTCCCTCCTTGCCTTTGCTGTCCCTGTCTTGCATTTTGCAAGTGATAATGAGAACAAAATGAACTAATTATATTCTTTGATTCTGATTGAAACAGCAGGGCTTACAGGCAGGATGAGAACAGTTACAGTCAAACAGGAAAATAGACTAAAAATGGCTTGACCAAGTTAAGTTCTGTCTTTGTGGTGCAGTCAGCTCGATGGCAAGACTGAGTTTGCAGGCTGTGCATTGCTGTGGTATCTAAAATCTATCACGTCAAGTCTTGTCAAAAACCCTCTGTCTCCATCTTGATATGACCTGGCCATGTTTGCTTTGTGTCTGTACCGACATTCCTGTTACTGGATGTTTCAGTAATTCAATAAATCATCCCATCAGCTGGAACACCACAGCTGGACATGATTGCCTCCACGCGTCAACATTGTGTTTGCACATGTCTGCTCATGCTGTAATACATGCATGCAAATAATTGCCCACTTGTACCCGAAGGTTTGAAGTCCAATACCTCAGGATAAGGTCTGATGGGAAAGTTTTAGCATCATTCAGTGCCTTTCAAGTGAAGGATGAATGCTTTAGTAACTAGAAAGCCAGGGTATCCCTGCAGTGAGTGGCTTTAAGGTGTGGATGTTTGGATTTGTGCAAGTTGTAGGTTCATTATGCAGAAGAGACATGCATCTCAGCCAAACTATTTATACACTTTATATTTTGGAACATTTTGTTATGGTTTACATTTTGAAATTAATGGTTTTTATTAGTTTTTGCACTGAAAAGCAAAAAAAGATGTCCCTCGTTTTTCCACTGTTTCCAGCCTCTGCTTGGTTAAATAAATCAAAGAGCTCAGGCCTTGTTTCACCTCCATACACACTTATTGAGTTCTGTATACCTGCTCAGTGAGGCACCAGATTCACCTCTTATTTTGCCTCTAAACCTCATTAAGGAACAGGATTATGCCTTTAAAGTTGAGCAAAGAACTGCTTCACCTTCAATATGATACCTTTTGACATTGTAAAAATGAACTCAGTTTATAGCGTATGTGGCACAATTCTATGCGATTGCAGAGCAAAGGTTTGGGGGATTAAGACATGCATGTGGATTTTTTTTATTTATTTATTTTTTTATTAACAGTTTTGGCAGGATTACTCTGAGATTACCTTGTATAGTCGAGCTTCAACAACAGTTGTAGGAGACAATATTCATTCTGCACTTTACTCTGTTTGATGCATTATTTCCACAGAAAAATGTACCCCTGAAAGTTACTGATTGTTTTCTCATCACCATTTTGGTGCTGCTACGTTTAAATTGATCTTTATTTAATTACAGTTAGATATTTAATCTGGGTTTACTTGAGTATTTTTGTCCTGTTTTTTACTTTAGATGTTGTTTTTCTAAAGTTTATCCAATCAAAAATTAATTTGACATTTTAAAATTAGAGCTGCAAATATCAGGTACCATGATTGTTTTAAAAAATTGCTTGAGTGTATTCTTGACAGCTTGGTACTACTGCAAAACAATGAGAACATTTCTGTTTTCTAACTGTTAAACAGTTTTAATGTTCACAGGTTTTGAGATTATATGTTTGGCTTTGTATGGTGTGGACACTTTGCTGGGCTGTTTCAAGTGCTCCTTGAATATTAGCTTGAGATACACTGATGTTTGAGAACCAGGGAGGGGGGGCAACAGTGTTTCTCAATAGATATTCAGTGAACACTGAGGCTAAGTAATATGGACCAATGATCAAAACCCAATACTCATTACATCAGAAGAGTCCCTTTTTGTGGCAGCAGTAATATTACTGAGTTGGTTTAAGTAGCACTTAGATGTAGTCTTTGAAGGAATGCAACCAGTAGGCTGCATATCCAGAACATTGAGTTCTTATGTTTTAGGTTTTTATTCAGTTTATTGGTGACAGTGCTGAATTTGGCTATTTGTTTTTTGTTTTTGTTTTTTTTCAGGATTTAAGTTGAATGAAGCATCTTTTCTCCAGTGTAATTGAAAAGAAGTTTGGGATTGTGCTTTTAAATCTGTTCTTCAAATCGCTCCCGCGCAGTACAGAAACAGGCTGCCATGTGACAGACAATCAAAAAGATGACTGTATTCATTTTAGAGCTAAATAATGTTTGAAATCACAATGGTCATTGCATTGTAAACATTTTCAACATAAACACTGGAGAAGATTCACACTATAAATGCTAGAGTTACATATGGCCCGCTGGGCTATCAGTGCACAAAATCCCCACGTATAACAGTAACTGACATGCAAAAGCTTGCATGGAGTGATTGGGATGAGACTAAAATAGTGGGAGGTAGGATTCGAGAGATTATATTATTTTAAGGGGGCAGGGGAGCATTATTTATTTTCCAGCTACATAGTGCCATTTATAGCACAATAAAGTAACCATGTTACCTTCAGTTGTATAAAAATGCTGTATATATCAAACATAAGTTAAAAGAAATTTGACTTTGCAATTTGATGCCTTGAAATTGGCCTCTGTCTCTTTAAGAAGATCCTGCTCTTTTCCGACACTTTGCCTTCAGCACGTCATCACAACAGTGCTCCTCCATTATGCCATTTACAACTGTTCTTAGGAGCGTTGGACTGAGAAGTAGTTTGTATGATAAGCTCAGCAGATGCGCAGTTTTTAACCAGGTGTTGCTAATTCCTGCTGCTGCTTCTCTGGAGGAGCTGAGTGGGGAAGGCATGGGGGGACGATTGGTCTGTCAGATGGAGGCTCAGCTGGGGTCTGTAGCTCCAAGGAAGAGCTTTGGGTAAATAGGCACCGCATTGTAAGAGCAAGCATTTAGGATGGTTGCCACGGGAGATTCAAGGATTCCTCAAACATGCATGAAAGAATCGAAGCAACCCCCCAGGTATGTTTTTAATGAGGGAATAACATCATTACATGATATAAAGCCAAAACAGTCAATTTTGCATAACACCCTCCCTTTAAAATAATCTTTTGTTGGAATTATTTGTTGCTGCAAGTTTTTTCTCTGCCAATTCTTTGCAAAATAGATAAAGCTGAGTCAGATTGGATGAGGATTATCTTAAATGTCAGTTTTGAAGTCCCACAGCATGATACTGCCACCAGCACCCTAATCCACTATCTTCAGGGTGATGAGCAGTGATTCTTTGTCACCACGTGTAATGTTTTGCAGATAGGCCAGAAATTTAAATTGCGGACTCACTTGACCAGAGTATCTACAGACTGTAACTTGGCTACTCCTTGGGTTAATGATCTACTTGGTTTGCCCTGCATTTTAATTGGGGGATTCTGAGTAAAAAGGGAGACGGTCTAGAAATAAAAGACTCAGTTCTCAGATTATTTGTGAAAAAAAAAAAACTTGAAAAAACATGGATTTTAATTCAACTTCAAAAATATACACTAGTTTGTGTTTGTGTATCATGTTAAATCACAGTAAAATGTTTTAAAGATTCAATAAATATATGGCAATTGCTTGCCTTCTGACTTCACATGTATCTAATGTTAATGGATGCATTTAATGGAGTTCTGAGAAATGCTTTAAATGTAGACTTGCCAAGTTCCTGATTGATCATTTTCTCCTTAGCTGCATCGTCTCATGGTTGTTCATAAACAACACGCATCAGAAACATTGTACACTCTGACCCTCAAATACCGATCGATGGCGGCATGCCTCGATCTGATCTGAACCAATACCTGCGACTGGATTGAAACTTTCCTCCTGTGCAGACAGGCTCGGGTCAATAGAAGAAATCTAGCCTCACGTCTGTTTGTGACAGAAGTGGTGCCTGTGAATGACACCCTGCTTTAGTTTTATCTCTCAACGTAGCAACTTGTCTGTTCCTGTTGGCGGTGCATGGGTCAGCCAATTCCAGTTGTGGCCTGAGCTAGCCTGGTGACCTTAATTGACTATTGATGGCTCTGGTTAGAAATTGCACAGACTGCCTCTCTGGTTCGTCTTTGCAGCTGAGCTGTAGGACTTGTATGGAAGAAATGATATTTTAGGATTCTTTCCGCCTCCTGTAGCGTGATAGCAGCAGTACTTCCAAGCTCAGGGTTGTGAAAACTGTTTATTTTAGAAGGATGTTTGCATTTAGTTTTGAAAAAAATTTACTATATTAAAATTGTATCTGGCTTTGACAGAATAGAGATTTGATTTGGTAGAAGTAGTGAGGCTAATCCTTCATTTATTGGTTTTGGAAATATTAAAAGTGACTGAAGACTTTTTTTTTTTTTTTTTTTAATTGGGATGTAATCG
The DNA here is from genome assembly GCA_014839685.1 of Anableps anableps. Classification (NCBI taxonomy): domain Eukaryota; kingdom Metazoa; phylum Chordata; class Actinopteri; order Cyprinodontiformes; family Anablepidae; genus Anableps; species Anableps anableps. The sequence continues at coordinate 17,097,088 of CM026075.1, read as the reverse complement.
AGGCTTCCAGTCAGTCACTTTAAATGCCAAAGACGACGACAAGCTATTCAAAAATGCGGCCCTATTGCATGGTCATCCCTGGTTGGCACCAGTGTGTGATCATACTGTAAGACTCTATGTAGTTGACTGTGTGAGTCCTGCACAGACATTTCTCACGGTTTGAGGAAGTGCAGAGGCGTCATAGAAATGGCCCTGCCTGGAATACGTAGGCAGATTTTTTTTTCTTTTCTTCCTCTTACGCACACTAACTCACGAACTCTCCTGTTCTTCCAAAATCTGCCTTCAGTTACTCTTTGTGGGCTACTTTCTGGATAACGATGGTTTCTACGGCTTTCTGACGACCCTCTCATCTTCTTATTCTTTCAAACTTAGATTTTAGTCATATTCTCACTAGCTTTAAGTCCTGACTGCTCAGACCTTAGCAAAAACAAACCCACTTACAAACAGGAAACACACACATGTGGAAAGATTGTTTGGTGTTTGCCTTCTCATTTGCAAATCTGCCCACACAGGCCCTGTTTGTGTCAGAATCAATAAACCCTCTTGGAAAATTACCCCAGCCATCCAGTTAGGCTCATTGATAAGGCCTCCACACTTATTAGAGTCTCAGGAAAAATGTAGACCTTTTTTTTTTTTTTTTAAATTTGAACTAATTCTCAGAATAATTGAGGTAAAGCAGATCAATACATTGATTAGCTAAAACTATCAGGAAACAACAGTCACAGTTTTTAACAGCGACGGTAAATTAACATAATGTTAAACTATTTTGTAGAGATACATTTAATTGTTGATTTCATGTGTGTAAAATAGATTTCTATGTTTTAAACTGAGCTTTTTTCCAAGGAAAGTTGATCAAGAGACGACTGGACATGCGCTGTTTGTGGTGGTTGAATTTATCGTGGCATTTTTGGAGTTAAATTTCAGAGTCCTTCCAAAGCCTGCAGATGTAAGGCAGCACGTACTGGAACCCACTAGTGGATAAATGTGCTTTTAACTGCCAGCTAATGTGGACTTTAGCCCTTAGCTCTGCTGCTGTGAGGGAAAAGTGGAAGGAAAGGCAGATGGAGAAAACCCTCTAAACTACCCTTTTTAAAGGTCTATTTATCTTCTAATATCAGATTTATGCTTGTTTTGCTGCTTCCTAGCAACAGTTCTTAAAAGATATGATGCCACCGTGGATCAAGAGTTTAAAATATAATAGTATGTTTCCAGTTTGTGTATGCTGACGTACTATTTATAGCATTCAGGTATTTTCTTATGAGGAAAAATTAAGTTTTCCTTAAATGACATCTTATTTGACATCTGCCCTTTTCTCTATATGTTGTAATTTCTTTAAAAAATGTCGTTTCAACTTCAAATCAGACCCCATAATGCAGTAGGAGGGTTTTTCTACCAGACCAGTTCTATTGCTAAACTGGTGCTAGTGTTTGCTTAGTGCTAGTTCTGTTTCCACCACCGTAACCGCTGGCACTGAAAAACTAGTGTTATCTCTTGGCTGGGCTGAGTAAAGAACCGCTTCGTCAGCAGCTGAAGATCAATAAAATGTTATGAACTCCTGAGTTTTCCTTGTCAGTTCTACTCTTTGCAAATTTAAGATGGATAATTGCACCATCTATTACAAATATCATCATAATGTCAATATGAACATCATTAATACCACAAAAGACGGGTTTGAATGTAAAAGTTGTTGGACTTATGTGTCCATATTCACAGAGAAAACTCGTTGATCTTCTGCTTCGTAGTGAGAAGAAGTTTTTGAATGATCGTTTGTGCAGTGTCAGCCCTATATGTAGGGTGGGGGTGGGACTTGGGCCCCCTTTGGAACTGATGGACTTAAAAAGCAACTAAAATTCTTCCATTGTATTTCTCTAGGTGTTCTTTTTAGATATACAACGCTGAGTCTCTTTTGCTTATAAAGAGCATTGAGTAGCAACTTTCCTTGCCATCTGTTCTGGAAGCTGTCAGTCAGCTGTATCTATGGACAAATAAGGGGAAAAAAAACCCCTAATGTTTTCCCCCCTTTCTAAATAGGGGACTAGCTCCGTTCCTCTCAGTAAGAACAAATCAGTCAAGGTTCTCACATCCCATGAGTGGATGCTGTTACGCAGAAATCACAAAACTTGTTTAGTGAGACAACCGTCATTAGTTTTTAATGAACAACTGCTGCGCTGCCCACCTCTTCACACTCACTGATTAACTTTGTTCTGTGGCTACCGTCATTGGTGGACGAGTGGTGTAGAAGTTTTTAACATGGTGGATCTTGGTCAACATCCAGATCAAGTCCATCCTCCCGTTATCTGCTGGTATGAACTGTCAGCAATGCTTTTACATTCTTCCATCGGTGCCCCGGCCTCAATATTTTTGAGTGGAAACTTAAATGGCTAGAGAGTTGCTCATTCCAGTGGAAGCTTCTTCTCTGGTGCTTCCACAGGTTTGGTTTAGCAGAGAAAGACAAACATCCAAGAGCACCTGGATAATTCTAGATCCCTCAGGTAACGCTGAAGTGAGGCAGGTGTCTTCAGGATTAAAGCACATCTTACAAGACTCAGATCTGTGGAGAACTGAAGCTGCTGACTTCATGTTCCAGTGCTCATTTAATTAAGTGTTCTTCCATGTGTTAAAGACCATCTTTAAATAATCTAATATTTTGGTATTGGTTAAACTGTTTATGCTGTTACCATTTCACAAGAGTCCAACGGCGTTTTCTTAGTTGGATGCCGTTTTCTTTGCAGCAGAAAGCAGTGTGAGTGAAATGTATGTGAGGCGGGCCGGTAATTTCAGAGGTCAGTGTTATATTTCAAGCTAATGAGCTCTATAGCTGATCTATTCCATCATCAGTCAGATATTGACTGTACTTTGTACTCAGAAGGTAGCCGGTCAGAGTTCGTGTGAAATCTGGAAAGAATGACTTGGATCACTGGTATTTTTATTGACGTTCATGAAAACTTTAGAGCTGCCACACTGGCAGGCCAGGGAGTGTCTCAGGCAGGACATTTTTGAAACATATTGGAGAACTCACATGTACTTGTACTCACATGCAACAAATTTGTATTTATTTAATAGTGGGTATTGTGATGACCGCTGATATTTGCAGATTTTTATTCTGTGCTTTTAAAAAATGGTAGATAATCATTTTATAGATGCAATGAAGATTCAAGTGTGACCCTCATACCACTTTTATTTACCAACACCGTACATCACATTGCAGTTGAAACTGTAGGAAGTTACCATAAAGCACGACTCAAAGGAGACTCTGGAGTCAGAGGTACAGCAGCCCTCCACCTTCGTACCGTCGGTCTCAAAAGTCCTGTTCATCACAGCTCTCATACCACCGTCAGATTACTTTCTGTCACACTTATCACTGTCCTCTTGAGAAGCTGTAACCATAACAACAGCAGCTGTGGCCTCTGCAGCTCCAGGATCCACGTCTTCCTCAACATCCATTTATTTTTCAAGTTCTCCTGTGCTCACTTCTTCATTCTGACTTCTTGTCAGTCTCTTATCGTTTAGTTTTCTACGACTTCCCACCTGAAGTAACAGTGATGATGTTTCTTCTCTTCAGCAATAAAATGGCTCCACTCAGAAAAATATATCAGAAATGATCAGAAAATTAGTAGCGGTTATCGATTTATCATGAAACGTCAGAAAATATGGGGAGATTTTCTGAAATATCAAGAAATTCTGCTTACTGTGCGATTTTAAAATAGCCAAATAACGTCCCTAACTGTTTCGGTGCCTTGACCAATCAAAATGCTGGCAGCAAATCATGTATCAGTGAAAAAAATGGCTATGTGGATTGTCCACAAAACTAAGTTTTGTGTTTTCAAGTTTTTTTTTTGTTTGTTTGTTTGACTATACCCCCGTTAAAAAACAAACTGTCCATCTATTTAAAATTTTTCATCAGATGACATTAAAATAGGTCGATAATGTCCAGCTGTTTTGATCTCAAGGCTTTAGTCCTTGTGTAATGTGATGTTTTGTCACAGAATCTGTTTAAATATCACCATTTCATGAAATATATTTTGTTCATATCTGAGCTGCCATATTCTCTTCCTTGCTATCTGTAAAAGCGTAGCCACTCTGGTATAAACGCCTGCTTGTCTCTCTGGGTGCCCTTATAGGAGACAAAGATGGCAGCAAGGTAACAACAGTCGTGGCCACCCCTGGCCAAGGCCCCGACAGGCCACAGGAGGTCAGCTACACAGACACGAAGGTTATCGGCAATGGATCCTTCGGCGTCGTCTACCAAGCAAAACTCTGTGACTCTGGAGAACTAGTGGCGATAAAGAAGGTCCTACAAGACAAGAGGTTTAAGGTAAGGCATGTATGAAAGATGTGCACACAAAAAGGCAAAGGAGAGCAGGATGTGCAAACATCCTCACATAGTTTTAACTTTAGTCATCCTGTTTTATTTCCATGTTGCACAATGTGACCAACACAGACATTTGCAATGCCAGTGGATGTAGCTGATTAACTGTGAATAGGCTGATCTTTCGCACGTACAGGGAGATTTAAAAAGCTCCAGAACCAGAGAAAATAACGTAGAAAACATAGTGCTTTCAACACAGTCGCTTCCATGTTTCTCAAAGGCGTGTATTCACTTGCTTGAAGTATGTGTGGTATTGGCAGGAGGATTTTCTCTCTCTCACAAACATGAACACTTGAATATTTATTTGTTCAGGAGCCTGACTGATAACTCCTTTTTGTGCTCTGACTTGCCGAGTTCTTTTTCAGGGACCCGAGTGCGAGTACTTACATTGGCATAAGTCTCTAAATAAGGAGGAGTTTTGAGTGACAAAGAAATCTACATGCATGCACCCTAAATGCTTGCACTGTTTTCTGTATTTATTTGTAAACAATACCTTAAAGAATATGATCCTATAGAGTGCTTTGCAGAAGTATTCATAACTCTGATGTTTCCAGTTGGTCACGTTACAAACTTCAACAGGTTTCACTGGGACTTTATGTGATAGACCAGCACAATTTCGAGAATGCTTTTATAGTTAGAGCAGGTTTCGGTTATAAAACACTATTCTGAGCTTTGAACATCTTACCCAGCACTATTCAACCCATAAATGGAAACCGTATAGCAGAAGAGGAAGCCTACCAAGACGTGGAGGTCCACTTATACTGACAGGCAAACACCATGCTTGCAAAATGCTACGTGGAGCAGAAAACATTGCACATGGACCTGAACACAACACATGATGGTGGCAGCATCATGCCGTATGGAGGATTTCCTTCAGCACTTATGGTGAAACTGGTTAGAAGTAATAAAGACACAGACTGGTTGGGGGAATACTTGAAGAAAACCTGTTAGAAGCTACAAAAAAGCTGGAGACTGAGGTGAAGTTCATCTTCATCCAGAACAACGACCCTAAACATTCCAGCAGAGCTGCACTTGAGCGGTTCAGATAAAAGGATATTCATGTTTTAAGATGGTCCAGTCAAAGTCCAGACCTAAATCCAAGTTTGAATCTGTGACAAGTCTTAAAGGGATGTTAACAGAAGCTCTCAGTCCTCCATTTTGAAGTTGTAATAAATTAAAATTTGGGCATTTTCAAATGTAGATGGAGAAGAAAGGTAAGCTCTTTCTTTATGATTTAATTGCCCAATAACTTGAAACCTTGAAAATAACTAAATAAATGTCAGTCAACAGTTTTAAGCTGCTGTTTAGATGTGATAATTTTAGCAATGTAATGGGACTTCCTGTAAACATTTGGTGGAAACAACTGAGAAAATCATCTTTCTTTCGATAGTGAACGAAGGAGGCACATTTGGTCCTATTATGGGTCTTACCAGAACAGTTTGCACCTTAAAATAAAAAAAGGACACAAAACAACCTTTACTAAAGAAGGAGAAAGACTGTATTCAGTATTTGGGTTTAAATATAGACTAAAAAAGCTGTTGGCAGTGCAGCTGCGGCTCTGTGCAGGACTGGTAGTATGAGCTGAGCAGTGAATCAAATTTGTATTTCAGTTTTAAAATTTCTGCTCTAAACAGTCATCAAAATAATGTAATCAACAACAAAAAAAGATTATTCAAATAACTTGACCACAATCTGCTTTCCCTCTGACCTCTATGAGGCAGAAAACAAAGGAATCTACTTTAAAGCTTCAAACATTTTGCACATTATTAGTATGTAGATATGATCCGAGCAATGTGGCTGATTTTGCCTGACAAAATAAAGTTGTCTACCAACCATTAAAATTACATTCACGATGGAAATGGACATAGACCACCCTGGTCGCTTCAGTACCGTCAGCCAAGGTTTCGATCTCCTTCACAGATAGTTTTGTCAGTAATTCAGAAGCAAAAAAAAAAAATTTTTAAAACTTTGAATGAAAGCCAAAACCTTTTCAGTGCTGAGGACCTTTGCATTTCAGGGTGATTGTTCAAGTACTAAACCGACTGCAGATTACATGTAAAATAAAGTTGTTTTTTCCCCACTTTATAACTGATTTCATTTTGCTTTGAGCGTCAGAGTTTTTAGCTATTTGTTCAAATCTGTCTCAGGCCTCTCCCACACATGATGCATATTAATCTTTTTTTGTTGTTTTGGTGTTTTTTGCAAGTATTTGGTGATGAAATCATGATTGAAAAAAATTACAATTCTATATATTCCTGTCTAGAATGAATGATGTAAACACATTACTCTGAAAAACTGGTTTAAATGACAGCTTATTTATAAGCTTAATTTTACAACAGTGTTGACGTCTCACTGACATTTATTGATTTTATTATACATATTTTGCTTTTGAATAGTTGGAAAAAATAGATCAACCTTTTTGTAATTTTTAAAACATAAAATTCAGCAAATTAGAATTTGAAAAGAAAATTTATCCTTTAATTTGTCTTTAATTCAGCTTGATTCCAAACTCAATAAATAATGTTGACGAATAACTGATTTAAATATTGACTGAAATAATCAACATAAAACAGTTGGTCTGTAGTCCAACAAAGATCACCAGAATAGATATAAAGTTGATGAAACAGTCTAATTACATTATCATTACTCATCTTTTATATTGCTGGACATTTGACCAGTGAGACTCTCATTTTCTGAGATGCACAGAGAAAGGAGATCCAGATTTGCAACAATTTTAACTTGAAGCAGCTTATTTTGCGCTTGTTAAGACGGTTTGTCTTTTTTTTTTTTTTTTGTCTTTATTTTTCTCAAAAAACAAAAGGTATTTTCACCTACGGAACATAAATATGAAAGAAACAAAGACGTATGTGAGCTTATTCCGACGGTGGTTAACCTTGATTTACACTGATAAGACTGAGCTGTTTGTCTGTTGCTCTTTATTCTACATTGCATACTTTGTTTGTCTCTGGATCCTCAGCAAAGAGCGCGTTCATTGCTCTGTCCCAGGCTTTCCAACCTGCAGCTCCATTTACTGTGGTGGTTGTTCAGATTTAGCTGAATTCTGTAGCGCTTTAATCCAGCCGGTTCAGCTAAACGCCTCAGCTGAGCGATTGCCTATTTTTAACCTTTTTGAGGGTTTGTGGGAGTGCTACACACTCTGAAACCAGACAAGAAAAATGATGTCACTTAATGATATAGAAGTCGACCATCTGCCACTGAATTCACAGCACTTCTCAGGGACGCACGCACACCCTGGCTGTAACGAAGTCATATCCTGCTCTTCCTGTTAGCCTGTGGTTAGTGGGGTTGCTACTTGAAACAGGCCAGCGATCAGCTGAAGATCACATGCTGTTATATTGTAGAGTTTCCTCCGTTAAGCAGACCCTCTGCTTCAGCTCTCTACGTCCCCTTTCCTTTTACTCACTCGCCCCGTCCTCCTCCCGAACAGCTGGTGAGGAAATATGAGGCAAATGAGAGCTAAGACTCCTCACATGACTGTCAAGCATGTGTCATACAGTGTGCACACCAAGTTTCTCACATAAACAGAATGTATCTCCTGCACTTCTATCTTTTTGAAGTGTTTTTTTTTCCCACGCTTTGTTTTTTTTTTTTTCTTTGACGATTTGTTTTTGCCGGCCGTGCACGTGTAAAACCCTTTTTTTTTTTTTTTTTTTTTTTTTTTTTTTTTTTTTTTTTTTTCCCACTAATGCAAATATAATACAAAGTCAAAATAATCACATGAATAGGATCTGCAAGAGGGTGAAGCTGATGAGACAGAGTGTGAGACAGTTCTGGTGGGGGTTACTGTCTGCTTGTGGTGCATTATGGGACAGGCTCCATCTCCTATTCCCATTTGAGGGATCACATATCAGCCTATTGGAAAATGGATGCTCACATCAGAATGCTCAGAGAGAGCAAGAACATCAGTAGTGGCAGTTAGTCTTTGGCAACATTAATGAACAATGGTGCTTGCTGCTAGCTCCCAGGTCAGCTGAAGTTAAGGAAATCTGATCAATGCCTCATCAAACCCTTCATGCGATTCTTTGAAATGAATAAAATCGCATTTCTGAGCCTCGCTGCTGATATATTTCTTCATTACACTGAGGGCAGAAGCTGCAAGTTATTTTGAGGCTGCTGTAAATACTTAATGGAAACCCAAATGTTCATTAATGCGCAACAGACATAATAAAATAGTTTCCCATTAAATGCATTAATATCCTTTACTTTTACTTTGATGTGATATAAAGTAGAGCACTCTGCTTTTCAGGAGTTTTTTTTTTCTTTTAAATAAGCAGAACATGAGCTGTTAGTTTGTGACATTGACACGGATTTTTAGCTGATTCCACTTTTTTAACAAACTAATTATAAAAATTACAAGAATATTGGGGCAGCACTGAAGATATTGTTTCCCTACCATGAGCAGTTGTTGTTTTCCTTACAGGACTCCAGCAAATTTTATTATGAAACATTTAGATAAACCTGAAAGGAGAAAGAAAAGAGGAAAATTTGGTGGTTAAATTAATACTGTTGGGCCTGAATGTCTCTAAACTGCATGGTTGAATCAATTCAAGCATAAAAGGGAAATTAAGTTATGTAATTTTTTAATTTTTTTATTTATTTATTTATTTTTTTTTTTTTAATTATGGGCCAATGGTTGCAGTGACCTAAGAAAACCAGAACCTACTGGTCTTTGCCAGTGAGAATCTGTCGCTTATCCTGGAAAGCTTTGGCTCATCAGTCTTCCCATTGATGGGAAAACTGTTTTCCCATCTCTTTTTTGGGGGTAGATATATCTTTTAATGGTATGTGGATTTATATACCAATCTTATAATCAACTGCTTTATCTTAAATCTTGCATGTAGATTGTGTATGTAATAAAAAATATTACTATTTAGCTACCAGAATATGTAAGCATGCTTCATTCCCACCAAATGAAATCTTTCTCTTCTGTTCCTGCTTTGTGTTTTTTAAGGTTTTAGTCTCAGCATAAAAAAAAAGATGAAAAAAATAATGCCCTCAAGTTATTTTGTGGCTGTATTCAGTCTAATCCTTAAGCTTTTACTTGAGCAGAAGAGAAAAACAGGATATGTGTTTGTGTAGGTGGTACGCTTTGGGTCTATGTGCTCAGTCTGCTAGATGTGTTTTTTCTGGAAGTACACATCAGCGGCATGAAGTGCTCAGCTGTAGCACCCCTTAGCAGCCTGCAGTTAGGACATTTTTTTCCTCCAATTTCCACCGGCTCCGTCTCCTATTTGTGCCACTCTGTGTCTGTGCTGTCTGGGCTGCTGAGACACTGGCGGATGACGGGTCAGCAGTATAACAGGAGCTGAGCAGGGCTTTACTCAACAGTCTGCCTGCTCCTCCTCCATATGCTACCATCACCCTCCGCACATAATGCACACACACACACTCACACAGACAAAGACACACCCTGGGACAGTCGAGTGCAAGAAGACGAGGGTGTTGGCTGCAGTGCACAATAGTTCGATGTCTGGTCTGTGACCTACGTGCAGTGATGTCACCTCATGGTGGGGATGGTGGGGGTTCTGAGTGTGTTGGTCATAGTTTAGAAAGAAAGAAGGCAGGACAGAGGGGGTTGTTGGAACAGTTACATCTGCTCGTAAGTGACTTGAGTGTGCTATTTATACCAAGCCACTGAGCTATAGTACGCTCCTCATTGCTGTGGTGTTGACACAAAGAAGGGTGAATATAAAAGATGGACTGCTCAGTGTCCTGCAAAGGGAAAACTGTCTAAAACGGCTTGAATCCTGATTGCCAGAAAAACTGCTCAATAGCTGTATTTTAGTCTTACATTCAGACTTTGAACCAGGATCTTTGAGATCTCTTCACTGTTTTGGCAATAGCTTGAAACTCGGGTTGTTTTGAATTACTCTGATTAAATGCGGCGTTCTGATGCAGTTTGGAAAAGAATGGATTTTGATATTAAATATGTCCTGAGTCTGGATGAGTAGAGAAAAATAAAACAATGAAAACATTTGTGTTTCAAGACTTAATTCCTTTATTAATCTGTCCATCCATCCTTCCATTAGTATGCCCACCTGTTCATCCATCCCTGACAGAAATGGACATTTGTTCTGGAAGATTTTTGACATTAAAAATCTTCCAGAACAGCTGTATATGATATGTTATTTAAACAATTATTGCTTTAGGTCTGGACTCAATATTTTATTACCAGTTTATCAAAACTCTTTGGCATATTCGTTCATCCGTGTAATACTGATGAAATACAGCCATGTTTATGTCTTGTACCCCTGGGTGAAAATGTCCAATGACATTTTATAACACAAAGAGGAAATCCTCAGAATTGTTGCAATCCAGCAGAGATTGTTGAAGTCAAAATCTCACATGCATACAAGGCTACTATCAATAAAGTTTTGGATATTAGGATGATGATATTATGCATGTCCTAGCAACCAGTAGGACACATTCACGTTACACATGACTCCAACATCAAAGCTGGATTTTTATGCAGCCAGCCGGATTCTGACCTCGTTCATGCTCTAAGCTTCCTCGTGTGGTCTTTGGGTTGTTTTCTCTGTATCTCGACCACCTGGCATTTGTTTTTTTTCCCCACTGGGGTTCTCAGTCTGCAAAGGTTATACAAGCACTTTAGATCAAGCCACCACAAAGCCCTGAGATTAATGGGAGGAGGGAGCGAAGGAAAATGGAGATTTGTGCTAAAAGTATGATCTGTAATGGAGCTATTGGAGCTTTTTCTATTACTCTGAAAAACTCTGTGTGCAGAGTTACTTTGTGTGGGGATACCCTGCTCATCTGGTTCTTCCTCAGGAAACACTTTTCCTCAGAATTTTCTCCTCTGTGATGACCACAAATGGCATTTTCTGTCATTATTACTGCCTTTAACTCCGCTTAAACACGTTTCTCTCATATTGTCACTTTTGGGCTATAGTTTTCTATAAAGTTTATGCTTATACTTCAACTCTACTACAGTGGCATGTAACAGTTCCAACTCTGTGTTGTGTAAATATCCATAAAATGAGTTTTTGCTGAGTGTGCTTTCAGTTTAATGGAAAACTGCAGACTTACTCAAAGATGTATGAAAGTAACATGCCTGATACTTTTAACCTGTCTTATCATCATTATAATGACTTTTGTTTTATTTCTTGCCCTCAGAATCGTGAGCTGCAGATCATGAGGAAGCTGGACCACTGCAACATAGTCCGCCTGCGCTACTTCTTCTACTCCAGTGGAGACAAGGTCAGTTAGAGATGAATATGTTGGCTCCCATTCATCTGCTTTAGGAAGCTGCTTTAATATATATTTAGGAACCTTAGAGGTGCAGTACTTCTGTAGCCTCAGCTGTCAGAGGTGTTTCCATACATAACTCATGCTGTGTAACTCTTCTTCAGTGTGCTGAAGAAGGAAGTATAAATTTGCCGTAGTTGGTCTACGCCTCTAAAGATTTCAGAATATTAAAAACCACCTCTTTAACTTTGCATTTTATTCTGGTTTTTTAGCTTCACAGTAGACCCGCCTATTCATGGTTCAGTATTCTCAGGTTTTTATGTGGCTCGACTCCGAATCATTCACGGAAATTCTGCCCATTCTTAGATTTTTTTCGTAGAGCATATCCAAAATATTCCAAAGAAAATGCAGTTTGGGAAGCTGAAATACCTGGGAGAAATATTACTTGACACGCTGTTGGCTGACGTTTGCAAAGCAAATTTAGCTCCTTTAACCTAGGAGCGAAATTTATTTTCCTTGCCACTGATTGGCTGTACCTCCAAGAAGGGAAATAAGAAAAACTGTAGATATTAGCTTCTGTGGTTGTGCCAAGATGGTTTCTACTGTTCTTATTGATGTATATTAAGGTATATTTTGTGTTTGAACTTTAAATGGGCAGTTATCAGTGTCTTTAGATGGCATCTCAAGTATTTGCAAATTGCAGCTATTTATAGGCAACTGTGGTCCCTAACCCCTGCTAATACCAGGAGTCCACTGTATCTGGATCTTGTTTATGTAAGAATATGCTTTGCATTTTATTTTAATTTTGCTTTTCATTTACTTCAAAAATTGTCCTTTTAGAAATGGGACACATCTTTAACATTCAGTGCTTTGCAAAAGTATACACACCCCTAAAACCTTTTTTGCATTTAGTCACGTAACAGACTTCAGTGCGTTTTATTGATATTTTTTGTGATGAGCGCAAAACAGCACATAACTGTGAAGTGGAAGAAAAAGGATGCATGGTTTTCACAATTTTTGACAAATAAAAGTCTAAAACTGTTATGCATACATACTGAGCTCCCTTTACTTGTATACATCTAAATAAAGTACAGAGCAACCAGCTACCTTTAGTAGTTACCTAATGATTAAGTAAAGTTGACCGTTGTGTGTCATTTAATCTCAGTATAAGTTCACCTGTTCTGTGAAAGCCTAACGTTATGGACAATCAGCATCATGAAGCCCAAGGACCACAGCAGGCAGGTTTAAACCAGGGTTGGGTTATAAACAATGCCCTCTACAGCTTTGAAAATCTCATGGAGCACTGCTTAATTGACCGTCTGAAAATGGAACGAGCATGCCACAACAATCATTCCAAAACATTGCTGGTTCATCCAGACCGACTGGCCGGGCAAGGAGAGCTTTGATTAGAGAAGCAGCCAAGTGACCCATGCTAACTGGAAGAGCTGCTGAGATCCACCGCTCAAGGAAAAGAGCTGAGGAATAGTCAATGGACTGAACTTCTAAAGCCCTTTTCTGGTCATACTGACCACATTGACCCAGCTGCGTGCACACACACACACACACATGCATAGGTCAGTAAGCAGGTTAGGGTTAAGTGACAATAGGAAAAAGTTTAAAGAATATAAATGCTTTTACAAAACAGTATTATAACATTTTATAAAACAATAAGTAGACTTCCTATGCTTTTATTTAACTGTTAAATTATTTAAATAAGCAAAAAAGGGTCATTTTAAGTTCTGATGACCATTTTCAAGAAATTTAAATTTATTTGTTGAAGCTCTTAACTGATTACTTTGTATATGTCAATTCGCAGAGTTGTTGTGTGTCTGATTAATCCAACAGTAGACACCGTCCATCCGGACAGGAAAGTCACCCCCTTTGTCTTGCTTTCTATTTCTGTCAACTTGTGGGGGGTCTCCAGGAGACTGAGAGGCTGGAAGGTGTCATTCATCCCGCTGACAAACAGGCCCGCAGAGGGCTGCGTGTCAAATATAGACACACATGGACTTGGCACACATGCTGCGGGGACTATACCCATGACATCGCAGCCTGGAATGCGCCCTGCAGCACACCGACCAAAGTTAAAGGAAAGCTGCTGAGGATTAAAGGGTCGTGGGCTTGAGTCGAGGACTGGTGTAAAGAAAGCTGACTGAGATGGAGGGGGGCATAACTTTGCAAGATTGCGGGTCGTTAGTTAATTATAGATTTACTCGAGCTGTCCCCTCTGTCCCTTAAGCTCCACCTAAGTTTTTCCTCTTACCTCATGTGCGCAGTGACCTCTGGGAATGCATGACTAATATTTTATTTGCAGAGGCTGTTATGGCAGGAACAAACCGCTACCATCTGTGTAACATTTCAAAAAAACAAACAAACAAACAAACAAAAAAAAAAAAACAAAACATTTATTTGTTACCCAAATTGATTTCACCATGACACCCATAAAATTCCCCCTGAAATTCACTTCTGCTGTGTTGCTTTTCCTACTCATTTATCAGCCCCCCTCTCCCCTCCTCATCGTATCACTTGGCTAATTATGGAGACTGGCACCATGTTGTTGGTATGAGGATTTACCACCCATAGAGCCTAGAGTGAGGGGGGAAAAAAAGGAAGGGAGGGCTTGTGAAGGGGCGAATGGTAAAGTCGCTGCTTAGACGATGGATGGAAAGTTACAGACAGGCTGAAGGATTGAAGGGTCTTTAATAAGAAGACCCTGAATCTTGAAGCGAGAGTTCACACTACATACATCTCTCAGGGAGGGAACTGTCAGACACGCAACTACAGCTGCCACAGCTGTCACCATGTGGACAGGTAGTCTTATGCAATTACTGACATGAGGCAAGCCCAGAGCACACGGTGTGCTTCAGCTTTTACCCTTTAACCTCTTGTATAATGCTATTTAAAATGAAGGCCTCTGTTCCAAACAGCGTGGGCCGTAAGCAAATAGTTGCTTGACTTTTACCTCTTGAGAATATGAAGTTTCAAAGCGGCATTCAAGTGGAACAGTTGCCCTTATCGTTATCTGCCACACAGTAATCGTTGCAGTGAACCTAAGAGTGCAGAGCCGCTCACAATCACATCTCAACTCTCTCATGTGCAAAAATGAAAATATTCTTACCAGCATGTTTCAAACACAAGTAATCGGATTTTTATAACGCCTGTAAAACTGGCAAAACGAGCATTTAAAAAAGTATGTTTTAAATCTCTGAAGCATCTGGGTAAATGGAACGTTTCTCCCACAGTGTCACCAAATCTATGTGTGGCGCTTGATCTTATCCAAAATCATTTGCAACTGTGGCACTGTTATTTGAAAATTAAATGTAATGTTAGATTGCAATCGAACATCTTTTTGCATCCAGCTACACTTTGCAGTCATATTTATTTATTTTTTTTATCTTTTACCCCATTATTGTCTAATACTACAACATAAAAAGTCGGCACCATTAAATGATTGGCAACAATTCTTCTTTTGGAGATTCTGGCTTTTGTTTTAAAAACTTACGATCACAATCCTGGTTGTCTTATGTGAAATTTGTCCCTTAGACAAAAAAAAAAAAAAAAAAAAAAATAGAGCATTTAGGCTCAGCTTTGCCAACTAGTGTCAGTCATTGATAGAACTGGCATATGTGCAAACATGTTGAATATACCTAACAGCTAGAGTGCACTTGTGTCCTACTTGTTTGCCTAAATAAAAATAAGAAACATATATCTCGAAATAAAAAGTTAACAATGACGATCACTCAGGTAAAGTGCACTCTGAAAGATAATGGGGATGTAGGAGTACAAAAAAAACCCATAAACATGAAACTCTTGCTTATTGGTGGATGAAGTAGCCCTACTGTGCTTCCACTGCCTCGTGCTTGTCTCTGTAGCGAAGCATTTAAATCAGGGGTGTCAAACTCATTTTCATTTTGGGCCATATCAGCATCACAAATGTCCTCAAAGGGCCAGTTGTGGCAGAATGTATTAATAAAACTACGTATTAGCAAACTGTTAAAATATTAATAACTGTCTCGATGAGTAATTCTTGAAGTTAAGTAATATTGAAAATTTTTTGTTACATTGATGTAATTTGGCAGCATACAGATAAAAACTTCTTTGATTTGATTGATAAAATAATATTTAACCACAACTGTTATCTTGAAAGTTTTATTTATGTGACCATAAAGATTCTAGAGGGCCACATAAATACTTATGACGGGCTGGATTTGGCCCCCGGGCCTTGAGTTTGACACGTGTGATCTAAATGCTCCATTTGATGGACAATTAAATCAAACGACCCAAAACCAGTAACCGTTTAATCTCTACTAGTGGAGGAAACGAAGAGGAGGAAAACGTAACTGATATAACTAAACGAGCATAGAGCACTCATGCAGGGAATGTCCCTTATAGACTACCTTACAGTCTCGCTGCTTTGGCAGATCGTCAGCATGTTCTAATCCGTCCCGATCTAATATCGTCTTGTTGCCCACAACTAGTAAAAGCTTATTTTGTCAGCCTTTTAGAAGAACTGACACATTTTCAGATAGGATTATCAGCTATGCAGGTATTTTTAGCTCATATGGATGGAGCAATGTTTTAGGTAAATGTGTTTATTCCAAGGACTAAACTCAAATTGAGTCATAAAGAGCCTGAGTCATGTTAGTAATATGCTTATTACACACCAGATTAGAATTGTTGTCACCTGGAAAATGCATCTACAGAATATTAATAAATTGATGGAGCCAAATAAGATAAATCTAAAGAAAACACAAAGTAAAAATGTTTCATTAGGATTTTGTTGACCAGGATGCATCAGTTTGATGGTGGTTTTTCTTGTATGTTTCCAACTTATTCCCCACGATGGCAACTTTAGATTCACTCTGGCCTGTAGGAGCTGCATGGAGAGGTCTCAGTTTATGATAAAGGATGAACCAAGGGTGTGAAATTTATTCATACCACTGGCAGAGATTTGGATTTTAAATTGATTTGTATTCAAACAACTGATGGGTAATGAGACCTGCATCTCTGAAAAGAAAATCAAACAATATTACCACAGCTCGGTACAGCGCTCGCATCACTGCAGACGCTTCACCAATCCACCTGTCGATCTGCTGCTCCATTTCCCCCCCTCATTCGTGAACAAGACCCCGAGATATTTAAGCTCCTCCACTTGGGGCACGACATCATCCCGCACCCAGAGAGGGTACTCCACCCTTTTCTGGCTCAAGACCGTTGTCCTCGGATTTGGAGGTGCTGATTTTCAGGATCTAATGATACAAACAGAACCACGTCATTTACAAAAAGCAGAGACCTGAACCTGAGACCACCAAAACAGATCCCCTCAACACCTTGGCTGCCACCTAGAAATTTCAATACATAAAGGTTATGAACAGAATCTGCAACAACGGGCAACCCTTGGCAGAGTCCAGCCTTCACCGGAAGCGAGTCCGACTTACTGCCGGCAATGCAGACCAAGCTCTGATACCATTTATTTATTACAATAAATGTAATCGCAAGGCACTTTTAAGTAACAGTGATCCAATATATATATATATATAAACAGAAATATGTAGTTAATTCAGTCCAATCATGTAAACAGAGTCAAAGTAAGATGGATTCCAAATTTGATCCAACTTTAAAACATGCAGTCAAGTCAGTTTCTTCTACCAATTGTTGAAAAAAAATTTCTTTCTAAAAAAACGCAGCCGATTGCATTGAATCGTTAACGTTTGCAGCCAATCCCTCAGATTGAGCATGTACACGGTGGGACTGGAAAGAAAATCTCTTTTAACGGGAATAAACCTCTAACAGTACCTGGGTCAATATGCGCGACCATCTGCTGCGACCGACTGGGGGTTTGACAGCAGACACAAAACTGAGACGCTCTCAGCCAAGAGCACTCTCTACATGAAAGAAAAAGTAAAGAGTTAATGGCGGTCATTGCTCTTTTTTTGATTTTTTTTTTTTTTTTTTTTTTTTTTTTTTTTTTTTTTTTTTCTTGGAGAGAAACACAGCTAAACAGATCGTCTATGTACTGCTGTTAAAATCTATGGGATCAAAAGAAATGAATGCTGGGCCAGGGGTAACTTCTAAGAATCAAAACGTCTTTTATTGACTTTCTTTAAAAATTGACAAAAAATATTTATACTCTTTTAGCAATATCGGAGACATATTTACTGGAATTACAGCAACCAAACACCTTTTTATAATTACTGACCATATTTTCGTATGTTTACACTAGTATTATAACTATTATCTTTGGCTATGAGCTCCCAAGTTTTGAGGTTAGCAGGCCTCCTTGCCATCACTCTAATTTTTACCCTCCCTTCAGTTCTTCTCTGTCTAATTTAAGTCAGGACTCCAGCGGGCCACTCAAAATTTTTTTTCATATTGCCTCCACTCAAAAGAAACATTTTGGTAAAAAATTACTTTAACACCCAAATCTACCAGGGCTATTGGTTAAATTTGAGCTGAACTGTAAATATAGCTACTTTGATATGCAGCGAGGGGAAAATGCAACCTTCTGATTGCCAGACCCCGATCCACCATCGCTATCATCCAACTGTTTTTATTTCCTCTGGTCACACCAAACAGCTCTTACATGTTACGGTAGATGTGATTAATCCATCTGTGGCTTTCTGAAGATCACAGCCCTCTCCACTTTTATTCCAGACATGCAAATGTTAATAGGCGGAATGTGGTTGAGCAGCACTGCCTCTGGTTAATCAAGGAGATCCAGCAAGCTGACACAGGATTAGCTTACAGACACTAAGATCCAAGGTAATGGCAGTGTGAAACATGGTGTGTCCTCTGCACATGTTTAGTAATTTATTCTTAGACACAAAGTGCCACATTGGAAGCGTCTTCATTAGTGTGTGACAAATGCCGACTCACTCATCGTTTTTTCCTTCTGTCTGTCCTTATGATCTCATTAACATGTACTGCTGTGCTCATTTTTCTAATCATATGGCTTACCATATGCTTCCTGAGAGCTGATTTATCCAATGTCTGGGTGCACATGACATGAAGCACAATCACACCTGCTGAAATGAGCTCTGCAAAACCTGTTATAAGACACACAGACTCCATCCAGCCTTTAGTAAAGTGTAGATGGAGATTATTATTGATAAAAGGTTTTCTCTGTTGTTCAGGTGGCTACAGGCATTTTTATCCCCAAAATTAGATGCATTATTATTTAACTGGGAGTGAACAAGGAGCCAATCAGGGCTTTGCATGGCAATCCTTCTGGGAAGAAGCCAAGGAAGTGGCTTTGCAGCGAAGCAGGAAGTGAGTCATTGCTGTTGCTAGGCTAAATATAGCATTGATGGCGCTAGCAGGAGGTGGAACAGGCTCCCCAGTCGTCACAAATGTTGTCAATGGAGGGGGTGGCTGCAGACATGCACGCATGGCTTGGGAAAGGAAGCGCTGACTCCCAAGGTGTGAACATGGTTGTAGAAAAATGTATGTATTTATTCTACAGGTTGTTTCTTCTCTGAGTTCTTAGGTACTTTATTTCATTTACTGTTCATGTAACCCACAGCACTGTGCAAGAGTCACACAGGGGAGAAATACAGAGACAGTAGTGTTAGATTCTTTTGAGCTACGTAGATCACATGTTAGCATCTCTGTGGATTAAGCTTTCTTTCCACAGATCCATCAGGGCTCTATAGGAGGTGCTTGATGCCAGAGTGAACACCGCAGACTCTATTCCAGGCTCTGTGAGCCATTCCTAAAGAGTTTTCCTAAGTTGTTTTCCTGGAGTGTTTTTTTTTTTTTTACCTGCAGAGTTTTGTGACAGTTAGATATGTTACTCAGATTACCTGACAGTATTTATAATGTTTTGACGGCTTGATAGTCAAACTGGCTCAAAGTTGATTTCTGCCCCAATCATGAAAATACTGTAATCTACAAAAAATTAATCAAATTCGCTGCTTGCCCTATGACTTCCACTTTAAAATACATAATAATTTGAGATTTGATAATATGTGGAGGTAATCTAACACGTGGATTGTTCCTAACTAAGATTTTTCTCAACCTTTGGGATGACGTTCCCGAAAAAAGCACTGTAATGGTGACTGTATTGGTTGCTGCAACTTCTGATCCATATATGTGATGCCACCTGCTCAGCCAAGGTTTAACTCTTACAGCAGAGTTAAAAATTAGTCCATCAACTAACCTAGAATATTAATCTCTGGAAATTATGTCTGCGACGGTGTGCAAAATTTAACAAATCGGACTTTTAATTTCTCCCCTCACTGGATTAGGGATGAGAGATTGCCGAAGCTGCACATATTTATTTTAGTGTGTGATTTCACTAAGTTAAATCACGTTCATGTTTATGTCCCTTTGTCTCTCTTGACTTGTAAATCGTTGCTTTGACCCACAAAGAAGCGGTAGTGAGAAGTCTGGTTTAACGTGCTAGCTGTAATGTGTTACTGCTACCACAAGATGGCAGCAATGCATCAGCTGAAGCAGATTAGTGTGAGAAGGCTTTGAAGTGGTGCAGCAGTTGTTTGCACTGGTTTTCAGTTGATGAGAGTGAGATTTGTGTACCATTTTCTGGAACTTCTCGAGAGTTCTTTGGCTTGAAAGTGCATCCTTACCCACAATAAACAATATGCTGCACAAAATTACGTGCTTTCAGAGTTGACCAACATAATAGATTAATTATCTGGCTTTGAGCGTGAGCGAGCAGTTATTTCACTGCAGCACACCAAGCTGACGGAAGCGTGCCACAGATCCTGGCCGGGGGCTGATCAGGGGTATTACTCGTTTACTCTCAATGCTTGACCGACCTGCAGGGAGTCGGGGCTCAGGGTGAATATAGGGCAGACTGATATCTTCCTGCCAGTGCTGTTCAGAGACATACGGATATGGGATAGCATTAAAGAGTACGTTGGAAAACAGAGGCACCTTTTGTCCTGTCACCAACTGTTACATTTCAGACTAAATCATGATTTGTAGTTTTTATTAATTAGTCTCCATTTATTGTCTGACGACTTGGTTTTGAGCAGCCAGCTCAGGTTGCACTCGGAGGAGAAAGGAAGTCTTACATTAACTGGGTGGAGAACCTTCTGCCTGCCAAGACTTATTCCGTTCAAGCCAGGAAACAAGGAAATGATATCACTGCCTGTGGCCACTGTTGAAGCACGGGATTTTTGTGACGCATGGTTGTGTGGTTTCTGCCCTCCAGGGAGATGCAATGGATTCCCATTTAGGATGTGAAAATCTGTCATATCAGCTTGTAAATGGCGAAAGAGACAGATAACATATTGAAAGTTTTAACTGAGATGAGTCTGGATTTGATTTTATATTGTTGATGTGGATCTTTAATGTTTGTTCATTGGTTTTCTGATTTATTTAGACATCATGTGTTTTAACCTACGTTTCCTTGTGCTTTTTTCTCTCTTCAACAGAAAGACGAGGTGTACTTGAATCTGGTTTTGGACTACGTTCCTGAGACCGTCTACAGAGTGGCCAGACACTACAGCCGAGCCAAACAGACGCTGCCCATGGTTTATGTTAAGGTATATATCACAGAGTTTGTGTTTTTATAACCATTATGGCAAGAAGAGGTAGACTTTGCTCATTTTCATAGACTTTGAAGGGGAGATGTTTAAACCTAAGTTGCTGATTTTTCTGGCTTTTTTTTTTTTTTTTTATTTCCGCAAGGCACGGATAACAGTGTTCCTTTAGAAAGACTGTGAGACAGGATGATAAAATGTCCCATGCTTGACCTCACTGTAATACATCCCGGTGTGCTATTTTTTTAATGGGAGGTGCCTGCATGTTCTGCAGTTGTAACTTGTCTCCGTGTCTTCTTCCCCTGCGTAGTTGTACATGTACCAGCTGTTCAGGAGCCTGGCTTACATCCATTCGTTCGGGATCTGCCATCGGGACATTAAACCCCAGAATCTGCTGCTCGACCCAGAGACGGCTGTGCTCAAGCTCTGTGACTTTGGCAGGTGAGACGCAGCCTGCACGTTTTTGTCATGTCGTTCAAATGGATGCAGGTTGATTAATGCATCCGCTGCAGGTTTGAAATGGAGCAGACTAAGCTGAGGTTCCTTGTCTTTCTTTGTCCTACTATCTGTTGTCTGTCAGCAAAAAGTGAACGGCGCTCCAGGTTGCTTAACAAATATCTTTTTACAATACTTCCAAGCTAGACCTGATTGCCGCACATCTGCATCATGTGTTAAACCACAGAGGCAGTGAGAAGGTTTAAGTTGATCTGCCTGTTATGTGCCGCTGAGTCAGCAATGGAGGCAGTCACAGACCCATATTGGCATTTATGTGTGAAGCGGGGGGTCAATGGGTGCAGCACGCTGCTCTAATCAACAATGCTGTTGTCACTCAGCTGAGTACACAGCGCCGACTTGCCGTGTGTAAGTACTGAGCCGAGCTCCGTTGGGCTGATTGAATTGTCAGTGTCAATTTAATTTAAAAAGCATTTTGTTAACAGGCACATGCTGCACCAAAGTGCTGTATGGGAAAATTGAACAAATCAAGATGTAAACGATATTCTGTACCAGTGAAAACAGAAAGAGTGACGTTGGTAAGAACATAAAAAGTACTGACTTAAATGGTAGTAAAGTCATTAGACAAAAACACATTAGTTTAAAATCTGGCTGTCAAGCTTGGTTTGAGTGGTGTGCCAGGAGAAGTGGGGGGTCTTTAATGGCTTTTAAATTTCCCACATCTGAGTAAGTATGTTAAAAATAGAGTATGAAAACCATACTCTACTTTTGTATTTTCCACAATCCAAAAATCCCAATTTCTCAAATCAATATCTAGAAACATAAGTTGTTTCACATATTAATTATACATCAGAGACAAAAAATTTTAATTGTTTTTAGTTCAGAATTTAAATCTGTGTGTAAATATATCGAAATATCTATCTTCTGTTTTTATTATTTCGTCACACTTAAATGTTTCAGATTATCAAATAAATGTAGGAGAATGATAACCAGAGAACATATGAAGCACAGTTTTTAAATGATGAGTTCATTTTTAAGAGGGGAAAAAAAGGATTCTCAATATGAATAAGTAATTGTTGACCCATGGATTAAATGTGATTAACCATCTGTTTTGAAAAGCTGAATTCAGTCTCAAGAATCGGTTAAATAAAACCTGCCTGACAACATGAAGCGGATTCAAACATCTCAAAAAGTATCGCTTTATGTCCCATCTTAGTTTCAAATGCCCCAACACTTTTCAGAAATTATGCTGTAGAGTTACGAGACATAAGTGGACCTTTTACATCTGGCGTGAAACTAACACAGCCTTTCAGAAGAACAACATCCGACTGCAGTCAAGCATGGTGGTGGTAGTGTGATGGTCTGCGGTTGCTTTGCTGGTTTAGAACCTGGACAACTTGTCATAATTGATGGAATCATCAAATCTCCTCTCGAGCATAAAATCCTCAAGCTGGATGCCCGGCCATCAGTCGGCGCCTTTAAGCTCAGGTCCACTTGGATCCCAGAAGGTCCGAATGGCTCAGAAAACCTCACAAATGAGCAGAAAATTGACTTGTTAATCTCATGCAACACATGGTTCACCTCTAGTTTTGAGTTTCGATCTCAAAACATCTACAAGTGAGGCCGATTGTTCGATGTTAAAGGATGTAGTACTTCTATAAAGGGTTGGGCTTTAAGAGCCTACAGCAGGACTCCTCTGTCGGGAATGGATGTGTCTCTTCACACATTAAATCCCAATTTAGCCCCAGTGCCTATAAATACCCTGATCACACTGGTTTCACGTTTCTTTCTGTTTGGCAGGAAGTGGTGGTGATGCTAATCATTTTGTGCTTTTATTCTGTGTGCAGTGCGAAGCAGCTGGTCCGTGGAGAACCCAATGTGTCCTATATCTGCTCTCGCTACTACCGGGCCCCAGAGCTCATCTTTGGTGCCACTGACTACACCTCCAGCATAGGTAGGCCACCCCAGCTGTCAGGGATTGGACGTGCTTAGGGTGTGTTGTGGTGTCTGACCTGTTCTTCTTTTTCGTTGCAGATGTGTGGTCAGCTGGCTGCGTACTGGCAGAGCTGTTGTTAGGACAGCCAATCTTCCCTGGTGACAGTGGGGTGGATCAGCTTGTGGAAATTATTAAGGTAACAAGCAGCCTGGTGTACTGGGCTCTCTGTGTTGGAGCAAGCGTAGCTTAGATTTCAGGAGATTAATGCTTCCCCGTTTCCTTTCAGGTTCTTGGTACTCCAACCCGAGAACAGATCCGTGAGATGAACCCCAACTACACTGAGTTCAAATTCCCCCAGATCAAGGCCCACCCTTGGACTAAGGTGAGTCAGCAGGTACAGCAGCACTTTTACTTCTACGTTCTACTGCTGCCACATCCCACCGCTTTGGTTTTGCCATCCCATCATCTAACATCCATCCATTGGAGCTTTATGCTGATGGCTCCATTTTTAGCCGTTTGCGATCACGAAACTCATTTTATTTTACTTAGGTGCTGGTTTACTGATCTTGTGTTTTTTGCCATTGCATGTTGAACATCATCATGCATCAGATTGTGTGACGCATTAACCTACCGGCCACTTGATTAGGTACACCTTGCTAGTTCTGGGTCGATCCCTCTTTTCCTTTCGGAGCAGATTTCTCCTCTGCACATTCACGATGCAAATCTCCCGTTCCACCAACTTCCAGAGGTGCTCTAAAGGGTCGAAATCTGGTGACTTTGGAGGCTGATGGAGTACAATAAACTCATTCTCCTGTTCAATAACTCAGTTTGACTTGGGATGAGGTTTGCATCGTGGTGCATTAACCAGGTAGAAGTAGCCATCAGAGAGTAGTTGGTGTTTTAAATGGTGCTTGTTTTTTACTGAAGTACCCAAAGCATGAAAAGGAAATATCACCACCAGCCTGAACCATTGTTGCATATCAGGATGGATCCAAGTCGTTCACTCCAAATTCTGACCCTACCATCTGAATGTTGCGGGTGAATTTGCAACTCATCAAACCAGGCAACGTTTTTCCAATCTGTTCCAATCTAAATGCGCTGAGCTGCTGCCATGTGATGGGCTAAATTATTTGTGTTAAAAAGCAATCAAACAGGTGCACCTAATAAAGTGGCCGGTGAATGTTTGTGCTTTTATATTAAGCCTGTTTTGCTGTTGTCTTGCTCATTTTTGGCTGTTTTTGGCAACACGTGTACAGCATTTGAATCAGCTGAGTGTATTATGCAAAAAGTCTTGAATCATCCCTGATGTCTTTGCATATTAGTTTCAATGAGCCAAACTGTCTTTGAAGTGTTAGAACATTTTTCTTCAGACTTTTTAAAAGTCTTAAGTTTTTCTGGGGAGCTTTGCTGCTTTTTCTCTCATTTCAGTACAGTTCCTGACCATTTTCTTGGAAATTATTTTTTGAGGGTTGTTTTTCGAGACACATGACACTTTCTGTCCAATCTATAAGGAATATCAAGCAGAGCATTTTGACAAATGTAAAATAGTATTTATCACCAATAAGTTTCTCTTTACTGAAAACCTCTTGTATAGTTGATGCTCAGCGAAAGGATGACGGGTCTCTCAGCTCCTGCGTCACATCTTTTACCTTGTTCCTGAAGGCTGCTTAATGATTTTCAGATACCGTTCAGACTGAATGCTGGTTCCTACTTGGCCTTAAATTTGAAAATCTGGAATACTGTGGTGTTTTGGCCACCATGCCATCCACAGTTTTGATAACTAATTAAAAAAAAAATCATTTGCTCACGGTTCCAGTTGGAAGTAAAATAAGGTCGTTATTAAGACAAGATAAAACAAAAGTAGAATAAAGATCAGCCACTGTTTACAGCATAAAAACAAAAGCTAATGTTTTTCTGTTTCTTCTCCTGTTTTTCATTTGTAAATTATGTCAGACATAAACCCACTGCAGGTTAATTGTTCCTGGAGCTGAATTTAACAACTTGTCTGAGCTGAGACATTTCCAAAGTAAATTTCTACCATCTTGTAAAAGTCTTTGAGGTTTTTGTAAACAGTGTTCTTTAAACTTGGAAACTCAAGTTTATGGTTATTTCTGCAGTGTTAGTTTTTTTTTTTATTATTTATTTATTTATTTATTTATTTATTGTAAGGATATAGCTAATAAAAGCCCAGCCTTGACCCAAAGTTTTTCTTTTAAAGACTTCTACTGAGACATGAGGGTTTGTTTGAACACTGACTGAAAGGTGTGAAATTTTGAGCCTGGGATTATAAAATGAAAACGGTATTTTAACCCTGTGAGGAACTGATGGGTTGAAGTGGCCTATTAAACATAAAAAACAGATTTCTCCGAAAATGGTCAGGTACAATTACTTTACTAACAACGAGCAGAAAACTTCTCTAACATTCAGAGAAAAGACGTTTTAAAAACACGTAAGCAAACCTGATTTAAACAGCCTGTTGCCTGGACCCAAAATTTCAAGAAATGAGGGATGATTCAAAACTGCATGCACTGTACAGTATTGAATGCTAACTGAAAAAAAATGATCCTGTCATAATAATTTCAGGTTCTTTTATGAGCTGCAGCTTGAACAGCAGGACAAGTAAACACTCAGTGAGCTAAAACTGGATGTTCCCTTTTAGTTTTAGATTTTCTTCCTATTATTATTATTATTATTATTAACCACTAACAGCAGGTTGGGGAAAGAGAGGTTTTGTGGACAAAGTTTGAAGCATGTTTTGGATCAGCAGCCCTTTTACAAAGCTGATTTCCATTAATATTTCTGCAGGTTGGATCGATGTGGTTAAAGATCTTATTGAGAGCACAGATGTAACCTACTCCAAGACTCAAACACGCTTTACTTCAATCTTGTACAGAAAGACAGACAATAAACATAAGAGGCTGTAATGAGTGGGTGGACTTGATTTCCATTCCTCACACAAAGCTTTTATGTTATAAATTTAGCCTCAAATCAACAGGCAGCTTCTGGCCTTTCTGTTCTGCAGGATTCCTGTGCGGTCTGGAAAAATATGTAATGTGATTTTAGTGTTTTCCAGGCCTGGATAAGTGTGGAAAAAAAGAAAAAAAAGGGAATAGAAAGTTTCTGTCGGTCTGTCCATGTATCTTTCCTTTCACTCTTCCTTCCATTCCTTCCTTTCCTTCTTTCTGTCTGTCTGTCTTTCCTTCCTTTAGGGGTGGGTAATATGGACTGAAGTTTTTATCACATTATTTTGTGGTACTATTGTGGTAACGATAAGTGATGAGAATTATTAAATGCTTCTTTTTTAGGTAACTGTATGGCTGTGACTGCATGACACAGCAGTCATTGCTGCAACACACCATTTGTAATACGCTTCTTTTAGGACTCCAGTCACATAAAGTGTGATTTGTATCACTAAACTGCTCACAGTAACTGCATTTAATCATATTTTCAAATCTGTAATGAAAATGTAATGATACACTCATTAAATAAACAGTGGAGAAAATACTGAAACTAAATCCAGACAATATGGACAGTTTTGGGTTTGTTTGTTTTTTTTAAACAATTGGTATTTATCGTGATAACAATAAATCAAAAATTCTTACCATAAGAAATTTATCTTGATAAATGATACGATAAATGCCCACACCTACTTACCTACCTACCTACCTTCCTTCCTTCCTTCCTTCCTTTCCTTATGTCTTTCCTTGAGTCTGACCTTCCTTCTAGTTTCTCTTTTTTTTTTTTTTTTTTTAGTCTCCACATATAAAGCCTGACCACTGTAGAAATATCTGTTCCTAAAGTTTCCCATCAATTTTAATATTTTAAGCTGAATGTAAGGGACTGAAAACAGTTGATTCTGGAGAAATATTAATCTCTACATGAAAAATGTGTGGTAACTATGTTGTGAGGCCCCTTGTGGTTGTTCTCTGCAGCTGCATTTAATTCACTGCTGTCAACCCGCTGTCAAAGTACATTTGAAAGATTGCTAACCCTCCTCAAATATCACAGAATTATTAAATTGCTCCTCTCTAGTTGGACCCAAGCTGTCTGTGTGCTTCCAGATGTTTAACCGCATGAAAATAATGACCAATCTTAACACGGTGATGCTGTCTCCGACTGCTGTTCAGGTCTTCCGACCTCGTACACCGCCAGAGGCCATCGCCCTCTGCTCCCGCCTGCTGGAGTACACGCCCACGGCGCGCCTCACCCCTCTTGAGGCCTGCGCACACTCCTTCTTTGATGAGCTGCGTGACCCCAACATCAAGCTGCCCAACGGGAGAGAGAAGCCCTCACTCTTCAACTTCACCACCCAGGGTACGCTCCAGAAACACAAGCTGTTCATTTAAGGGAAGAAAATGTACCCATTTTATATTTATAGTTTTTGCTTTAATTTGTGAACAGAATTTTAGTGTTGTCAGCTAATTTAAATACGGTACACTCGTTTTTTTTTTTGTTTGTTTTTTTTTCAGGCTTCATATTTAAAGCCTGGCTACTACTGAAATATAAGCTATAAATCAATGTTGAGCCTTTTCTTATATTTCAGAAGTTCTTTTAAAGAGGACCAAGAAGTCTAAATATTTGTTTCCTGAAAAAATGGAATATAGAGATGAATAAATGCGGATTTTCTGCAAACATGTGGCAAGAAAAAAACCCCAACCCATTGACCAATGGGCTTAATGCTCCACGTTCAATGTGTTGTGAAGGAAGGGAAAGAAATTAGATTCCTGTACCCTAAGCTCACCATCCAGTTCAGTCTCTCTGCCGATGATGAATACTCCGTCACAGCCTGGTTCTCACCCGTCTAATTAAATGTCACCTTTTCAGAAATCTAGATTGTATTGTCTGCACATCATCTCGAACATCTTCCATATTTCCAGTCTGTTTCATATGAAGTATAATTAGTTTTGTTTCATTGTCATGTCTGTTTATTTTCTCTGTCTGCTTCGGTTTAAGCACATGAACCCCCCCCCTCCGAAGACGTTTTCCTATGCTTTGATTCTTCCGTGTACAGCTTTTCCCCCAGTAAATCCTGTGTTTCCCTGCATGCTGCTCATGGAAATGTTCATTTCTGACAGCTCTGAGTGTCTGTCTCCAGGGTTTAGTAAAGCTGTGCAGCAACATGACCTGATAACTTCTGTTCATTATCTTTCAGAGCTATCTAGTAATCCCTCCCTGGCCTCCATACTGATCCCTGCCCACGCCCGCAACCAGGCTGTCGCCTCGACACCAACCAACGCGTCTGCCACCACAGGTTAGAGCTACCTTTCTTTCAGCAGACTTTCCTCGCCATTAGCCACTTAAAACGACTTACTTCAGGCTTATATCGCCCCTGGCTTCCCTTTCTGGGTTGAATTACTGAAATAACTGAACATTTTAATCATATCCTAATTTGTTGAAATGCACCTGTGTGTCATAATATGGACACATTTATGCTTGTTTAAACATTATTACGTCTTGATTACAAAGTGCTGTAATGAGCAGAGGTTAAACTTTGATAGAAGATTAATCATGGGTAGAAAATGTTTAATTGAATAGCCAATTAAATAGAGGTTAAGGTCGATGTTTGGTCAACTATTTTGTTGTTGAAACAATACTTTCTAGCAATAAATCTCATACTGTTGGAAAGCCAGTTTATTTCAGTGCTACACTTGTAAGGAAAATACATTCATAGGTTTACGAGCAGAGCTGAGTCTGTGGTTTCTGCCCATTCAGCATTTTCCAAATCCTCTCTGCCAATGCTAAAAAGCTTGCGGTGGAGGCAGTATGATGGTGCGGGGGAGTATGTGCACTCTCCAAAGAACAAAACTCCATCCTCCAAGACGTCTGATGTCTGTGCGCCTTATCACCACGAAACACTTGTGGGATCAGTACGGGCATGCAGTTCCTCTGACTGACACGTGAAAAATGGCGGATGAACAACAGGATGCCGTCCCACAGCAGTGTGTGACCAGCATAAGGAGACACTGCCAGGCTGTTGTGGTTAAACACCGAACAGTAGTCGGTGGCAGAATAAGCTGTTTAGCATCAGCAGAGAGGATTTGGCCGGTTTTTGAAAACAATATAAGCATTTTTGCATAAAAAAAAAAAAAAAAGAAATGAACAAGTCACAACTTTCCAGACTATCGGTGCCAAGTATTTTATCCGTTTCTCTGAACTAACATTCACCAACTTCCTTCCTGCACACAGATGGCAGCAGCACGGAGCGAGGTCCCAACACCACCACCGCGTCCGCTTCAGCCTCCAACTCCACCTCTTGAGCCTGCAGACCCCACTTGCCCCCGCCCCGGTCTCAGCCCCGGCCCACAGCCCCTCTCCATTGTGCCCCCTAGCCAGGGGGTGAGCTGCGATCAGCTCTGCTCCTGGCGGCGGCGCAGCGATGCTGAAGCGGCCCGGGGCTCAGCAGCGACACAACAGCCCTGAGACATGACCACACGAACCCAGCGCCCCCTGACCTCCATCTCTGATCCCCAGCTGTCTGAACTGTCCCCCACCTCTCCGTGCTCTTTCAACAGGGAAACGTAGGGGCAGAAGCGTTGCCGACTACAAGTATACTGTACATGTATACTCAGCGATAGATAGCCTCCTAATATTTGTAAGAGGACAATCTTTAAAAAAAAAACAAAACAAAAGAAAGTCCTTTTGCTGTTCCCCTTGTACCACATCTTTGCATCCTCCCCCCTCCATCCCCTCCTCGTCTGGTTCCTCCTGTAGTGCATGACCCAAGTACAGTAGGATCAACCGGAGAGAGGAAGGGGGCTGCCACGCCCTTTCACCTCCGCAGACAAGGCATGAGGCTCATGCACGTGTATTACACACACTCAGACACACTCACATCCTGGCGCACACGTTGATGCATGATGACGTCGGTTGGAAGAAGCTCTGCAGAACAGGTGGTTTATTTCTTTCGCCTGGGGTTGTTTTTAATTCGTAAGCAGCCTGTTTTACTCATTGTTTTTCTTTTCTTTTTATTTTGTACTCCTGGGCAGTGTTTTGGTGGGGGTGTGCGACGGATGTGACGTGTATCTGCTCCTGTGTGTTTGTATAATATATACATACAGTACAAACGAGCATACACACAGTTTATATATTACTTTTCTTTCTGTATAAAAATATATATATAGATAAATGTATAATAGCTACAATGGTTCAGAAATCATTTATGGCGAGCTCATATCTGGCAGAGTAGTGGCAATATTTGCTGCTGCGTAAAGACAGATTTAGATAAGTTGTTTTATTTGTTGCTCCTGTTCTTGCTGGAAGTGTTGGGAGTCCAGCAGCAGCTTCGCTCCTATGTTGCGTGTATTAAAGGCTGTAGGTGGATTTAGAGCACCTGCTTTATTCCTTTTTGCCTTGGACTCTGTAACAGTGTGACAGTGCAGCGTCTCGACGAACCAGTTCTCCTGTCCGCATCCGCCTCTCTCTTCCAGATGATCACAGTTTTTTTTGTTTGTTTGTTTGGTTTTTTTTTTTGTTTGTTTTTTTTTTTGGGGGGGGGTTTCAGCGAGCGCGCTCTTTAAAGTGTTAACCACCCTTCATCCTTGCAGCACAGTGCATCGAGAGCTGCTCAGTACAGTCCAGTCGTGTTTATTTACCAAGAAAACGCACTACATTGAAAAAAAAAAAAAGGAAAAAAACTGAATTTGTATATACAGTATAAATGCTCCTCACCAAAATTCTGACTTGTACGTCTTGTATCTTGTTTTTTATGTTATGATTATTATTATTTTTTTTTCCCATGTTGTGTTCAAGGTATGTATATACGCTGACCCATGTACTGTTTATGAGCAAAAACAAAGAGTTGGGAAAGAAAAGAAGAAAAAAAAAGAATCAGGGCAGAACTGATATTGTTTATGGATATTGTTCGATGACGATGATCAGCTTTATCCAGCCATATGTTCAATCTTACCTGTACAGTACAGTAGATGACAGCTGTATTATTGTAACAAGAACTAGTCATGTATAGTGTAACTATAGTTTGGAGTGCCTTTGCTTTCATACACCTTCGCCTTGTCTCCTCCATCACCCCCTCCCTCGATGTTGTGACTCTCCCCTTGGTGCTGTTGAACGTCCCGCCACACAAGCCTCCACCTCCTCATCGCTCCCATCTTTCATTGCACACTTCATGTATTATACAGACATTAATTGTAAGGATTTTTTCCCCCTCAGCTTAAGATACACTATAGACAGGTGTTTATTTTGATAAATGTTTTATCACGGGCACGCACGTGGACTGATGAGGCAGCAGGAGGCCTCGTATACTGTATATGTAGACTACAGTAGAGATTCAGTATCGCTCACAGTGTTGGTTCTGTTACCAAAGCCGAATGTTGACGTAGTTGTGATGAGCCATCCTCAGAGGCAATAACTCTCTGTTCTCCCCCCCCCCCCCTCTATCTGGACAATTCTGTTGTTTCTTGTTTCTGGTCTCTGGGCTGCATATCTTGAAATGTAAACAGGGAGGGTTGGGGTAGGGGAAGGATTCAGTAGCACCTACGGGGGGGTCGAGTCATGTAGCCTATCTCCCTCGTCTCCTGCTTGCTGTAATTTTGCATTCATGAACATGTTGCTTCCCTCCACCAGAAGGTTTGACCACTGTACCCCACCCTTAACACCCAGTTCAATAAAAACAAAATGGTTACCAAAAAAAAGCAAGTATATTTACTAGTATCATATGTCATACTAGCATATATACTAGTCACATGCTTACTGGGTTTAACTGGGGTTAAGACAGAAAAAAGTTAAAAAAAAAAAATACAAGTACATCCTGTATAACAGTACTACTACTTGAATGCCTCTGTTTGTGACTGAAAATTTTTTGTTTTGATTTTTCCTTTTGTTTCTGTGAAGGTATGCTAAATGTGCGCCTCTGTAAATATTCCCTCTGCGTGCTCCGAGGAATAGTTCCCTGGTACTGTAATTTGCAACAAATAAAGAGTAGGATAGCCTGGAAATGATCAAGGAATTTGTCTATCTGGTTTTCCTTTTAATGTTAGCTGCTTGTTTCCGGCGCAGCCAGTAACATGAACAAGATGCTCTGAATTATTTTACTTTTTTTTTTTTTTTTTTTTTTCCCGTTATTTTACATGAATTTAGAGAGGGGTCATTTAAGGCTGTGACTGGAGAACCCTTCCGGAGAGTATGGTTACAACCTTTGCTGCATTTGTGTAAAAATGTTTACATGTTTAATACTGAAAATGTTTAATACAAGCATAGGAGCATTCAATATGAAGATAATTTCATAAAATGTGAAAATAAATGTAATCTGAGGTAAAGTTATGTTCTTAGTCCATGGATCAATTCAAGGTTTGCTGCCACCTACAGATCAGAAAGCTGCAAACGTTAACCTTCAGTGTCTGATATGTAAAATTAAACTGAAAAAACCCAACAATCTGGGTTGGGTTTAAAAAAAAAAAAAAAAAAAAAAACAACAAAAAAGAAGCTGATAACGTTATTCAAGAACCTTTTGAGAAAGTTTGAGGACTCAGTCCAATTGATTCCACACTGTTCTCATATAAACCATTAATGAATTTAAGTCATACTTAGCAAATGCATCAGCCAGGAGAAGGCATGAATAAATTTCCCAGCATTATATCAAGACACAGTGAAGATCATAACTCAATGGAGAAAATAACTGGTTTTGTATAAATGCCCTTTAACTCCTAAAAAAAATCCCACAGACATTTGAGCCATTTGGGTTGTAATCAGGCCTTTTTGGTTGTGTTGAATGAACATTGCTCAAATTTGCCAGCTATTTTAGGAACTGTCCTCTCAGTTCTTTAAATTTAGCCTATAAGCACTAAAGCTGCACAAAAACATTTTGGACAAGAAAATGGTCCTATTTTTAAAATGGCATTTCCTGTTTTTGATTCCACATTTATCACAGCGAAAAACTGATTAGGTTAGTTGCAGTGGACCCCATCAATTCACTGTTCAGATTTTGCAGGTTTTTATGTGGAACATTGCTAAATTATTTGCTATTTTTTTCTTAGAACATATCTAAAATGTTATTTGGGAAGTTGAAATATCTATGCTCCTTAACACTATTGGCTTGAATTTGCAAACAAGCAAATCCAGGAGCGTCATTTATTTTCCTTGGCGCTGATTGGCTGTATCCCCAAGAATGGAGATAAGGAAGACCGTGGTTATTAGCTTCTGCCGTAGTGCTAAGACAGTTTCCATTGTGCGTATTAAGCATATTAAAGGGAGGGTATTATCTGTTTCCCAGGTACATTGTGCCATTTTATAGCACATGTAATTATATTATCTTCAGTTCTTATGAAAATGCTGAATATCTCAAAAATAACTTAGAAATAGAACTTCACATCGTATTTGACGCCTTGAAGGTGGGCTGTCTCTTTAAGAAGCTCTTATCCTTTCAGACACTTCCCCTTCAGCACATTGTCACAACAATGCTTGTCCATGATGCCATTTACAATCGCTGGAGCTGGGGTTGGAGACTAAAGCTCCAAGGTGGAGCTCTGGGTAAATAGGCGGTACTTTGTGAGAGCAAGCACCATGGCTGCCATGGGAGATTCAAGGATCTCAAACATGCATCAATGAATTAAACACTCTGGGTATGTTTGTAGAGAATGACATAACACGGTATAAACTTCAAAAAAGTAAATTTTGCTTCTTTTGAACTATTAAAATAGTTATGAGTGATTTTTAGAGGAGGTCTCAAGTATTTGTGTATTTCAGCTATTTGCAGACAGCTGTGGTCCCTAATCCCTGTGAATATCAGGGGTCCACTGTATAATGTATGAAGATTTCATTATTGACCACCAGGTATCAACTTTTTTTTTTTTTTTTTACATTTGTCCACCAGATGGTGCTACATCCCCCCCATTCAGGACATGCTGTCAAATTTCACACTTTTTATTTCCCGCTTTATGCTTTAGTAAAATAAGTGTCAGTTGATGTGGGATAATGGAGTAAGTAAAAACAAATGAAAAAAAGTTTTCACGTATTTTAAGGGAACAGTTTTAATTAAAAAGGGAAGCTAGGTGAATAGATCGATTTTTAAAGGATTAAAATCCCCCAAACATAGATTTGATTTGGATGCTTCATACAGAAGTAGAGCTAATAAGGGGGGGGGGGTAACAAAAGGACAAGTCAGACAGCTAAAAAGTTGACCTGAATGCAGTGAGATCAGTTACACTGAAGGACCCGCAGGAATTACTGGCTGTTTCCATCAATTTTCTGTATTCTCCTTCAGTTTATTTATATAGTACCAATTCACAACAAATATTGTCTCAAGGCTTTTTATAAAAAAAAGTTATTTCAATTCAATCACACATACATTCCATTTGATCCTTGCAATTAAACAGTTCAATTTTCAAATTAATTCAAAAAGTTTTCTGTAAGTAAATGTGCAAATATTTATACTTCCGTTTGGGTCTCCGACAATCCAAGCGCTAAAATACAAAACAAACCAAAACAACAACAACAACAAAAAACGTCCAGCTGACATAACATTATCTTATAACTGGCAATAAGTTAATGTTTTTTAGTGTCTAGAAAACGAGCCATTTTAAAAACCTCCTGATTATTAAGTCACAATTGACGGGCCCTGCCGTCAACCTATCAGAGCTAGTCAGTTGGTTTTATCGCAGTATAATGGCTGCTGGAAAAGACAAGTGGTTTGTTGTTGACTTACCATGCAGAAACAGCTTTCAACTTGATGGTTGTGCAGGAGGCTCCACTTCTGCCTCTGACTCAGGGTCATTGTAAAATTGTGCATCTGTTTGTAGACATTTTGATGAGTATAAAGTGCAAGTGTAAACAACCATTTGCATAAAAGTGACAGAGCCCTGAAAGAGCTCATTCTGAAAGCTCAACATAGGTAGAACTGAGCAGGTGCAATCTCATTATCGGAGAATGATTTTGCACAAAAAAAAAATGTAATGAGCATGTTTTGTATAGCCCATTGTGTAGCCCTAACTTCTTTAAAAGTACCCACAAGAATAGGTCTCCTTTAAAACTTACAAGATCAGAAATTTAAAAAGTATTCAAACAAATTTTAATTAAGGTTAATGTGTCAAAGCTTCAAAATCATTAATTTTTAGTTAAAAAAAACAAACAAACAAAAAAAAAACCAAAAACAAACAAACAACAAAAAAAAAAACAACAGCTATGTGCACAAAGTCTAATTCATGAGATATGTGTGAAGTTATAGCTTCTAGTCTTTTCTGGGACTTGGTCTCTCCCTGAATGTTTAGTTGTTTTTTTTAGAGGAGAATCTGCTGTCTGTTACCCAAATTCTACCTCTGATTGGCTAATTAACCCCACGCCCTATCCCCAAAATATGTTCCTGAGCTATGCTGTGTTCAGACAGATTTCTTACTCTCAGCTATGTTTGTCTATTATAGTGTGAAGATGTACAAGAGTCCACTTTTTTCCTCCAAACAACATTCTCTATGGAAACTAATTGTCGCTCAGCCACCTCCTTCAAGAGCATTTTGAGTTTTGTATCCAACCCAGTTCTAAGTCCAGAAGGGGGAAGCTACCGGGACATCCAAAAGAACTGTTTTTGAGCCAACAGCCTTGCAGGTTCAGAGGTCAGAGACTAAGGTGTGGAAACATGAGCAGTGATCCAAGTTGGTTCTGTAACAGCCTAACTTTAAGCCAGAGCAAGAGGCTCATTTCTCAATTTTACTGGTGGTTCATGTCTTGAAAGCTTACAGGTCAAGGTGGTTCAAAGACTTTGAATTCAATGTTCCTTTTAATTCTACCTCTGACATTAAAGTCAGACATTAGAACTCAAAATCAGATAAACTCATGATAAACTTTAGATCTTTAATCAGTTTAGATAATATTTTGAAGGCTCATTACCTAAAGTCTGCCCTTTTCATCAGCATGAAGAGTAGAACCAATGTGGCATCTTTGCTTGTGTCTTTCTTTCCCAATTTAATCAACAGGCAATAAATCTCAGTGATTATTAATTTCTTTCATTTGTGTCTTGATTATGCTGATTAATAGTTCTCTTTGGTTCTTCTGATAACCTTAAGTGACAGCTTGATTAATCTTAGTGCGGTTTCCAAACAAATTCTTGTCCCAAAAAAAATACACAGAAATCTCCTTGTGTTTCTTTTTATGTGAAAGAGATCCTTCAGATTGATTTGATATTACGAGACTGCTTGATTTTTGAGGGGTTTATGAACCTTAACATAACTTAACATATCTTAATCAAGCTACATAAGAACAGCTTTCAAAAAGCACCTTTACTGTTCAGTTCTATATACAATAAGTGTTAAATTTCTGCTTTACAAGCCACAACAAACAAAACTGAACATAACCTGAGGTAACGAGTAAAATGGTATAAATGTTTTCAGAAGAAGGCTTTCCTTTGCTTCCTGAGCAGTCTTCATTTTGAGTGCAGTGAAGATCAGCGTAAACATCAAAACTCATATTTTCTCAAAATGCCACGACAAAACACCTGAAACCAGCAATCAGTGAGTCTGTAAAGCTCGCTTCTGCCCAACGAATGCTTTGAAATTGTGCAAAAAGCAGATGGTTTCATCACACTTTGACTCAGTTCTTCTCCTGTGCATCTTCCTTAGCAGCAAATCAGGGGGCACATTCAGTTTTTCCAACAACTAAATAAGAGCCGAGCGCAGGAAGCGGCCAGTTTTGGGCCTCAGATGTGGTTGCAGGGGTTTTTACTGATCACTTCCATAATGAGGGGAGAAATAGTGTCAGGCTGCACGTCCTGGATCTGCAGTATCTGCTTGCTGTACTCCTCTGTCATAGTTCTCATCTCCGTGAGACAGGCTATCATTTTAGGATATAGCAGGCTGAAATAACAGCAGACAAAAAGTGGGTAAATATATGAAGATGTTTGATAGTGGGTGGACTGAAAGTGGCTTTTCGCTTACTGTTTTTTGGGGCCTGTTTTCTTGCAGTCGATCCAGGTTTTCAGTGTTTGTGCCAAGTTTTCTTGAACTCTAGCAATGGCGGCGTGTTGCTGCACTCCAGGACGATCTGGTGGATTAAAATTTAAAGCAAAATCTAAGAGGATCTAAAAATATATTTTCATGTTCATCTGGCTGCAAGTGCACACAGTTTGTAAGGTTTAAATATTTACAGGGCTCATTAATGATTGACTTGAGTTGGATGAAATGAGTGGAAGTCCTGCCACTACCTGGAGAAAACAGGGATATGGCCTGGATGAGGGCGTATTCCTCCTCCTGAAGGTCCAGCTTGCGCAGATTGTGGTGAAATTTGAAGAGGGGCTCGAGCAGTAGAGGCTGGAAACCCCCTGGAAACCATGAGAAAGTGGGTCAGTGACGACAATGACATGGATGAAATGGGTCAGGCCCGACTTTTTCCACTCTAAACTGAACGTGAAAATGGAAATATAATCATGCAAAAACGAAACAATTATTGCCATGTCTTGTAAAGATATGTAAAAAGATTTAAAATGAAATGTAGTGTTGAAAAATCCTGTATTTAATTTGAGATTTTTTTATTCAGGGTGAAATTACATGTTCCACAGTCATTAGGTCCCCAAGCATTTCCTATAAAATTAATGTATTATGTGCATTTTTTAAAATTAAACTTTTAATTATTAAGCTCTGTACTAAAATGTTTTAAGAAATAGATTTGTAAAAAAAAAAAAAAAAACTTTTTCCAAGGTTCTTTAAAAAAGATTTTAAAATAATTTATCTTCCAAATTCAATGTTTCTAAAATAACTCCTTATCTTAACTTTTTTCATGGAGGTTACCTAATGCAGACAGATTAGCCTGTTTCAACATGCATACCAGTGCTTTTATTTAACGGAAACATTAAATATTTTATAGAGGTGGTTTTTTGTCATTTCCTGTTATTCAAACAGACCAACGGGAGTATTAAAGAAATAGTTCCTTCATAGTTACTTAATGCTCATCCAAAAAATGTACCTACACACAAGCAGTGAAGGTAAAGTCTGGGGAAATAAATTATAAATGTGTTGTTTTACCATCTGTCTTTAAAATACAGTAGTGAGCAATGCTCTGAGTTTACTGCTTGGGAATTTAACTTATCAGCACCAATAAATTGGTTTACAATCCTATGTTTGCTTCATTTAGTTTATATTTCTGCAACATTTTTTAAATCTTGATTTCAGATTTTCAGTTTGCCAAAGTAAAACAATTTAGTCTTATACAGTAACTCATACCATTTTAGTAAAAAAAAAAACAAGTCGCCCTTAAAGCTACAGTATGTAACTTTTATAAACAATTTTTTTTTTTTTTTTTTTTTTACATATTTGTTAAAACTGTCA
Organism: Anableps anableps; assembly: GCA_014839685.1. Classification (NCBI taxonomy): domain Eukaryota; kingdom Metazoa; phylum Chordata; class Actinopteri; order Cyprinodontiformes; family Anablepidae; genus Anableps; species Anableps anableps. The sequence continues at coordinate 17,058,337 of CM026075.1, read as the reverse complement.
GAATGTCATGATAGTATACCATGAGACAGATAAACTGTGAAGAAAAAAAAAAAAGAAAAGAAAAAAGATTGTGCTCCTCCACTTCCTCCTCCTTGTGGTACTGCTGCCATCTGCAGAAATATGCCGCTCGGTCAGAAACAATCAATCAGAGCCAGGAGGAAGGTCTTAGCACCGTCAATCATGCTTGTGTATGTGCTGCAGCTGTGCTAATGGTGGAGAAACAGCTTACTGTTACAGGAAAACTTTATCCGTCGTCATCGGTGGCCATGCTAACTAGCCTGCGCATTCAAGGCAGTCTCTGTTGTGGGGATGGAGCTGTAGCTTAGCCGAGAGCAAGGAGGAGGGTGTGAGCTGTGACTGACAGCGCCAAGACACGCCTCCTGACTCTGATTAGTTGTTTCTGACAGAGCGGCGTATTTCTGTAGATGGCAGTTGAACCGTAGAGAGGAAACAGAGGCGCATGATATTTTCACAGATTATCTGTCTCATTCTCTACTGTCGCGACATAGTGACAGTTTTAACAAATAGGTAAAAAACATATTGTTTATGAAAGTTACAAACTGAAGTTTTAATATTTCCATACATAATTTGGTTTAAACTAATCAATCCATATGTTTTTCTAAGAATCTTAAATTCAGTTTTTTTAGTTCTTTTAAAAAGCCCCCAGATCCAGGATGCTGCAGCATAGCTGCTCAGGCCGGTTTGACCTGTTCAATCATCCAAGCATTATCTAAACCTGATTATTCACGCAAGGTCCAATCAGAAAAGGATTTTTTTTCCCCCTCTAATCTTTCTTTACAGTATAGACTTGAGAATATCAAACAACCTTCTGCCACAACACTATTTGCATGCACAAAGATGCGAATATAAGATCTGTTTAGCATGAACCTTAAACTGACTGGTCCAGTTTGATTACATTCTGCTGAGGTTTCCCTCCGAAGGATTCAAAATATTCCAGAACCAAGAGACCAAGTAGAAGAGACAGCTTGTGCACATGTTTGAGTTCTCACATAGACAGACTGTGCAGGATACTAATGTGCACACAAGCACTTTGCAGGTTTTATATGCACCTCTAAAGTGCTGAAAGGCAAGAAAAAACTAGCACAAACACCACACAGATTTCCCCCAGTTGTACTCTTATCAGATCAAAAAATATTCTGGTTGAACTTTAACTTGAAACAAAAAGTCATTGAGCAGGTAAAACGCTGTGTCATACATGTTGCATCCGTAAAATCAGAAGGTTTTGACATGTCTTTAACTGATTTTACTTTGATTACTATTAAATGCAGTATTATTAACAGTGGATTCCTAAAACACTTTTGCAATCTACTTTTTTTCCCAGTTAGCATAAGACTCTTTGTATGCTTTATTATTTTTGCTTGAATTAATATTCTTTTTACCCATGTTTGCTGCAGCAGATCGACACAATCAGCTAAAAGCCAACCTCACTACCCATCTAACAGCAGATGCACCTATGTCACATACTGCAGAATAACAGAGCAGGAAATATTCACAACCAAGGTGATTAGAAACAACAACACATGCTATATAGCAGATTCAACACACCAATTTATTTATTCCCACCTCGCACTGCGTCGTGTATGCAGTATGTAATGCAGCCACATTCCCAGTTGCTTGTTGCAGTGTTGAACACCATGTTGAAGCGAATCTGCATTATTTCAAATGTGGCTCCCTTCAGTAGAGATATCTGGTCCTCAATGCTTAGTGACCTGCAGGAGAGATGAATGCAAACCTCCGTTATCACAAATGTTTTACGAAACATAACGGGAACAGAAACCGAGAGTCAAAATTTAATTTTTGTCTAGCAAACATATTCACACCCTTTGATTTTTTTCTGGAGTTTGTTTCATTACAAATCAAAAAAATTTACTATATTTTACTGGAATTTTATGAGGAAGACTAAAAAAATTTTTTTAGGAAATTTCAAAAATCATTTTAAAAGCGTGCCATCCATTTGCTTTTAGGCCCTTTAACTCTGATGCCCCTAAATAAAATCTAGTGCTGCCCACTGCATTTCACAAGTCACACAATATGTAACTAGAATCCAGCTTTGTGTTATTTAATCTCAGTATAATTCAGTTGTCCTTTGAAGGCCTCAGAGGTTCGCTGAAGAACATTAGTGAACAAACAGCATCATGAAGACCACGAAACACAGCAGACAGGTCAGAAGACCTCCTAAAGAAGTTTAAAGCAGAGTTAGGGTTAGAAAATAAATGTTTTAAGTTCTGAACATCTCATGAAGGTCTGCTCAATCCATCACCTGAAAATCAAAGAGTATGATACTATTGCAAACCTACCAAGACATGACTGTTCAGTGGTAAGAAGAAAGTCATTGTTGAAAGAAAACAATAAGTCTCATTTACAGTTTGCTACGAGCCTCGAAGGACACCACAAACGTGCAAAAAGGTTCTCTGATCAGAACGGAACAAAATAGATTTTCTGGCCTATATGCAAAATTTATGGTATGAAGACAAGGCAGAAAACTAGCACATATCATCCTCCCCATGAAACTTTGTGGTGGCAGTATCGTGTTGGGAGGAAACTTTTCTGTAGTTAAGTTTCTGTAGAGTCAAGAAAATGGGTCAAAGTTGATGGGGAGAAAAATGGAGCTAGATCAAAGGATTTCCAAATAGGAAACCTGTTAGACACCGCAAAGGACTGGATATGGACCCAGCAGAAGAGCAACCCCAAACATACATTGGAATGTACAATCTAATGGTTGAATTCATGTGCCAGAATGTCCTAGTTAAAGTCTAGACCTAAATGCAATTCAGAATCAGGTCCACTCTGACTGAGCTTTACCAACTACAGAGAAGAATGTTGCGAAAGAAAAACTTTAAAAAGTCATATGAAATGTCTGTGTGTAACCAGAAACTGAACCCACTGAAGGATGATCATGACCTTTGAGCCCTCAGGTGGCCATAATGTTCAATGAGGTCACATGAGCTCCTGAGTATCAAAAACAAATTCTTCCTCAATTATAAGCAACAATAAGGAGAAAACTTCAGTTTATTTTTAGCTAAAAACTGGCTTTGTATGTATGAAAGATGGGAAACACCAATGAGGCTTTTTTATGAGCAAAAGATGAAAAGCTAGCATCTCCCTTTAGGATTTAAGGATAACTTGCTTGTGTGTTGTGTTACTAAAAACTGCATCTATTGAAATATGTATAGCGCATTAAACATCATAGAACTACATGAAAAGCAGGCAAATTAGCTGAAATCTAATACTTAGCAAGAAAATACACATTGGTCATTTGCAGTGTGCTGCAGCTTATAAAATAAAAGATTTTCAAACAATGTTTCAAAACATCAAAGTTTCTTAATAATTCCAGATTCAAGCTGTTGGAAAAGTTGGCTGGTAGACTCACTGAAATCTATCTGAACATGGACATATTTACCGGAAGTCCTGAAGACTTTTGGAAAAGCGGATGATGTCCTGGATCATGTAGGTCGTGAGGTCAGCCAGATGTGGGAGATTAGTGTAAACACTGCTGTTTTGATCTCCAACGCAACCCTCATCTTTTTCAGAGAAACTGGAGAGAAAAGAGTGAGCGGAAGAGGAAGCGAGAGAGGAGGTGGAGGAAAGGGAGCAGGGATGAGGGGACGTCGAGGGATCATCATTTGCAGGTCCTTCAGCCGTACAGCAGGTATTTGTCAGGCTGCTGGCCCGAGGTCTGGATGGCTGGTTCTCAGCAAAGATGTCTCTGTCCATAGGCTGGCAAAAAAAAAAACAAAAAAAAACAAAAAACAAAAAAACCCAAAAACAATTCAGACAACAGCGAGAACGATGACCACTGCTAAGCGTCTGCAGTAAGTCACACACCCTGAAGCCGGTGAAGTGTGAAAACGTTGAGTCAAATGTACTGCGGAGGCCACAGAGCAGCTCCTCAACCACCTGTTCTTGCTGGGAAGAAAGCTCTGTGGTTGCGTTGTGCATCTTTCTCTTTTTTATTTTGATTCGTCGCTCCAAGACCTTTTCCTCCGACATGACCACTAGACGTCCACACACAAAATACAGAAACAGTGTCAGAAATGTTCAACTTCTACTTTCTTTTACAAATCCCAGTAAAATATCAAACACCAGTCGAGATACATGGATGACTGTGAAAAATGTCTGAAAACATGACCTTTAAGGAAAAAAAACCCCAAAACATTTACTATTTAAATGTTTTTTTATTAATTTGGTTTTATAAATCAGTGTGTATTGATATGGCTTGTCGCTAAATGCCAAACCAACACACACTTTAACAACATTTATAGCAACTGAATTTGCAGTGTCCCTTACAGGCACAGGAAAACAAGATTCTACACCATCATAAATTTAACCAAGATGAAGCAAAAAAAAAAAAAAAAAAAAAAAAAAAAAAAAAAAAACAACAACAACAACAACAACAACAACAAAAAAACCAAAAAACGAAGTACACCCTTGATGTAGCCAAGTGATGCTAATGCACTCAGACTGCTAATGAACAAACGCGACTACCTATGTAAAAGCAGGATAGGTCTGAAGATCTGTGTTAGCATGATGCAGAGAAGGTAAAACATAAAATGCAATTGCTTTGGGGCATAAATCTGGGAAGGGTTGTACAGTAATTTCCAGACATTATGAAGTAAAATTCAACAGTGAGAGAGATAATGAATGCTGAGTGTCCCAACAAATTTTTTTCAACATCAAACTATGATATTCTCATTGAAGCTGCAAAAAACCCAGGACCTCGCAGATTAAAAAGGTAATGACTGGATAGTTAGAGAAAGGCTTTGTCCAACCAGGTTGAAATTAGCGGTGGGGCAGTAAGAAAGCTGGGCAGAAACAAACCGAACGGTAGCAAGGATATTGTAAATAAGAGTGGGACAAAGTTCCTCCAAAAGGATGTGAGAGAGAACAACTTCAAGCTGAAGCCGTTAAATGTGCTTCTACAAGCCACTAAATCATGGGGTGTGCTTATTTTTTCCTCACAACATTGACATTTTAGTTTTTTTATTGATTAAACAATGATCTGCTGTGTGGTTTTGTTAGCTTAATGTTAAATTTAAATCATTTGACATCCTGATGAAGACAAGATCATGTTCAAGATTATGTCTTGATTTCTAAAGACCAAGACATAAAAGAGAGTGTGCTTTTTTTCATGAGTGTATTCTTACTTTACCTTTAATAAAACAAAATGTTTAATATAAAACATTGACAAATACTGTGTTGTAACCGGATGTTACTCACTATCTTTCTGCATCCCAATGGCCTGGCATTTTCTGAAGCGGCAGGCCTGACACGAGCGGCGGTTGTTTTTGGTGATGATGCATTTATTCAGGAACGGACATCGAAGCTGCGTTGACCTCTTTATAGCACGTCTAAAATTATTTTAAAAAAAAATAATTATAAAAACAGCCTACCAACATAGTAAGAGAGCATCGGGAACAATAACCTTTAAATGTGAGTGAGAAAATAACTCTGACTTATTCCCACAAACTGGACTGTTTCATCATAGTTACATGTCTGGGCTGAGCAGCCTATAAAAAATGCATGAGTTGTAGCTAGGATGCATTAACAGGGTTCAATAGTCATGTACTCTGAACTCTGTATGGGCCACCTGTTTTTGTACAATACCCTTAAACACCTGACTCCACAAGAGATTTCAGTTCAAGAATGGTACAAGCTGATGCATGTTTTTGGATGGTGGGATGAAGCTGAAACACCTTGAGATAGCCCATGCATGCATGGGGGAAACATGCAAATTCCATATGGAAGCACCCTGATCAGGATTTCAACCCAGGACTCTCTTGCTGCAAGGCAACGGTGACAACTGCTGCACCGAGCAGCCAAATTACCGTTTTTTTAAGTTTTATAACCATGTTGCTGTGTAAAAAGTGTGTTTAAGCATAACATTTAATTTCTTGTTAGCAGAAATTAGGTTCTGAGAAGGAAAATCGGGAATTAGAATAACTGCCACTCCCAAGAAGCAGGAACACAAAAACTTGAGGGGAAACCTGCAGCAGGAAGGTGAGAGCTATAATTTACCTAAAGAAGCCTTTACAGCCTTCACATGTCAGAGCGTTGAAGTGGTATCCCTTTGCCAGATCGCCGCACACCCCACAGGCTCTGGGCTCCTCATCTTCCATCAGCTTTCCCTCCTCCTCGTCTTCCTCATGTGGCTTGGTGAGAGCTTCATAGACAAACTGGATCTCAGCAGCCTCACTGCTCATTCTCAGCTGAAAAAGGAATCAATCTTTTTTTCATTATTTATTTATTTATATATATATATATATATATATATATATATATATATATATATATATATATATATATATATATATATATATTTAATAAAGACTATGACACAACCCAAAAAAGAGAGGGGGAGAAAAAAAGAACTGATCAGGACATTTGCATTGACTCCAACACTCTTATGTCTTAGGTTGCTAATTTGCTTATAGATGATCTAAATCACCAAGACACACATTGACAAAACAGGACAGAAATAAACAAATCACTAAAAATTTTAAGATGGAGAGACAAAATAAACAGATCGAAGGAAAGATGAGTTCTGGAATGATCAGTTGTATACCAGTCTATGATTTATGTGTGTCAAAGTACAATCAAAGAGGAATGCAATGCAGTATCTAGGTCTTTCAAGTCTAGTCAGGTCTCATTATGTAAAGCTAGGCCTCCATATTTTCTGACAGAAATCAGAACTATTTCCTCTCCTATATTTAACAGTATTACTTTTTTAGCTGCAACCATGAATCCACCTCTGTTCGCTCCCATTAGAGCAACCAAACATTGTCAGACCAGAGTCCTAATGAATATCGGATCCGAATGGTCTAGAAACCCAGTGGAAGACCTTTCTTTAAATTACTACACATTGGACAGTTCCAAAACATCCTGCTCAGTTTGGGTTTGGAAAAATGCATCCAGTGCAAGACTTTAAACTGAACCGGTTCATATCCACAACTGGTAGAACATCTGTGTTTATGAAGCAAAGCTTTTCCTCCCATAGCTCTTCTGAACCTAAAAGAGCAAGATAGCTGCTTTGATTATCTTAAAAAAAAGCAGAAACAAGCGAGAGATCTGCTTGGAATTTGAATGTGAAGAGATGAAGTCATAAAAAAAGTGGTTTGTTGATAAATGCAGGTGAGTACTAATGTACAAAATCTTATCTGTAATTAATGAGAATAAAAATGTGACGATGGAAGATTGCTTTAAGTTTAAAGCTCAGCAATAGATTATTATTTATGTAAAGATCAAAAGAGAGAGCAAAGGCCTCTCCCCTTCCAGTCCATAAAAGCTTTATCTGTGCTGATTTGAACAGGTGACTGTCCTGTATGGCGGTGTGCCAGGAGCCTTTTTCGTAAATCAAGAAATAATTCAATTGTATTTACTCTATTCAATGAGTTTTTGATCATCAAACTGTAACCCAATAGTTTATCAGGGGACTGCACCCTAAACAAAAGAAAGAAGGAGGAGGTACCAGCAGTCAACATGGATTTGATTTGAAGCCATAATGGAAGCCCATTCAGTCCCCAAAGGAGACTCACATTTGCACCCAAATAAAAGTGCTTCAACATAGAGAAAAAAAAATTAGAAAAATGTACAATCAATCGATAGATTGATTGATAGACAGATGTGCAAATACCAGCAAGAATGTTATTTGAAATGAGAAAACTGCAAATAACAGGAGCACTGATGTCTTACAACTACTGCGGTAACAGTACAACATATTTGTGCATCGGTATTTTCTTAGAAATATTTATTTTAGAAATATCTTTTTAAGTCATTTACTGATATAATTTTATTGAGTGTGGTTTTTATTTCCTGAAATAAGATATTTGTCAGTTACTGTAAAAGATATCTTGCATTCACTTGCATTACTTTGATTTTCACTGTCATAATTTTATGCAGTCTTGTCTTATTGCTTTGAAACTGAAACCGTCACTATTGCTCATTAAAATTAACAGCTGACACATGATCTGTAGAGCAAATCTAGTGGCGACTGCCTTTAAATAAAAGAATGCATGAGTGGTAGCTGCTCAAAGTGGAGCACTTTAGATGACTCAGTGGCTTTTGTTTTGAACTTTTCATTCACCATTGCAATGTTCTCACAGTGTGAGCACATTCATCTGAAACTGCTTTACAGTTTGCAGCAGTACAGTAAATGGGCTTTTATTACAAAAACAAAATAAAAAAAAAAAAACCCCAGCAACTACATAATCCCATTCAGCCGACAATGTTCCTCATCGTTTCAAAGGCTACTGATGTTGGATAAGACAGAGATCTCTTGATTTTTTTTTCCCCTCCCTTGTTTTGTGTAATTCGTCTTTTACGACATTTAACCCCAGAAAAAAAAAAAAAAATCTAATGTTTTTCAGTATTTCCCACATCAAACAAAACACACTGCCCCCAAATCTGGATCCTTACTTTGCAGCCACCCTGTCTACAGTTTGCTGTGCGTCTTTAAAACGGTGTAACCAAGCCACCTGGAGCGCGTTTAGTCTTAACGGCGCTTCAGCTCAGTGTAAAAGTGCACATTCAGAAGCACAATGTTGTTTCAAACCGCTTTGCATTTGTACAACACCGCGACTCACCTTTACAGATGATAAAAAAAAAAAAAAAAAAAAAAAAAAAAACATGTCTGTGAAGTTCACGTCGAGGTGAACCCTGATTTCCTTCGCCTGGATAAAGGTCGATCTTTAACCAAACAGACAATCGGGGTGAATCAAGTTTCTCACCTGAGTGTCCAGATGTCCAGCCCGCTGTGGCTCCGGCAGCGGCCCCTCGCTGCGGCTGACCCACGCAGGATTTCAGGGTGTTTCTGAGCGCACGGCAGGCGAGAGCGACTGCTGTTAATCCGGCTGGTCCGACCTGTTGCTCGCCACGCAGATTTTGATCTGGGCGAGTTTCAACAAGTGTTCCTCGAGAGGGCAGAGCTACCGGTCTAGCCCCGCCCACACCGATCACAGCTGTTACCTTGGCACCGACTCTGAGCTCATGAGAAGGTAGACAACCTGTGCTGACGTGAAATCACGGCTGTGCTCACTGATGTCACGTGTACTCTCCTTTGTTTCTTTCTCTGTTTAAGCTTTATTTTAAACTTGCATGTATTTAGTAGCTAAATAATGAGAAAAAAAAATCCAAATATTCAGTCGCGCTAAAGGAAAAAATAAAAAAAACCCCCAAAACAACATAAACATCAAACTAAAAATAAAGACGAGTGATATTTTACGGTCAGAAAGGTCTGATGTCCTGATCTGTTTTTTTTCCCCTGACTGATACCAATTTCCAGTCTGACTGCGATTTCCTATCTTGATTGTCTTTAATACATAAAATAAAATAAAATAATTTAAAAAAAAAATCTGCCGCTGGTTCTTTGATAGATGTGGCAGTTTTGAACGCAAATGGAAAATGAAGGATTTCCAAGAGTATCCCCAATTATAAAGCCAACCATTTGTCCCTAAACTAATCTGATTTTTATTACCTCGAAATTAAATGGTTGATGTGTTTGTCAAACTTAAATAGGAGTTCATAGTTTTGATGCATTTTATGAATGAAAAAACCCCAACTTTTTTTCAGTGTTTGATCTACTGATAACCAAATTGAAGCTCATCAAAAAAAAAAAAAAAAAAAAAAAAAAAAAAAAAAAAGTCAGATTTTATTTATTCTTCTCCTTTTCTACGTCTTAGAACTTTTTAGCTTCCAGGTTAGTTAGTATTTTTAATGCTCCAAAATATCATTTAATTTGAATTCTGAACTGCATGTGTCATCTTATTAAATGGTTTATAGATAAAGAATTGTCCATTAAATACATATACACATTGGTTATGTGTTCATCTGTTCCTTCTATAACAAAATAAATCATACAAAAATTTTTTAGTCATAAAAAACGTTAAAAAAAAACATTAATGAATTCAGAAAAGAGATGGATAACTGTATTAAAGTTACCATACTGGACTAGATAAAGGGTTAATGTAAATAATTTCTGTATCTATATACATATGCAATATATATTCATCAACATCCTTAAAAAATAAAATTTAATTGCATTAAATACTTCACTAAATTTTGACATGTACACTGGGAAAAGCAAATAAGCAAAATACTTATTTTCTATAATTAAAGAAAAAAAGATTTTGATCTCATTTAATAAGAAAAAAAAAATCATTTTAGTATTTATTGTATTTTTTTTTAAATTCCAAATTAGAAATTGAAATCAGGAGGGATCTAAAAAGTCTCTCTCTTTCTTGTCCAGTCTCTTCCACATTCCTGAGCTCAAACTGAAAACATTCTGCCCTCTAGTGGCTACAATCCCAAACTCCAGTTTGGAGACAGACACTCGGTTACTACACAGTAGTGACATACGTTTTGTCCAGGACCAAAATAATCTAGTGTAACCTAATCCACAGTAATCCAATGTCTTTCTGAGATGTGGTGGAATATCTTTATTTGAGCCAAAGCAGTGTGTGTGTGTAAGTAACACAAATTAAGTTTGACCCCTGACCTATTGCAGAATGGAAAGACGTAAAAGACAGTATTATAATACTATTATAAAAGCAAGAAGACACTTTAAAAGGAAATTATTTCAAAGTACCTTATGCCTATACACAAACAGGAAACGTAACTGGATCCTCCAACGGCTTCAGGAATGGTTTATGTTTTTTATTTATTTATGGTGGCCTTATTTCACAAATCACTCACTTAAAGTTAAGTTTGTTTGTATAACACATTTCAGCAGCAAGGCAGTTCAAAGTGCTTCATATCATACAAACATCAATCAAGCATACATCAAAATCATCAAACTCATCGAGCAAAATCATCACGCAAATACACATGAAAATCATCAAAATCATCGGGAAAATATCAATGCATCAAAATCATAGGGATCATCAAGCAAATATCTTCAAGCAGAGTGAAAGTGTCCATTCTCTCATGTAACCCAACCGTTTAAACAGTTTCTGGTAAAACAAACAAAAAACCCCAATTAAAAATAAATTTGGAAAAACACAACCGCAGCAGATGAAATGAGCATGAGGTTTGCCTGGACAGCCATTGTTCCCTGGAAGACTTTTACTATTTTGTCCTGCTTCAAACAGACCACAAAGACGAGTTCTGAAAAACCAGGGAATCATGAGCGGAACCATTAATTCATGCAGCAGTACTGGAGAACTGCACAGTGGGAGAGCACACGCCTTGTACATTTATTTAAAACAAGTTATCATTCCTGTAGAGCCCGGCAACTTCTCTACGAGGACACTCAATGGGAATGTGACATCCATCCATAAGGCCAATTACTCCAGCGATGTCCCCATACTCATAGAACTGCACTGAGAAGGCCCGATCAACCATATTTGGGAAACTGATGAAATCCTTTCCCAGTTCACTTATTGCACTGCAGACACTGAGCACTTTTTTTCAGAGATGATTCTGTTACCCAATGTAAGGTTCCACATAACTACAACCTTAGGGTGATATATACTTTAAAAAAAGGAGCTATCAGAGCTCCCATCACTGAGCTGCACAAAAGCTTTATCTGAAGCAAACGAAAGATTTTGGGTGGACTGTCTTTTCACACAAGTGGTCACTTAAATCAATGTAATCAAATTCATCTGGTAACTCCTGTCTCTGAGCAATCTTTTATCTGGTTTTGGTGGCAGTGGTCTTTCAGCATCATTGATATGATCAAGATAATTGATTTTCACCATGCACCGTGTTGCAAACAGCCTTTAATCTGTAGTTTAATCTAAATCGTTATTTGGACTGGCTTTGGGGTTGCTTTAAGAAATCAGATTATTGACCAGGAGAAGTCTAAGTGTTTCAATCCCTGTTTGAGACAGAAATGTCATTAAATCAAGGTTTAAAATGTTATTTATACTAAAACATGGGCTTAAACGCTGAAAGGCAAATTATTCACAAGATCACTTAATGTTTGCGGGAGGAAAATTTGAAAGAAACAAACAATAAAAAATAAAATCCAAGTTTAAAGTCAAGTTTTGATCTCAACCTTTGATCTCAAATTGTTTGAAATATATTTATTCAATAAGGTATAAAACAAGAAAATACATACGTTGTAGAATAATCCCGCAGTGAAACAGACTCAAACAGAGATGAATTATATCAAATAAAAATAAGAAGCATATCCAAGATGCTACCAGTTGGTAAGATGAAAAAACACGCACGAAAACTTCAGGTATCTTAGGTAGGCAGGTATCTTCTGTCAGCCCCTTCAACCCAGGTTTCCATCCAAGCTAAGGTTGAAAATAATGTTTTAATTAAAATATTGTGTTGTGCAACCATATTAGTCACTCTAGATCTAATAATAGGTCTTAATTTCCTAAAAATCTAGAATGAATGCTATGAGACTGATTCCTTATAAGCCTTGAAAGCAACATTTGAATCAAATAATAAAGCTGCGCATGTTCAGTTTTAATCCTTTCTCCCTTCTTTACTAGGACTCTGTGACTGCTATGCTTGCTTTTTCTGCAACTCTTGGCTCGTCATCTCCTCCTCAGCCTGACTGGAGGTTTTTTCACCAGAGATGGTTGCCTGTGGGGTTTCATGAGGAGGAATCTCAGTAGGTATTTTGACCCCCTGAATGATACTCTGAGCTGCCTCCAAGTGTCTCTGCTGCTTCAAGTGCACTGGGAGAAGAATGTCGATAGTCAATAAACAAGGAAAAAAATAATAAGTCTTGGTGAACCATTACTCACCTGCCATTTTTATAGGAGGAGTTTTCAGAATTTTTACCTTAAAAATGTGTGAACACAAACCTTTTCTCCTGATGCTCATCTTCTCAATTTCTGGGATGAGAAAGCTGTACACCAACTCTGACACAATCTCCTCTGACTGACGACTGTCCATGCTACACAGAATATTTGTATTTTATTATTTTTAGGTTATTTCGAAATAAAAAGCTTCAACAAACACACTTAAGTCATAGTTTACCTTTCCTCCAAAGCATAAGCAATATCATTGAGCTGCTGTGCCTTCCTGCGGATCTCCTCTCTGGCCTGGTCGTCAGACACGAGGTTCATATTTTCCAATATAATGTCCTCTAAATACATATCCACACTTTCCTGGTGCACCTGCACTATCTAAGACATCAAAGGTTTAATGTGTTAGGTTCATGTATAACTCTACAGATGTTCAACAATGTTCTGAACACAAACAAAAGTTAAGATCTCATAACCCACAATCTCCACAGTTACACATTACGGTGGCAGCATCATGGTGTTGGAATGCTTTTCTTCAGCCACACTTTTCAGAATTTTACTTGAAAAAAATAAAATAAAATAAAACTAGAACTGCAAGTAACAGGTTCCAAGCCTGACCCAGCAAGTCCCACCCCTCCCCGTGAATTCTCCTCCCCGCATTCGGTCAGCTTGACATTGCCAGGGCTCTTTGCATGTCAACCGAGTGCAAAGGCAAATGTTGAAACGCTGTGGTGAATCTTCAAGCTCGGCAGATAATTTTCTTCACTAAGGACATTTTATGTAGCTGGTAAAAGCTGAAAGAAAGATGGATTGAGCAAATCACAACATAATCAAGTAAGAAACCATTCAAGTGGCTTCTGAAGCCACAACGCTCAGGTGGAGGTTCTCATTGGAGTATGACAACTGAAAACAAACCTAGAACTACAATGCCATGGTTTATATCAAAGCAGGGCGAGACATAGTCCAGACGACCTACGCCTAAGAATTGGACAGCTTTTGAGGCTGAGGGCTTGTGGGTCTTGCCAGGTGGTCAGAAGGAGATGAGCACCTTGGTGGATCACAGAATGTAGAGACAGAGTGGAGCGGCTCACAATCCAGATTGATTAAAGTCTAGTGTAAAGTTTCCACAGTCAGTGATGATTTTGGGTGCCATGTCATATGCTGGTTCTAGTCCACTGTGTTTCCTGAAGTCCACAGTCAACATAGTTATCTACCAGGATATATTTGAGCACTTCATGCCTCCTTCTGCTGACAAGAGTTATGATGAGGCTGCTTTGCTTGCAATCCTCTCAAGGCAGGTTTTGCTGTTGCACTTCTTCCTACCATACTTTTTCCCTCCACTCAACTTTCTATGGGTATGCTTGAACTTTTTCAACATCTAGGTTTTTGAGACACTGAGTTTTGGGCTTCCATTGTCTGTAACACATAGTCATTAACATTTCAAGAAGTAACATGTAATGTATCAATGAACAACTTGTGTCACTTTCTTAAAGGACACAGCTTAGCTATCCTATTTAATGTTATATTCTTAATGTACCAACAAAGTGAAAGTAGAAGACATATCACTCTGTAGTCATCCAATTCAATATTATGCACTAGTTTAGGTTTGTCCATCAAAAAAAAAAAAAAAATCTCAATAAAATACACTGAAGATAGCGATTGTAAAGTGACAGAATATGAACAACTTTAGGAAGTATAATTACTCCTACAAGGAGTTGTACATGTCTTATTTTCACAACAGTCTCTTTTATTCTGTCACACAAGAATGTACACACTTGTTTGAAGATCTCGTCTCTTTCTCTGCGCATGCGCTCCTCCACCTGACGCCTCCCACTCTCCTCTGCCTCCTGTTGACGTCGGTCCCTCTCAGCCAGCAGCGTGAAAGCGTGGATCCTGCGCTCCTCCTGGAAACGAATCAGCTCCTTGGACAAGACGTCGAACAGCTGTGCAAGTTCCACACCAACCACTGTGGCCTGACTGGCTTCTATCTGCGAGGCCTACAGAGAAAAAGAGAGGGTGCAGTGGGATCACTGGTGAGCTTGTAAAGCTCATGATTAGTTATAATGTGATATACCTTGTGTATCTGCTGATTTCTCTCTCTCTTCAGGGACACTATATACTCTTTCTCAGCTTTCTGTAGCTCCTGCTCCTTAGTCTGCAGAGCGTGGACTTTCCTAATTTCTCTGATGAGCTCCAGATGGTTTTCTTTGTCCTTGAACATCTATGTAACATCACAAATCAAAGAAGATGGACATACATATACTCTGCACTAAAACATATGCAAACCTTTCTAGAGGAACTGTGAAAATCAGGAGGCATAATGCCAGCTCATGCAGACCTCATACTGGATGCTTCTTCCTCTGATTAGTTTCTGCAAATAGATCACTGCAAGCTCCATTTGCTCCTCCTCCTTAATGAAGACGCACAAGTCAGTTCACAAGTACGATTTCTAATACAGTGGCTTGATAAAGTATGGTACTCCTAAAATGTTTTTTTTTTTTTTTACATTTTGTCCTTTTACAGCCACAATCTTCATTATATTTTACTGAAACTTAATCATTTTTACAAAAATCTAAAAAGTGGGGCATGCATTTATATCCAGCCCCCCTGAGTCAATATTTTAACCAATTCTTCGTGAAAAAATAATTAAAGCTTAGTCAGACTGGACAGACTGGAGTGTCCATGAGGACGTAAAAAAAAACCAAAAAAACATTCCCATAGCATGCTGCCGTCGGGGTGCTGTGGATTTTTACTTTTCCACAACACAGTTTCGCATGTAGGTAAAAAAAAAGTCCATTTCTGTCTCATCTAACTGAGCATCTTCTTCCAAATGTTTGCTGTGTCCCTGCACATGTTTACTGCAACCATTCACAAGATTGGTCATGGCTTTCTTTCAACAATTATTTTCCATTTGCTACTCTAACATAAATTTCATATTTGTGAAGTTCATCACTAACAGCTTCCAGTTAATAGATTTTTCCCATTTGAGCCGTTGATCACTGCAGCTTCTTCAAAATTAACATTGCCTCCTTGGCTGCCTCTCTGGTTAATGCTCTCCTTGCTATCAGCTTAGGAGAGTGGCATAGTCGTGGTAGGGTTGCGGATGTGCCATACTCTGTCCATACTGACGGACTGAACAGAGCTCTGTGCGATGGTAAAAGCAAGGCATAATGTCATGAAAGCTAACGCTGCTGTAAAATCTTCCACTGCTTCATCCTTGACCTGTCTGCTGTGCTCCTTGGTCTTCATGATGCTGTTTGTTCATTAATGTTCTCTAACAAGCCCCCGAGGCCTTCATAGAACAACTGGATGTATCCTGAGATGAAATAACACACAGGTGAACTGTTTTCTGGATTTTACCTTAGGGCTATCGGAAGGGCCTGAACATATATGGACGCCACAGTTTTCAGATTTTAATTTGTAAAAAATGTCAAGAATTGTTTTCCTTCTGTTCCCAGTTACGCAGTACTTTTTGTTGCTCTATCACATGAAGCCCCAATGACAAACATTAAAGTTTGTGGTTGCAACAAAACAAAATGTTACATTTTTTAAAATATACTTTTGCAGTTTCCAAATTAATAAGTTAAAAAAAGTAACGACAGACAGGGATTAACCAACCTCTGTGGGGCTTTCTACTGTTGGAGTGACAGGAGGAGGAGGAGTCTTCTCCTTTTCAATCAGAAAACCTCGGTCCTTCTCTGGCTTTTTCTTGCACTCCTCCATGATGTCCTGTTTAGCCACAATTTGTAATGAGTATGGAACCAGATATTAGATGATCAACTCATTAAGCTTAATTTTTACCTTGTACTCATTCAGTAGCTCCACAGCTCTTTGTGCAGCAGACTTCTTCATGTCTTTGATGTGTTTATATGGTTTCTTCTGTTGATTCAATGATACCTCTAGTCCTGCCTCTAGCTCTTGTAAGCCTATGTATGATCAAATGTAAATACTGTAACAATATACCAACTCTGTGGGTCTGCAGTAGCATTTGCTAAGATTCTTAATCAGACCTTCATATTTCTCAAAGTAGTAGGTGTTGAACTTATTTGGACTGTCAAAAAGGAACCTTTCCTGGTAAAAATCAGTGATGATGTCCCGTCGCTGTAGTTTTCCCTCCACATTTTTCCTGTTAGCTTCCAGTTTTCTAAGTGCTATCGACATAACAGCAAGTGTTTATAAAAAAATGAGGACATGCCTTCATTAATATGCAGTTCTCATCAACACGTGTCTTACATCTCATGTAGCCATTGTGGGTTTTCTCAAGCTTGAGCTCCATGTCTTTCAGGTGTTTACAGTATATTTGGGTTAGTCTGTCATATGCAGCATCCTTCTGAGCCTCATTTCTCTGCTTCAGCAGCTCCTCCAGCACAGCAAGGCGGGCTTCCTGCAGTCTGGTCAACAAAGACGTTGGTCAGGGTGTCGGCATACATAAAAAAAAAAAAAAAAAAACAGTTTAGGAATATTTTTTGTTTCTGCTTCATTTGAAAGTCAAAAAATATCATTAGTGAATATGCATGATTTTAACACTCAAGCATCAGTTATGTGCATTCTGTGCACTCTGGGTGCCTGTGCAGGTACTATTTTGGGAAACTTGGGGCACCAGAAACAAACCTGAAAGAACTCTGAACTGGAAATGTCACTTCAAAGAATTAAGCTCCAGGCTTTAAGAGACAGTCATACGAAAAGAAAGTGCACCCTCTTTCAAACTCAGACTTTTCTGTGCCAAGACATACAAAATCTGGTCTTTCCCAGGTTCTGAAATATCTTCAATCTAAGCTTAAGAAAAAAAAAACAAAACACAACAAAGTCCATAGAAAGAATACCAAACTGGAATAACCATGTGTAAAAGAAAACTAAATACACATTTGCTGCTTTCATTAGATTTGAGTGGAAGTAGCAGCCAGGTAGTGCTAATCGACTGCGTTCATGAAGTGATCATCATCTGTGTGGCCACCTCTAAAAAAGCAGGAGTTTTGACACGGAGAATACAAGTGTGTGCTGACATAATGCCAAGACAGAAAGACAGCAGCAATGTGTTTACAGAAGCAATTTTTGCAGACTGTCTGGAAAGAGTTATATTGTAATTTCTAAACATTTCTGAAGTCTGTCAGTCCACAATGAGAACATTATTTATAAGTGGAAAACATTTAAAATCTTCCCAATCTTCCCAGCAGTGAAAATCTACCCCAAGTTCAGATTGTGTAGTGCTCAGAGAAATTGTAAAAAGACCTAAAGATGCCTTTTTGACTCAACAGATTAGCATTTCGAAATGTTAAAGTCTAAGACAATTCATTTCAAAAAAGGCTAAACAGGTCTGGCTTGTTTGGAAGTCCTGACAGAAGAAAGCCTCTTCTTTTTACAGTGAATAAGGAAACATATCTTAGGTTTTGAAAGTTGACAATGAGGTCCTCAGCAAATCAAAGTATTTTGAAGTCAAAGGTGAGGCCATCTGACAGAGTGGGACAAGCTACCCACTCTTTGGTGGCTCTACAAGCTACCAAATCTTGCTATGTTAATTCATTCATTGTAGTTTTTCCTTACAGTGCTTTCCCTGTATTGGCTTCATGTTTGTACTACAAATAACAACAGATAAGAAGAACAGCAACTCACTTTTGGATCTCCTCTTCCCTGAAAGCCCACTCTTTGGCCTCCATCTCCTCCATCATGCGCCTCCTCTTGTCGAGCTGGCTCAGGTCATACAGTGAAGGAAGGCTGGTCTCCCAAACTCGCTTTGCACGTGCTCGCTCTATCATTTCCACCTCAGCGAGGCCTGCTGGCAAGCCATGACCTACGAAGCAGAGATAAACTACACTGTATGGCTCTGAGATGAGAATCTATGGCATGAAAATGGTGTCAGTTGATGGCATACCCCAAGTCAATGATGCCAGTTGCAGGAGCTCTGAAGGTGTCGTCCCAGGCTGCAGCAGATACTCAGGGCTGTACGGGTCAGTCTGTGTTTCACTTTCTCTGTAGTCGGTCTGAATCCCCACAGAGCGATGGGCGGGCTGTTGCTCCTCAGTGTTTTTAAAATCTTCCCTGCAGTGATATTATAATCAAAGAGAGGACATAGTTACTGTTAAAATAAAAATAAACCATAGATATAGACAGGAAAAAAAAAAAAAATCAAACTTGAGCAACTTTGGGAATATATGGAACTTACCCTAAAAATTCATATACAACATCTGGCGGAAACGTTTGTTCAAACGGAAGAAAAGGACTAAATGGGGAAAAAATGGTTATATCTATGTCATCTCAATGTTTACAGAAAATAATTTATTTTTATTCATTATTTTTTAGAAATGCACCAATCAGTCAGCCAGACAGACACTGACATCAATCGTCTTTCTTTGATCAACCTTAATCTGACTGGTAGATCAGTGACTGAACAATTGAATTTTTGATGAAATGCATCACTTCCACCATTTTCAGTCTATAAACACATCGGCCAAGCGCAGATACTTTGATGCACTTTGTTTATAATTTTGTAAAAATCGGATAAAGTTGATTGGCGTATAGGTTGACGCTTAAATCGGAATGATGTGGTAGCTCTTTCAAGTTAATTTTCTACCAGCCTTTAACTTAAGTACTTCTATCAAGAAAACCGCCACAATTGTTTTTCCTTTCATCTGTTATGTTATGATGCTCAGGAGAAAAACCTCAATCCATCAAAAGTGGAATTGGGAGGTCTGACCTCAAGAAAAAATGGACATCAATTTCAGCCAAGCAAAGCCAGATTGGTGCATCTCTTTTTATTATTTTGACTGTCGTAGTACAAGTTAAATAAATGTGGCATGTTAAAATCAAAACATTAGAATGTATGTGGGCAAACCAAACCGTTTAAAGAATTTCCAGTAATCAGCTCCAGTCACATGGCATGTCCGAGCGTTTCGATTAACCCTGTCAAGCAGATAACCCAGTGTCACAGCTAGAAAAAGCATGCTTGGAGCGATACAGGCAGTGAAACTACTGATTTTATTCACCCAGCCAGTTGCTGCAGGGCCTCCTTGCACTGTTCAGCACGTCCTCGCCAGGGGTAATCAGAGTAGCATGGCATTAACTCTGTTGGGTCCAGTTTGAGAGTGTACCATGGCTGGCTGCTAAACATAGACCCAAACTCATAGATTTTTTTCTGAGTGAGATAAAAAGAAAAATATCAGGTTGTGCATTTTGAAACATTCCAGCCAGCAGTTACATATGAGGGTCTCATGATCCACAGGTATTGTGTTTTGATTTTCACTTATGTGTATTTTGGTCACTTAGAGCTGTTTACTATCATCATTAAGGTCTTGCTATATCGGTTCATTCATTTGCGTTGAGTTTTTTAGCTTTTTCTTGTGGTGTGTTCTCTGTGCAATTTAACTTAGATACTTATTTTTAGCATTTGTCTTTTTACCCAAGGTTTGTAAATCCCTTTGTGTTTTCGCTCAGCTCCCTGTGTTCATTCTAGTTTTATAAGTCTTCATTCAACTTCCGGCTCAGACCATTGCTCAGCCGTTCTGTGTTCCCCTGATTGGACAAAGCTGAATTCTATGTAACTAATCACACCTGCTAAGTAAGTAACATCCCTGGTTTTCATAGACCAATGCTGGTTTCATTTCTTGGTTCCCTTGTGTTTATTTCGTAGAAATACCTCTCTACAATGCACCTACCGCTGTCTCTTCTGCATTTGGTTCCATCGCAACCTCTAAACTTGACAGAAGGCTCAAATTGGAGGGAAATTGGGTGAAAATGGGCCTTAGATAAAACGGTTTGTAGTTTGCATAAATGGTCCAATGATAATTGTATAGGTATGATACAACTCTGGGTAAAAAACACTTTTTACCCAGAGTTGTATCATACCTATACATATGGGTCCAGGTTGTATTGCTCAAGTTCAGCTGATTTTCTAGGTAGCCAATTGGGACTCGACTAAGACCAACATACAGTCATATTCAATAGGTTAGAATATGTTTTAATAAGGCTTGTTTGTCAGATTTAAAACACCTTTTGAAAATAACCTTTAAGCAGGTATTAAACATATGTTTCATTAGTCCACATTTCTGTAATAAGATGTTTTGTTTTGTGCTAATATTAAATGTTGTGGTTTCATTAGCTGTAAGCAGAAGATCATAATTAAAAATAAAAGCTTGAAAACAACAGCCTGTGTGGAATTAATCTATATAATATGTTTTATTTAGTGAATTGAGTTGTTGAAATAAATGAACTTTTCAATAATATTTAAATTTATTGAATGGCTTTGTATGTTTCTCAATCAGTTTTGGTGACATGGATTGTATTTGGTCAGTTAAAGAGGGTCCCATCCAAGAAGCCCATTGTGAACTCTCCCAAACTGAGCAAAATCTTGTATTTTATTAAACTGTCTCCAAGACTTTTTTTTTTTTTTTTTTTTTTTTTTTTTTTTTAGCATATTTGTCTCAGCCTTCCTCCATAAATATGACCTTTGGGGTTCCTCAAGGGTCCATTCTTTGGCCTTTCCTATTTTCTTTGTACATTTTACCCCTGGGAGATGCTATTGGCAGTTTCCTATGCTGATGACACAATGTTGAACATTTCTTTTAACCCCAACTATTATAAAATAATGGATAGCACTGGACTTCTCACAGGTAATTTTGGATAAAACCGAGGTAATATTTATTGGTGCCAATGCTGGGATTAACACATGGATATAAATATAGATCACAGATAAGAACAAAAGGAAAATAGTTGTGATATAAATGTAAAATTGTATGAAAAAAACGTATATGAAGATAAAAAAAAAAAAAAAAACTGCCTGCATGATTGTAAATAACAAAACAAGATCATAAATCAACTAAAATATGACAATAAAATTCAGTCCTGCATCCACCTTTGCTTCCAGTAGCATACTTGTTATCTGAATAGATATATTTGTGTGGATTAACAACTCACAAATCGTTCCTTCGTTGCATGAACCTTTGATTTGGCCCTATTGTGGTCCTCCTCTGATGACAAGGTGTAAACTGGATCTGTCACAAAAGGTTCAATGACTGTTAACCAGCTCACGACAGCATGCTATCAAACGTTATCGAACTTTTAGCTAAATTTACTCACCATATAAGAAATCATAAGGCCGCTCCGGCATTACAGTTTTGAAAGGACCTTTGTTTACATTAATAAGCTTGGTGATAGAACAGCTCATTTTGTTTGTGTGAAACTTTTTCCCAACCCAGGTTTTGTGTTCGCAGCGATGTTGAAACTGTCCGATATGGAGAAAGCGCTGTAACCATGGAGATGACAAACTAACCGTCAGGAAAGGGGAGGAGTTAGGCGGTGATGGGAAATGTGTTTATTTTCTGGGATCCAACTCGTTTGGCTTGGTTCACCAACAATAGCCCCTTCTTTTGGCTCTCAAACGATTCTTCAATTTGTCCTGTTTCTGTTTTTTTTTTTTTTTTTTTTTTTTTTTTTTTTTAATTTATTTAATCCAATTTTTGATATTTAATTGAATCAGTGTTTATTCATGCACCATGTTTAATAGAGAAAGAGAGCCATACAGAGTGCTTTAAATCAAATAAAGCAAAGAGGCAATTAAAAATGGCTAAGGCTAAACCAGGCAGAAAATAAAACAATCTTGTTTATCCTTATGATGATTAGGAGGAAAAAACACAAGAAATACACATAAAGATACATAGATTCTAACCAGGTGTGCTATAAATAGAATGATAACTTTTTTGAATCATCATGTTTATGGACAAAAATAACCACACTTCATTCATTCTTATCATTTCTGTTCTTGTAATTTAGTTTGTATCCATCTAAATTAACATTCACATCTTTGCTAGAGTCTGCCCATATTTCTGTTATGGCTATAACAGTGAAGGGGTGACTGAATCTGCATACATATTCTGTTTGCATATAGGCTCCTGCTGTTGAAGTGTGCAAATGAAAATGTTCCGTTGAAACGGTCCACTGAATATTGATGAATGTTGTTGCATCGTCACAGAAGTTAAATTTTAGATCAGTGTCCTGCTTCAATCTGGGTGGATTAAAAAAGTTTTAAATTCTAGATTCTCATGTTCAATAATATTTTTGTGTTAACATTGTTGTCTTAAGTTATTGTTCTGATATTGTCTGTTTTCATTGTGGTCAGTGTTCTGTCACTGTATTTTGGAGAGATGAGTCATGGTTTACTTTACTCCTTCAGCTCTTTTATGTATGTGATGGTCAGTAACTTTTCTCTCTTGGGTATTCTGAGTTTGGTAAAAACTTAACAGGTTGCTGTCTATGAAACTGGCAGTTTTCTGTGTTTTTTTTGGTAACCATGTATCCTTTGCAATATCTATATTAATCAAGTGTTCAGTCAAGTCAACATTAGATCCTTTAAATGGTCTTTCTTGAATTTTATTTTTTTCAATTTACAAGTCCTTTTAAATTGTCTGGTTTGTCCTGTTTGCTTGTCTTGGCAGTGTATGCCACACCTTAATGTTGTCTTTGTTGAATGTGGAGTACAGAAAATCTGTTAAATGTCGGTATACTCACATGAAACCCTTCATGCGGGGTTCCTTGTTTTCACCAGCAGCAACTGCTTTTGCGTAAAACTGTCTGGGGGTCAACAGAGAAGTTTATTTAAAGGTTAGGTAAACAACGTATTCTGCTTATGCTGGGTCACAGCAAGGAGTACTCTGAGAAAGAGCTCAACCAGGTTTGCTAGATGCTACAAAGGAAATAAGAGCAGGGATGGACCATTAACAACACTCAGTTTGGCAGGCACGTGCCAAGCTGGTGAGATAATTTTTTTATTATTTAAATTTTTTTATCTGTGTGTCTGGAGGCTTGCTTGTGCCCCTTAAGATTAACATTTAACTAACAATAACAGTTTAGCTAAATAAATTGATCTGGCTGCCCTCAGTTAAATAATGACTATTAACCGACTTGCATTCTTGACGTGCCTCTGACTCCATATCCTCAGTTGTTCCAGACTCATGAAGGGGGTTGGAGAGGTGGTGGTGGTGGTGGTGGTGGTGATCTCTGATCTCCAACCATCAAATATGGACAAGAATATTTTTTCAACATAGACCTGTTGGTGAAGAAAAAAAAAACAAAAAACGTAGATCTAATGTTAAATTTACAAAAAAAAAAAAAAAATTATGTATTAATTTTCGTAACTGTTCTTGCAGTCATCTGAAAAACCCCTCCTCGCCTCCCCTCCCCAAGTACAGAAACAGTTTGGGCACAGAGAAAACTTCTACCTTTGAGTTTATCAGGCTGCCCCAGTGCTGTACAAAATGTCCGGTGCGCTACAGTCTGGGAGAAGAAAATACGCAGCCTCAGTCGGTCCCTCTGTTTTGGGTCAGGCAGCCTCCATCACTTGGATATAAGGAAGCGGTAACACGATGCACCTCAAAATACAGGTACCACCTGCTTTCGGTTCTCTCTCCACTCCACTTTCACCTAATGTCACTAACAAAATATATTGATGACCCAACCTGAAGAAATAAAATAGTCTCATTATTCTCAACACCATCCAGCAGGTACCAACTCCACATCAACTGGATATGCATAAAAGCAAAGTTTTTCACTTGACACTGACTTGTGTCAAGTGAAAAACTTGGTGCTTGTTCACTCCCTTTTTGATGCTGCTATGGGCAATGTCCAATACAGCCTGTATCATAAACCACTACTGGCTGTGGTTTTTGTTATATCTGTGTAGTGTTTGTTGGCTTTAATTTAAAAATATTAAGATTCCACATTCAAATTCATCAATATAGAATATATTTCACCAGGTCTGGACAAAAAGTTTTATGATTCATCACCATTTAGCCATTAGAAATTGTAAGTGCTCTCACTCATCTAGCCCCTTTGAGCTCTTTCATATGTGACACATTTCTTCAAAAAAGAGGTCTTGAATCCAACATTTATTTTTGTATCTTTACTCAACTTAAAAGGAAAAAACACAAAAAACATACAGATTCAAAAAATACAAACAGAAAGTGATGGTCAAAAGGCTGTGTTAGTCCTGAGGTGCCAGACTTCTACAAAAATCTTCTTTTTGCACCAATTGCTCAACAGCCAATCAAAAGGCACCACACACACAGGCGATATCAAGAGTCCTTCTTAGAGTCTGGAGTGGAAGAAAATAGAGCACTTAAAATTTTTGTTTCACATTATAAACTGTTTTTTACCATTTGTACCATCTGGTAAACTCAGCACAAGTTTACCTGATGTAAAGCTTTTCAAAAAACACATCTGACATTCAACTTTGCGCAATATAGAAACCTGATGGAAGGAAGTTGAGATTGCAAACACTAATGGACTTCTTCCTCATATCTACATTTATAGATCTGGTGACCTTTAGGTTACTAAAAATGATACAAAGGGCCTTACTGGCTCAAACACATCTTGCATGGGTTTTCAGATTCAAAAAAAAATTTTTTTTTTTAAATTTAATTGTACTAGACAGTTAAGAAAAACTTTACAACACTGGTTAGCTTGTAGAGTTCTAACACATTTCTTGGAAATGGAAAATGATAACTGCAAACATGACACGTCATTCTGTGTGGGAGTGTGCCTTGTGACTTGAAAGAACAGGAAATGCATGCAACTTGGTGTTATCTGGCCATTTACAAACTGTATTTAAAGTTTTAGGGTTGGACAGGCACAACTAAAACAAAGATACTCAAAAAATGCAAACAAAGAGGACATGGATTTGTACTGTGGTCATCTTCATGTTTGAAGCATGGTCTCAACATGCAGGTTTGAATAATTAAGACCTTCTACTAGTGACTGTAATATTTCATGTTCTTATACAGGTACATCTCAGGAAATCGGAATATCTGATCAGACGAAGTTCGTTTGTGAGATTGAACATACCTTTTGAAATTAACCTTTAGGCAGGTATTAAACATACTTTTCATTTAGCCTATATTTTGGTATGATGAATGTGTTTTTAAATGGTCTGTCATAATTTTCTAATCTTCTAAAAAAATTAAATGTGTTTTCATAAGCTTTAAGCAGAAAATAAACATAGTTAAAAGAAATAAAGACTTGAAAACATCAGTGTGTGATGAATCTATATGCTATTTTACAATTATTAACTAGAGTTACTGAAACAGAATAACTTTTTGATAATACTGTAATTTCTTGAAATACTCCTGTATTTAATGTTTGACAACATACTTGGTGTTCTTTATTTTATGATTTGTTAAAAAATGTCTGTATGACTATTTCTTTGAAAAAAAACCCAAAACAAACAAACAAACAAAACAAAAAAATGCAGTTCAGCCAGTTCAGCTTTCTTTATGTCTTATTTTCCCTCATTTCAATTTCAGGTTGTAAGAATTTGTTTTACTTTTTTTCAACATTAAAAATGCTGCCAATTAACACAAATAAGCGTGGAGCTGTCATGTTTAGATTTATTGTTCTGATATTTGTTGTGGACTGAGATCTTGTGAATGTGGAGGCAACAGGAGCACAACAGGAGTACCATGAACTTATAGCCAAGTTCAAGAAATCAGTTTTAAGATGATCTGAACTTTGTGACATGGTTCATCATCCTGGAAATAGCAGCCCATAGAAGATAAAGCTGTGGTCACAAAATGATAGACATGGTCAGACACAGTAGTCAGGTAGACAACAGCCCTTAAGCGATGTTTAATTGGTACTTAGGGTCCCAAGGTGTCCTAAACAAATATCTTCCACACCATTATACCTCCACCACCCAGGTAGTATTGGTCCATGCTTTCTTGTTGGTTTGACCCTAACTTATCATTTAAATCCCATTGGTGAGTGTGTGGGAATTGTTGCCCCAGTTTCCTTTTCTTGTCCAACAGGAGCGGGACTCAGTGCTATGTTCTGCTATGAGGTCTGACATGTTAGGTGCTTAGAAATGGTATTCTGCATACAAGGGCTGCAGCAATTACATATTTGTGCAATGCTGTTGTCTTTTAGTCATCCCAAACCAGGATGCCCATTTTCTTCTGACCTTTTCATGTCAACAAGGCAATTTTGTCCACAGAACTGCAGCTTGATGTATCTTCTCTTTTTCAGACCATTCTTTATAAACCCAAGAGATGGTTTTGCATGAAAATCTGAGCACACCAGCAGTTTCTTAAATGCACAGACCACCCTCTGTAGCACCAACAACCAAGCTACATTCAAAACCACGGAATAATTTCTTTTTTTCCTTTTTATGATTATTGTTTTAAATTAAGCTTTAAGTTTCTAGCAAATTTCTCCATGCAGTGATATCTGGACACAGCAACTGAAACCATCAATAAATAGGGGCATGAAAATAAATCATGATGTTTCTAAAGTGGAAAAACAATAAAACCATTCTGTGAATACTTGGGACACTCTCTAAAATCACTTATAACTGCTTATTTTAATAGTCTGCACTAAATATACCTTAATATGCATTAATATGCACAGTGGAAACCATATTTGCAAAACCATAGAAGCTAATATCCACAATCTTCCTTAAATTTGCTCCTGGGGGCTCATCAACTCAGCAACAAGGGAAAATACGGGCGCTCCTAGATGAGCTGCTCTGGAAATCCCAGCCAAAAAAGTGTCAAGTAGCATTGCGCCTAAGTATTTCAGCTTCCCAAGCTGCCTTTTCTTTTGAACATTTAAATACGCTCTACAAAAAAAATCTGCAAATAGTTGGGGTTCCACTGTATGGTGTTCCTTCCACTTGGAAATAATACATACTTTGTGATAGTCTCTTACATAAAAAAATAATAAAATACGTTAAATTTGAGGTTGTGAAGTGACAAAATGTGAAAAATTGGGTATGAATACTTTTACAAGGGTCTGTAAAGCTGATAGGACTGTCTGGCTCAAGACTAAAATATTTAATCTTGATCTTATTTGATCACCTCTGAAGTTAAGCTTTTGTTCTATTTGTGACAAGTGCAAGAAACGACTAATCATTTAATCCAGTTGCAAGGTAGTCTGGTTTGTCATAACATCAAAAAGAAAAAGATCAGACAGTCTGTAAGAAAAAGCTAAACAACCCTTTAACAATAGAACATGTTTCAAAGTAAGACTGGGAATTGTGATTTTTGTATGAATTCAAAATAAAGACATGTGGCCCAAGAAACCAGGCAAAGATGAATACGTGTTTTATCGAGCAATGATATGATCCTTTCTGTGTGTAGTTTGCTTGTTCTCTCCATAGCATGCACAGCTTTTTGGGGGCTATTTTGCTTCCCCCACCATCATTTGTACCAAATAAAACAAGAAGCGGTGTTAACAAAAAAAACTAAATAAAGAAACAACAGAAATAATTGAACCTACCAGACACAAAGTAGGAGCAAAACATGTCCAAACAATAGAAAGTCCACACACCATGACATTGTCTAATCATATAGTTTCTCACCTTATTTCCCCAATTTAACTTGGAAATGACACTCATTGAATCTCAGGTGACTGATTCACTAACCCTGACTGAGAAAATCACTCAGGTTTACTAACCTGTTCCTGACTTCTACCTCTGTATGTTTTAGGAACTTCTGAAAACACCACTGGAAACTCCACTGCATTACCCCTCACAATTTATGGTAAAGTTTGTCCAGAAAATAGAAGAGTTTCAACAAAATGTCTGTTTAAACACCAAGCAAACAAAGTGGTGTTTTGATACTCAATGTAATGCCTTTTTAAAAATCCTCAATGAAATCACTCAAATGAAGACATTTTCTTAAAAAGTGATGTGAAGTCCTCATGTCAGCTAATTTCTGTAATTCTAAACTCATTTGTACTTAAATTGTCTGTGTTTAACACAGAATTAGACAAGTTTGTGTGATTGTGCTTAAATAACACATATTTAATAAATGTATTTACTTTATAAAATTAAGCAATTAACCATTTAATCACCACAATTTTCTTTTTCCCAGTTACCAGAGAGGAAGCCTTCAATCTTGGGACCAACATTAACCTGGCCTGCTCCAACAAGACGTGGGTTGATATAATATTTATAATCTGGGACATAAACTTGAAAAATAAAAACTGTAGGATCACCTTTATAAAAGACATTGAACGTATTGACTCCTGCAAAGACGGAAAAATTCTCCAAAAGACATCCACCGGTCAGTTGAACCTGCACATCCCAAACCTTTCAGCTGATGATGTCGGGCTCTACAAGTGTGAGTCGGTTTACAATGGAGGAAATGAAAACTATAACATCAAAGTGGCTGTAACAGGTAGGTCTTTGCAGTGAGCAGTGACTCTTTTAAGGACCTTTTTTTGTTCAATCAATTCCCAGGAATCGTTCCATGAAAGACTTCAAGGCAGACAAAAACATGTACAGTTGAAACCAGAAGTTTACATACACTGAATAAAAAGACACATAGACACTTTTTTTCCCTCACTGTCTGAAGTTAAATCAGATCAAACTTCTCTTGTTTTAGCATAGTCAGAATTACCAAAATTATTTCTATTTGTTAAATGCCACAGAACTTAGTGAGAACATTTCTTTTTTCTTGTTGTTTTGATTTTTTTGTCACTTTCTTTGAATTCAAAAGTTTATGTACATTTGGTCAGTCTCAGGGATAAGTGTCTTTTAAACTGTATGACTTGGATGAAACCTTTTGGGTTTCCTGCCACAAACCTCAGATAGGTTAACTGACACATTTAAGTTAATTGGAGGCTCACCTGTGGATGTATTTTAAGGCCACACCTGGAACACCCTGCTTTCTTGTTTGACACAATGGGAAAGTAAAAAAAAAAAAAAAAAATCAGCCAAGATTTCAGGAAGATAATTGTGGAGCTGCATAAGTCTGGTCCATCCTTGGGACCAATTTCCATATGCTTAAAGGTGCCATGTTCAGCTGTTCAAACAATTCTATGCAAGCATAGACATGATGGGAATGTCCAACCATCTAACCTCTCAGAAAGGAGACGGGGTCTGTGTCCCAGGGATGAACATAGTTTCTTCCAAAATGTGCAATTTGACAACAAAACAAAAGCCAAAGATCTTGTGAAGATGCTGTTAAAGCTGGCAAGACAGAGTCATTATCCACAGTGAAATATATCTTGTACTGACATGGGCTGAAAGACCTTTCGGCAAGGAAGAAGCCTTTACTTCAAAAGAAGCATAAAATGGCAGATTTCAGTTTGCAAACACACACAGGGACCACGACATTCATTTTTGGAGACATGTCCTGTGACCTGATGAAATTAAAGTGGAACTGTTTGGACATAATGACCAAAGTTAGATTCGGAGGAAAAATGGGGACACTTGTACCATCCTGACTGTGAAGTACAGGGGTGGCAGCATCATGTTGTGGGGCTGATTGCTGCAGGAGGAAGTGGTGCACTTCATAAAATAGATGGCATCATGAGGAAAGAACATCATGAAGAAATATTGAAGCAACATCTAAAGACATCAGCCAAGAGGTTTAAAGCTCTGGCACAAATGGGTCTTCCAAATGGACAATAACCCTAAGAAGACAGCTAAAGTGGTTAGAAAGTGGCTCAAAGACAACAAAATAAATGCCTTGGCATGGCCATGACAAAGCCCTGATCCCAGTCCTATGGAGAAGTTGTGGGTTGATCTGAAAAGTCATGTGAAAGTGAGGTGGCCTACAAACCTGACTCGGTTCCACCAGTTCTGTCAGGAGGGATGGACCAGAACTCCAGCAAACTATCACAAGAAGCTTGTGGAAGGAAACCCAAAATGTTTGGCCCAAGTTTAAAAGCACAATTATCCCTGATACTGGCCAAATGTATGTCAACTTTTGATTTCAAAGAAAGTTACAAATCAAATCTCTAAAAAATGTTTAAGAAAGTTTTCTGGCATTTAGCAAATAGAAATCATTTTGTAATTCTGACTATGTCAAAACAAGAGAAGTTTGGTCTAATTTAACTTCAGACAGTGAGAAAAAAATGTGTACATATATTCAGTGTACATAAACCCCTGGTGTAGATACAAAGTGTCGACTTTTTACCTTACACAATAAAAAGAGTGTGCAGTGTTAACTCTTACATGACACTACAGTTTGCATAATTTACTATCCTCAGAAGAAACAGTCCAAAAAAAATTTGGTGTAGTTAGCCTTGTTTCGGCATTATTCACAGTGATGCAAGTTCGAAAACATTTAAAGTTTTCATAAATTGAGGTGTTGGGGTTTTTTTAATCATGTTTTTGTTTTTCCTGGTTCAGCTCCTCCTGGTTTATCTGCCTGGTTTGAGCGGAGGGACAGCAAGATGGTGGCGCTGTGCAGAGCTGAAAGAGGAACACCAGCTGCCAACTTAAGATGGAGTTATACAGGCAGCTCAGAGCCTGTAGTGAAGACTCAGGTTGACATAGATGGATTTGTAACAGCAGAGAGTTATCTGGAGCTCCTGGAAGACCTCATTCCAGAAGACCTGACCTGTATTGTCCAGCACCGTTTCTGGGATCAGGAAATGATTCTGGTACCAAGACTCAGAGAAGGTCAGATTTTTGAAGACTGAACAGAACAGTTTAATATTTTTTAATCTACTTTTTAGTTAAAACTTTTCTAGTCTGTCATTAATATAGTAGTATTTATTCTTTTTACTAACAAAGCTTCAAATCTCCTACAGCAAATTATTCTCCTCTATTGTGGATACGTGTTGCTTTAGTGATCGTCTTAACTTTATCAGGAATCTTCCTTTTAGCACTAAAGATATGGTAAGTGCTTTATTAAATTAACTGTCTTTATCCATTATCTGAAATAAAACTTTTGTTCTCATTGTTGATTTTTTTTTTCACCAGCTGCTGTTCTCTACATAACACATCAGAGCCCAGAATACCAGTGGTAAGCTGTTTCCTGCTATTACTAAACATGAAAGTTCATTTGAGATAATTTAGGGAATTACTTTTCAAAACAAGCAGAAATTTTTGTCAAATACGTGTTGTACAACTTCAACCAGGACCTTTCAAATAACATTTTTATTGTAATGTCTTTATGTTTCTTACGTTCTCTTTTGTTAGCTGGACCTGGACAACAACCGAAATGGGAAAAAGACTGAAGCTAATCATTAGTGTTTGTGGAAAATCTTGGAACTTCAGAAGGTCAGCAGATATAGCCTAGTCAATATTCCCTAACCCTAAACACTACTTTTTTTTAAATGTCAATGTTTCCTTTTATGTATCTTCTGCTTAGTTCCCCAGCCAGGCAAAATTTGTACCACACAAACCAAAGAGCAGAACCAAGCAATGACTATGTTGTGAGGTATGATAATCATTCATGATGAGAGAATGAAAATACAATATTATGTTCAAATCAAAACCAATAAAAAAA
This sequence comes from Anableps anableps, assembly GCA_014839685.1. NCBI lineage: Eukaryota > Metazoa > Chordata > Actinopteri > Cyprinodontiformes > Anablepidae > Anableps > Anableps anableps. The sequence goes on along the minus strand of CM026075.1, from coordinate 17,026,395 downwards.
GTTTCAAAAATGACTATATTAAAATGAAGGAATATTGCAAATCAGAGTCCAGATTCTTAGAATTCATCTGAGAACTGTTCAGGAGGCATCAGCTGAAACGAGGGCTCTGTGAGCAACATGACCAATCTTCTGCAAAAGACTTAATTTAAGAAAATGTTTCACTCATAAACCAACATCTACAAGGTCTGTGGTCACTTGATACTAATCAGCTATCTGATGGAGGCGAGTGAAGAAATAATAGATTTTCTGTAGAGCATCTCACATTTTACTTTTTTTATTATTTCACTTGCTGACTGAAAGCAGACTCAGCTGTTTGAGTTTTGTCTACTCCTGTACAACATATTTGTGGCTCAGTGAGGGGTGTTATTTTAAACTTTGACTGCACCTTTTTGTTTAATAAAGTCTTTAAAATTTCAACTTTGATTTTTGGGCTTCTTATTTTGTTTCCCAAGTTACTCTTTACCATTCATTCTGTTGATTTCCTTATTTAGGAAACCTTTATTTAGGTTATTATTTTTTTTATTACAATTTAGTAATTTGTAGGGATTTAGTATAAGTCTAGTTTTAGTACAACCTGAGTTAAATATTTAACATGTTATGAAACTATACATTTTCAATAAAGTTTCAAAATTCAAAAATAATAAACTGGATGCAAATATTAAGTCTTATCACCTAGTTTTCTTACTCATTTGACTTGTCTAAAATTAGATCTGATTTGATTTCATTTCCTTGTGATATTTTCATTTTATTGTTATTAGTTTACCAAAAAATGTAAATATTTTTAACATAGTTTTAGACATTCTCTCTGAGTTTCTATTTAGTTTTTGTCTCTTTTTTTATGTAGAAAATAAAGTTGCTGATAACTACGGTTGAAACCAGATATTTACATACACTGAATAAAGAGACACAGACATTTTTTTCTCACTGTCTGAAGTTAAATCAGACCAAACTTTTCTTGTTTTAGGTCAGTTAGAATTACCAAAATTATTTATATTTGTTAAATGCCACAAAACTTACCGAGTCAATATTTTTAAATTTTTTTGTAAATTTCTTCAAATTCAAAAGTTTATGCACATTTGGTTAGTATCAGGGATAACTGTCTTTTAAACTGTATGACTTGGATCAGACCTTTTGGGTTTCCTGCCACAAACCTCTGATAGGTTAGCTGACACATTTAAGTTAATTGGAATCATACCTGTGGATGTATTTTAAGGCCACAATCTGGAACACACTGGTTTCTTGTTTGACACAATGGAAAAGTGAAAAAAAATCAGCAAAGATGTCAAGAAGATAATTGTGGAGCTACATCAGTCTGGCTCATTCTTGGGAACAATTTCCAGATGCTTGAAGGTGCCATGTTCAGCTGTTCAAACAATCATGTGCAAGTATAGACATGATGGGAATGTCCAACCACCATACTGCTCAGGAAGGAGACAGGATCTGTGTCCCAGAAATAAAAGTGTTTTGGCCCAAAATGTGTAAACTGAACAAAAGCCAAAGACCTTGTGAAGATGCTACCTGTGTCATAGTTGTAGATTGAAATAGGGCCCAAAATCCAGAATGAGCAGAGGAATGAATGTGAAAAATTTAATGAAAGAAGATAAGAACTTACAAAACACAAGGAGATCACAGAAAGGCACACACAGGGACCAGATACATGCCGATACAGAGAATAAAGGGAGAATCCAGCAATGAGTGAGTGAAAGAGAGGTGGTTAAATACTGGGGGTTTCAATGCTGGAACAATGGAGCGGGACTGATTAACTAACAGGTTGCAGCTGTGAAGGCAGAGAGCAGAGGGCAGGCTGAAGAAGAGATAGAGAGTATGGCACAAGGGAGCGAGGAGAAGAAAACACAAACAGGGGAACTGGGAAAACAAATCTAACCAAGACAAAAACTAACTAAGCACAAGAAATAATAAATAAATCTAACTAAAATAACTGGAAATGACTGAACTAAAATAAAACAGAAACAAGGTGAATCTAATCAAAATTAAGAATTACTAAGGCAAAACACTGATAATGAACAAAACTAAAAACCCAGAAAAACCCAGAACAACCCAAGATCTTGACAGCCTGAAGCTGGTAAGACAGTATCATTATACACAGTGAAACATGTTCTGTACTGAATGGGCTGAAAGACCTTCCAGCGTGGAAGAAACCTTTACTTCAAAAGAAACATAAAATTGCAGAATGCAGTTTCCAAATGCACACAGGGACAAAGACCTTCACTTCTGGAGAGATGTACCACAGTACATTCATAAAGTGAAACTGTTTGGACATAATGACCATCATTACATTTGGAAGAAAAACATGGATGTTTGTAAAATCCTAACTAAAGTATGGGAGTGGCAGCATCATGTTGTGGGGCTGTTTTGCTGCAGGAGGAACTGGTACACGTCATAAAATAGATGGCACCATGAAGAAAGAGAATTATAAAGAAATATTGAAGCAACATTTAAAGACATCAGCCAAGAGGTTTAAAACTCTGGCAGAAATGGGTCTTCCAAATGGACAATAACCCTAAGCATAAGGCCAAAGTGGTTATAAAGTGGCTTAAGGACAACAAAGTCAATGTGTTGGCATGGCCATCACAAAGCCCTGATCTCAGTCCTATGGAGAAGTTGTGGGTAGATCTGAACAGTCGTGTGTGAGCAAGGCAGCCTACAAACCTGACTGTGTTACACCTGTTTTCTGCTTTTAGAAAGTTGAAAAGTTGCGACTTTTTGATACTTTCACTCTTAAACCCTGCATAAGCAGAAACGGTGCTATCATCAACACACATGTAGTGAAGAGGAAAATCTGAGTTCATTTACCCTATTGCTCTGGCGCAATACACAGATGTCTCATAGCAAGATGTACTCATCTACCACAAAGTCTGCAAAAAAAAAACAAACTCAAAGATTGTTACCACATTCCTCCCCTTGTGCTGTTGTCAGTTAATTCCATGACTGCTACAGGCTGACAACACTGAATAATAATAGTTACATCTATGGCAAAAGTAAGCCGTTTAGTCTGACAGCACACACTTTTTAAACAATATTTTTCTACACTGGAACATAAAAGATCAGAATTAACAAAGTGCTCCTACCTAAGTTTTATGAAAAGACCTGGTTTTTCCAACAGGAATTGACACATCGTGTAAAGAATATTTAACTTAAAATATGCAGTAGCTTGACAATATGGAGTTTGATTTTTCAAACCAGGGGTGCTTTGATTGTGGATGCAGGTTAGCAACTCACATCATATAATGCTTGACATAAACATTTACTGCAGGGGCTTTTGTTTGTCAAGATATTTACAAAGTCAATGATGTCTTCAAGACTCTCTGGTGGGAGGTGAGATTCAAACTGAGATAACTTGCTTGACTTATTGTGGTATTGGCTCTCATACCATAGTAACAGAATATAATGATGTGACAAGCTGGAAATGAAACTTGTTTTTAGACATGAGATTCATCCTGTGTAGGAGTTTGTTGAATGATGTGTGAACACAGGAAATGTAAAAAGACTAAACCACTGTGGTGGTTGAAAGACTACAAACTTGATGTGTTTCACTTGATGTGTTGCAACAATCCAACAAAGGAACCTAAAGACAACTAGAGAAGATACACAAGATGTGGATTTATATTGTGATGATTTTTTTGTCTGAGGGATGGTCTCTAACTCAAGGTTTGAAATCTTAAAACTTTTAATTTATTAAGTGAATGTTTATAAATCTTGCTAGTAATGTAGATCCTATAGACTTTTTACCAAGACAGTCAGTCAAAAACATGTTTAGAGATATGCTGATTTAAATATGTTAGAAGGATTAAAGGGAACAAATACATCATCAGTGGATGTTGGAACATAATGTGGAAAACTTGTGATATTGTGTTATAACCTGATCCTGCTGAGTTCCTTCATCTTCATGATGCTGTTTGTTAACTAATGTTCGATAACAACCTTTGAGACCTTCACAGGACAGCTGGAGTTAAATCACACACATGTGGGCTCTATTTACTATCAATATCATTTTTGAAACTAGCTGGTCACAATGGATTTCATTTAGAGCTATTAGAGTAAAAGGGTCTGAATACATATTAATGCCCTATGTTTTAGATTTTTGTTTTAACAATTTTTAAAATCTAATTTTCCTTCCATATCACAGTTGTCCGCTTCTCTGTATTGCTTTGGTCCAAATAAAAATGTATTGAAGTTTTTGAAGTGACAAAATATGAAAAAAAATAAATAAATAAATAAATAAAAAATAAATCAAGGAATATGAATGCTTTTGTACATCACTGTACTTACTGACTTACTTATTTACTCTTATAAACATCATGCTTTGTCTCTCTCAGGAACCACTGTGATTCCAAACATATCTACTCCACTTCTGAAAATTTATGGTAAACTGATTTTGTCATGCTCACCTCCATTTTATTTGGTGCAAATGTGCTTATTTTAAAGTAATTTGAAAAGGACTAGCAAGAAAAGAGTTAATGAGACCATATTATTTGTGATTTTTTTTTTTTATTTTGAAAACATTGTACATGTATTTTTCTTTTTGGTAAAACCATTGGTGATTTTAAAGGTAACATTTTCAAATAAATAAAAAATGAAATAAACATGAAATTTACTTTTAGGAGTTAAACATGCTTTTATTGTGTTTAGAGTTACAATTATTCTCATACAGAGGTAAAGTATATACTAGTAATAAACTATTTACTTTAAATATCTTTAGTTCATATCCACTGCCAGCAGTATATCATCAAATAACACAAGGTACCTTGTTTTTACCAGATGTATGCCTGCCTTAGATCAAAGTTTCATGTCATTTCAAGATGTTTTCTCTATTTGCTCTTGTAGTCTTTACTTATTTATGGGTTGTTGTGTTTTGTTTTGCATTCAGTTTAAGTGAACATGATAGATGTACTTTATGTTTTATGCCAGATTAATAATTTAGCTATTATTCAGCAATAATTAAACTTTGGCTTTTTTTGTCCAAGTTAACAGAAAGACAGTTTTCAATGTTGGGAGCGACGCTAACCTCACCTGCAGCCATAGGACGTGGACTAAGACAATGTTTGTTATCTGGAACATTGAACTGAAACACAAAACCTGTAGGATCTCCTTTAGCAAAGAAAGTTATAACACTGACTCCTGCAATGATGGAAAATCTATCAGAAACACATCGACTGATCAGTCATACCTGCACATCCCAAAGTTTTCGGCCAGTGATATTGGAGTTTATACGTGTGAATCAATTTATACAGGAGGAAATGAAAATTACAAGATTGAAGTGGATGTCACAGGTAGGAACTTTATATTACATCTTAAAAGTGTGTTTTGAATATAGGACCCTTATACTAAAATTATCATCACAAAAAGTATTATATAAGTAAAATGAATGAACACACATGCTTTATCTTTATATATTTTATCATATACTGTTCTACAGAGCACAATACAATTTCACATTGTAGCACCTGAAGGCCTCAAATATGCAATATAATTTTTAATACACAATGTTATTGTCACTCTGGATAATTTATTGACTTAATAGCCATATACTGAAATATGAAAAAAGTAATAATACATTTGTATTTTTGTGATGTGGTTAACCTTTTCATATGTTGTGGAGGTAAAATATCAGTCTGTTGTCTTTCCCGGTTCAGCTCCTCCTGGTGTATCTGCCTGGTTAGAGCGTAGGGGCAACAAGATGGTGGCAGTGTGCAGAGCTGAAAGAGGGAATCCTGCTGCCAACATCAGCTGGAGTCCTGCAGGAAATCACTCTGTGACACAGCAGAACGACCCAGATGGATTTGTAACAGTAGAGAGTCAGATGGAGCTCCCTGAAGACACCGATCGAGAAAACCTGACCTGTATTGTATGGCACCAGTTCTGGAACCAGGAGAGGACTTATATACCAAAATTCACAGAAGGTGAGGCTTCTTTAGCCTGGATAAGACTTGATAAAAACCATTAAACTAAGTTTATTTATTTGCCAAAACTTAGAAGTCAAGTTTGTTTAGATGTAATGGATGATAATACAAATTTTTCTTTTGATACAAGTGTTAAGTGATCAATGAACGGTTATTCTTTATTGTAGTGGTATTTATTCAATCATTATGCAGTGGTGATGGCTATGAAAATATTAATAAAAACTTTTATTCTGTTACAACAGATTATTCCTTAATGCTGTGGATACGTGTTGTTGTGATTCTCATCATAATCATTTTAGGATTACTCATTTGTGCTCTAAAAAAACGGTAAGTGGTTTTACTTAAATACCTTACTGTACTCACATAAATTAAAACATCCTTTTTTCACATTTTCTTCCATTTTTAAAATTTTTTGCCAGGAGATGTCAGCAGTGAAGCATAAACCAATTCATCACCAGTAATCACATCATAGGGGCCAATTTTGAGTTGTGTTTATTATACTATGTGTGGTTGTGTGATTGTGATGATGATGATAATGATTGTATGTAAGGCAGGAGTCAGATGTTATTGGTCAGAAGGACCAAATCGTTTGTGACCGCTGTATTTGTGATTTATGTTGGATGATGTTGGATATGAAGATGATCTGAGGAACAACAAAGGCAATCAGTGGTGAGCAATGAATGCTCATAGTGACAAGATAAGCACTGGTAGTGTTACTGGACTTTCTTAATACCACAAGATTACATTCATAACAGTCGCATTGCATCAAACATGCCCATCAAGCAACTCAGTTGCTTTAAGTGTAGCCTCCAACTCATCCCCTTTTTTCTATATTATAATAAAAAAAAAGATTTATTTGGGGAAGAGCCAAGCTGTTTTCTCCCCTGCTCCTCTTTGTGACAATTACAGTATCAATTACAGCAATTACAGTTCACATCTATGCTATTAAAATCTTTGATGTGTCAATGTCTGCAACAATATTTTCAACTGTTTACATTCCTGTGCTACAGATATTGTTTTTGCATTGTCATTAGTCGACTGGTATGGTATGGATCAGGCGATGATTAAAATGTGTCACCATAACACCATGAATCCTCATCATCTGCCCATGTTCAGGACTTTGAAACCTTCCAGTCAAACTTAGCTGATAATGCACACAAACTTTTTCAGTTCAAACTGAACTTATCAGTGTGGACAACAGCTGAAAACACTGATAGATCGCTTTACAATAGTTTGCTCGTAGTACATGTTATTCCATTTTTGGGCAAATTAAAAATTATGCAAATTATGTCTTGCTTCTAATTTGTGTCCATCATTTGCTATGTAAATTTATAAATATATATATTCATATTCATATTTTATGGCAAAGTCATGGTTAATTATCTATCTTTAAAATAATTAGGTGGAAGAAAGGAATTGAGCAAGATGGATATTTTAACAATGCGTTGTATATGTGATGTATATGGTTTATAACTCTTTAATCTCTAAACAAAGTAGAATAAAAAAAAGCTGAAAAATCCAAGAAATTGTTTCTTTTGTGCTAAAACATAAATATTGGCAATCTTTACATCTAATATGTTCCAACTCGAAAGATCTGTCAGCTACAGATGAATATGTTTAGATTTTTTTCCCACCATGTAGGTGCTGTGGTGTAGGCACAATCCTTCGACTAAATGTCAACTTTTGTTCATACTGTGTTAAAGCATATGATTAGAGCATAGAGAGTTGTATTTTAGCAAAAATAAAAGTATAAGAGAGAACCAATGGCCTGCTTAAAATATATTATTTTTCAAATCAAAATTTAAACAGACATCTTCAGTTTTTGAATGATCACACCTGCTGTATAAACAAGCAGTGTTATGTAAGTTAACCCTTTGCAAAAATTGCTCGGTTCAGATCAAATTAATTCATGTTCATAGTTCACTGGGTAAACATTCTGGATTAAAGTCACAGCCCAAACATGATCTTTTTCATTAACAGATTTGAGTTTTTAGAAAGTTGAGTGTAAAAAGTCTGTCAATAAATATTTAACAATATTTTCCTGGGAAAAGGGCATTTTCTACTACTACTACCACTATTACTTTATTTATGAAGCACTTTAAGAAACAACAGCAGCTGCAACAAAGTGCTGTACAGATAAAATCAATGAACATTTAAAACACGGAAAGAACAAAAAATTTGACTTAAAACAATAAAATCAGTAAAACGCTAAAACAGAAATATAAGCTTAAATCTCAGGGTGTGTCAAAAGCCAAGGAATAAAAATGTGTTTTAAGGAGAGTTTTAAAAGTGGACAGTAAAGGGGCATGTCTAATATGCAAGGTGAGATCATTTCAAAATTTGGGAGCTGCAACACTAAAAGCTCTGTCTCCTCTGAGCTTCATGTGCTTTCCTACAATTCTCCTTTAACTTGGAACAAACTAGAACTAGACATGAAGCTGTGCAGCTTTCCTGAACAAATGGACTTTAGACACATTTTAAGGAAAATGGAGAAACCATTACCAGATGCATGTACCTGTATACCCAGTATAAATATTGGTAAAATAAAAAAATGTATAGGTCATGATGTAATACTACAGTTATATTATGCCATTTTTGCATATGCTAATCTGCAGCCTCGCCTTCATGAGCTGATTTACACCTTTTGGAATTTGCTCCTGTTTTCTTTGCTTGTATGAACTATATTTTAATGTTGCTGAATTCTCAATAAAATAGTTTTCATTCACATATTTCCCTGCTTCATTTGTTTAAAAAACTAAATCATTCTAAAATTTTGACAGAGAATTTGCTCGATAAGACCATGGTCTTTATTTGCAACCACTCTTAAAATATTAGTAGATTGGTATTCTTTTAAAAACAATATCCTGATGGAAATTAAAGATGTGTGCTGTTATTTTGGCTTTGCTTACCAGTACGATGGCCCGGGAAACTAGTTACAGGTGACAGGATTAAGCTGCTGAATATTTCTCTGCTTGTCCAGCAGACCCACAGTTAAACTCACTCCTTGCCAGCTGCAGTCTCCTGTACAATCACAACATAAACAGGGTTCATAATCTATACATTTTTGATGGCTTTCAATTTAAATTGTAAACATTTAAAGCAAGAGAAGAAGCATATACATTTTCAATATCAAGTCTCTACAAAGACTCATTTGTGTGCAAAACAGCCTGAAATCACAAAGCTCTTGATTTTGAGGGTAAATGTTACACATATCTTCTTTGTAAAATGCTAAAATTTTTCAGTTTACCGCTTAATTCACTCCCAAACATGGTACCATTAAATAAAGCAATGGAGAATTGAACTCAGTTTAAGCTTATTGTGTCAAAAGCAGTGTCTTCAAGTTTAAAGTTCAGTGTAAGGTTAAATCTACTCATGAACAGGCTTGTGTATGCTTGTGCACAACACTGTAAACACATACAAAAATTTTAGCACTCTTTCTATTTACAGTAGATTTTTCAAGCAATGGGAGTATATAGTCTTTTAAAAGTTGAAGCATATATCACATAACTTTGTGTCCCACCAGGTTTTCCTTCAAAGCCAGACTCCAGAAATATTGTCTTTTTGCTGCAACCCAGAGTAGGGAGGAATATGAATATTGAGTTTTAAAACAGTAATGACTGTTTCACTGTATGAAAATTCAAACTCAGACTGCTCAGGTCAAATTTTACATAATTGTTAACTTCATTGGAGATTTTTCTCATTGGATAAACTCATTGGAGTTTATAGCATCGTTGCCATAACCCAATGTAGACTTTAAGTCCATTTTATTTTTATTGTTAAAATAAAAATTTTAAAAAAATCCCCTTTTGATTTAACTCAAACAATGTGGTCTCTCTGGCAACTTCCCAATTCAGTGATATGGTCAACAATTGTAGTTTATTGCTTAAAAATAAATTCTAACCTTATTATACTAGCAGCTTTATTGTGTGAAAGTGACAAAGAGCTAGAGAAAATTGTTTTCTTTAATCAGTCAATCAAGATGATGTGCTAAATGGAAATAACCACAAGAGGGCAGTATGACTGCAGAAATTGTATTCTTTGAGAAGCTCAATTTAATTTTCAGCAGTCCATCCAATCTTGAATAGGCTATTTTATTTGTTTTATCTGAAACTATTTTTCACATCTGCATTACAGCATTTTCTGTCTATTACAAAAAAAAAAAAAAAAAAAAAAAACGATTTGGAAACATATGTGTAAAGCTGAATGTAGGCGTTTTACCAAAGAATCTTGTCAATTTATGTAAAATAGGGACAATAAAGACGCATGAGATAGTAAAGATGTCTGACGCAAAGTAAGAAGCAGTTTGAGAGTTCTTAATTTTTTGTAACATTGGAAAACATTTATACTCCCAGCTCCAAAATGCTTCATTATTTGGGGCAGAATTTTACTATAGTCCTGTACTATAGTACTATAGTATAGTACTCAAACTATAGTACTATAGTCCTGTACCATAGTACTATAGCAAGGTACTCAAACTATAGTAAACTATAGCATTACAGCAACTTCTTAAAACTGTTTGTTTCTTTTCTAAAACTTGCTAATATTATGAACACTGAAGCAAAATTATTCATTGCATTCAGTAACAGTGATGAGTTCATTTAGAAGACCAAGAAAATTTGTGTAACTAGACAATGAGATGCCAGAAGCAGAGTCTTTTCCACCTTGTGCAGCAAGAATTAAACATTATGAACAAGTCTATCAGTAACAGCATCAAATATTATTTTACATAATCTGAGCTAAGTTCTTGTTTATTTCTTTATGACTGAGTATATAACATCACAATAGTGTAAATCATATCATATCATTATAGCAGATTCCCTTAATATTTATCACACTTAGTCATTGTCTTGAAGGGCACTGTATTAGTAAAAGGTTTCTTCTTTGGACAATGTATTGTCCAAAGGTTTTGCTTCCTGTAATTTTTTACCTTTTGCTCATCATCTGTATTTAACAAATATTTCCTATTTCTACAAATGCTGCAGTCATGTCTTAGTTCTCGGACTGTCTGTGTCTTTTAGATTTATGCTCCTTTTTGGTGTTACTGCCCAGTAGAATATTCACTTTTAGGTTTTGTTTGTCTGTAATTAAACTGCCTGTATTTACCTGCCTCCCACCTTTTCTTACAAAGAAATATGACAAACACTTTCATTGCACCCATGACAGAAAAGGATAGGATGGACAAGAGATTGTGTGAAAAGCAAAGGAAGTCCCCCACAACAATATACTACTGTTAACCTCAATGAAAACCTGATAACCTGTACAGTAGTGCCCATGGTAATTACCGTAAAGATATGGATTGGAAAGTTTTAAAAGCCAGAAACCCTCAGATGTCTCATCTGTAGAGCCACAACGGTTTCTGTCTCCTCTGCTCTTCGGTACTCACACTAATAGAAGTAGAAGTCTGTTGTGAACTGTGAGGGTCGGAGCTGTAATCAGACTGTGTTTTTGTCTCACTTAAGTGAAAGGCAACTGGTAAACAAAGCCTGTCAGAGTTTCTATGGAAACTTCTGTCAACAGTTTGATTTGTTTGAAAGGCTGCTTGCATGGGTTTCATACCCAGGTTTTGTTATTTGTAGACCATGAAAACACCCCTCTGTCATATTTTTTCACTTGAACAGTTGATTGAGTTCAGGGTTTATGAAAAGTCAATATCTTAAATATAGCAGGTACCCGTCCTTGCGATTTTAGTAGACTTTCAGGTGTGGAAATGAATTTTAATACCAGATGGCCCTGTCAGGCTTCTGAACGGAGGGCATAATTAGAAAAAGAAAAATTCTTGAATTTTGTATTTATTTCACACAAATCATATTTCTTAAAACAAACAATTATAGATCTTAATCAACAAATTGGAATAGCAACCAAGGGTTATTTTTTCCAAAAGTAAAACTTTTATAAAATATTTTGAAAATATTTTATAGGTTCATTACAAGCAGAGGGTTATATTTCATGTTTCTTCCTGGTAATCTTACACAAGCTCAATAAAAAATTATGTTCAATACAAAAATAAAAATTACATAATAATGGTGGAAGACTGGTGACTTGGTAGTTGTCCAGCAGACTGTCACTAAGACTGACCTCAAGGATGGTAAGCCACAAAAGGTCATTGGTAAAGAAGCCAGGTGTTCGGGGAATGGAAGACTGAGTGGAACGAAACAGTGTAGTGAAAAAAGCTCAAGCAACAGAGCTAATTGAATCCTTGAGAGGATAGTGAAACAAAGCCCATGAGTGAGATTTTCGAGGCATGGATTGCAAATGGAGTCATACTTCAAAGACCCTCCACACTCAGATGTATCCAGGACATGGACTACAGCTGTCAAAATGTTTGTGTTAAGCCATTCCTAAACCAGAGACAATGTCAAATCTGTCTTACCAGGGCTGAGGAGAAAGAGGACAAATGCTTATAAATTCACAACCCCTAATTTCTAATGAAACTAAATGTTGTATTTCATTTGGAAATGAATGTCCTACAGTATAGGACATTCATTTCCAAATGAAGAGTGGAGGGGAATCTTAGCTGTCTGGGTTCCAGAGTGAAATTTCCACAGTCAGTGATGATTTGGGGAGTCATGTCATCTGCTTATGTTGGTCCACTGTGTTCTATGAAGTCCAAAGTCAATCCAGCACATACCAATGACCTAAACCACATAAAGAGTCAATGGAGTATTGTCAAGAGGAAGATGACACGTTAGAGCAAACAATGCGGATGAATGGAAGGCCACTATTAAAGCAAACCAGGCTTCCTTAGCACCTCGACAGAACCACAAAATGATCACCTCAATGCCATGCTACACTGATACAGCAATTAGTGCAAAAGGAGCCCAGACCAAGTATTGAAAACAGATCCTTCCCATAACATGAACATTCTGAAAATGTTCATAACACAGCAGTTACAGTTTATATTAATGATGTTCATTTTCAGAAATACTGTGTTAGTTCTGCACGAAATCTAAAGGGATGCCTTCTTAAAAAAATCTTATTTAGTCTCGTCAGCAACAGCAAGACTTCTCAAAAGGCTTAAGGATCATCAAGACATTTTTTGGCAAAGGTGAGATGGGCCTTTATCTTCTTTTTGGTCAGCACTGGCTTTCATCTTTGACTTCTTTCATGAATGCAGTTTTGTTTATGTTTTTCATTTGTGACCTCCTGGACTGAGTAATTTAGGTATACAGTATAACAGCCAGTATTCATCGAGAATCTAATATGGAATCAGATCATACTATATCATTTTCATCATGTGGGGACAATGCAAAGCAAATGCATCCATGTTTTACCTGATGTTGGTGTTGAGGGGTTGCTGCTCCTGCTGTTGATAGAGATGGAGGGCTGTTGTGATCTGAGACTGTAGTTGTTAAAAAGATCATAGGAGAGATGGTCACTGATTATGAAGTATATTATGAAATAATCTAAATTGCTGTGTCTTACTAAATAAACCCTATTAATATGTTACTGCTTAACCTCCACAGCAGCTCAGCTGCAGACTGCTTTAAAGATCAAAATAGATCAGAGGGCCTAACTACAGAGTTTTTCTTTGTAAGCACCTCTGAGACATTTAGATTTGTAAGGTTGAGAGATAAATTATATTCATGAGATCTTGTCTTTCTCAACAAGTTTTATAGAAACTCATCCATGTGTTTATCTTTAGTTAATTACAGCAATAGTGTCTTCACAGGTCTGGCAAAAAAAAAAAAAAAAAAAAAAAAGAAAGAAAAATCAATCAGACAGCTGCAGCTGATCCAGAATGCTGCTGTTCGTGTTCTCACTAAAACCATGAAGATGAAGCACATCACCTTGGTTCTAACATCCGTCCACTGGCTCCCTGTAGCTGAGAGAAAAGACTTTAACCCTTTGACTGTCACCCCGAAAACTCTTTACATGTTATCCAATGGGTCCCTGATGTAAAAATATGAATAAATTTTTTTTTTTTGCTACTGTTTTTGCTACATTTTTAGATGCGAGCTCCAAATGCTTTAGGCCTTTCTTTAGCAGCTGAGCTGCTGCAGCAGTAGCTTCTATTCGGAGCCGCTCACCTGCAGCCCAGATCCTGCATGCATCGGTGAGGACGCACCTGGTAGTAATGTTTGCTGAAAATGGAGCGAACCGTGAATAGACTCTACCTGAGCTTTGAGGTGCGACGCGGCGACAGAATCGGTTCCGTTTCTTTATATCAGGCTGCCTGACCCAGAGCAGAGGGACCGACAGAGGCCGCATATTGTCCTCTCCCTGCCTGTGGCGCACCGGGCAGCTGATAAACTCAAAGTCAGAAGTTTTCTCTGCGGCCGAACCATTTCTGTGTTTGGCAGGAGGGGGTTTCCCCTCTACTAGGAGGAGGAAAGTAAATAAAAACGTTTTTTTGTAACTTCAACATCAGACCTATGTTTTTCTTCACAAACAGGTCTATGTTGAAAAAATATTCTTGCAAATAATTTGATAGTTAGAGGACCCAGTTTCGCCCCCCTCATTGGATGGTGTACTGCCTTTTGAGATATTTTAGTCTCTTCATGTTGTCTTCCAGGTTTCACTAAATTGATTTCTTGACTGTACAGGTCTGCTTTAATCTAACAAATGAAATCATCATAGGACAATTGCTTTTAAAATAGTCAGGTTATCTTTGTCTAAAAATAAAACTTTGGATGATCTGAAAAATTTTGAAGTAACATAAAAGCAAAAACAGAGATAACCTTTAATGGGGACCAGCAGTACTCACCTCTGTTTCAGAACCCTCTGTTCTATTAAGCCATTTTTTCAGCTGTCAGAGTTGGAGTCAGGTGAGAAAACTTTCATTCAACACAAGTCTTCATCGAAACTACATGGATTTGGTCGGTTTTGAACTGTTAAACTCTCTATTGAAAACAATATGAATGGAGGCTGTAATATTTCCATGTGATACACATGTCAATACTATTCATTATTTGTATGTATTATTTATGACTTTATGACAGTTTGACTCAAATAGATGTTCCCCTATACACAATAAATGAGATTAAAATGGGCAGTAAGTCAAATTGTCATGGAAGGCTGCACAAAGCCTATATATAAACACATGCAAGTAAAGCCTTAGTCAGTCATTTATTCGGTAGAAAACCCTCAGACAGTGTGTTCATCTTCAGAAATTGTTTTCAATAGCTTAAAAAAACTTATGGTAGCTTGTCTTTTCTGCCAACTCATCAGTAAGCCCTGGGTAATGTCCAATCAGACTGCAGCGGGGGACCTCCTCACACACTCAGTGGTTCGAAGTAAAACAGCTGTCAAAAGCTTTTTTCAGAAAAAGGTTAAGGAATTAAACCATCATGACAACTGGCCAAGCGGTAGATTGTGAATTATTTACTGCCCAAAAGTTGAGAAAACACTGCTAGCACATTTTTAATTTAATGGCTTGAACTCAGTTAAAAATATTACATAAGCAGAAAGAACTGACATTTTTTTCAGAAGCAGAAATGCTAACAAACAAGTTCTTAGCTGTAACACTGTTATGGAGAAATAATAACAACTGGATCCAAATTTGCAATTGTTCATGTACACAGCTATCTGCTACAAGAAATTAGAAAAATTCAAATAAAACTGACATGATCCAGTGCTTCAAAAGTGATGAGAAACTGATCTACATGCATGCTCAGTATAAGGGACTGCTGCATAGTCAACGACTTTATGCATACTGCTGAGTTTCCTGAGATATAAAAACCTTTCAACAAATTTGAATAATAAAGTGAACATGACCACAATGTTTCAAAACAAGAATCAGTAAGGAGTATATGTAACTGACTTGGAACATGTTTGTTTGATTGGATTGAGTTGACTTTTTTTTTTTTCTTTTGTAAAGTGTTTTGAGACGCATGAGGTGTCTTGCTGTAAATTGATGCTATATAAATGAACTGAACTGAATTTAATTTAATCATTGTGTGCTTTACCTTGTCAAAGCCGTTTTGGGAGACAATCATTATAGTGAATTTATTCTGTAACTTTTATTAGAGTTGCTCAGGGTGTTATTTAAAGCTGCTGCTCCAGAAATGACTCACAAATGTACAAATATTAAGCCTACTCTCTCTCTCTCTCTCTCTCTCTCACACACACACACACACACACACACACACACACACACACACACACACACACACATATATATATATATATATATATATATATATATATATATATATATATATATATATATATATATATATATATATATATATATATATATATATATATATATATATGCCCTCCAGCTGACAGAGCAGCCCTCCCCTGCGCCTTCCCTACCCAGGTCTGCTAGACTAGCGGCACCAGCAGTTAGCAAACACCTGGTGGACAAACTACTTCTCAGTTCAGTGCTCCTAAAAATGGTTGTAAACAGGATAATGGAAAAACGTTGTGATGACTTGCAGAAGATAGCGTATGGGAAAGAGTAGGAACTTCTTAAAGAGGCAGAAGTCAATTTCAAGGCGTCAAATTGCAAAGTCAAATTTCTTTTAACCTGTGTTTGATATATACAGCATTTTTATAACAACTGAAGGTAACATAGTTACTAGATTATGCTATAAAATGGCACTATGTGTCTAGAAATACATAATACTGCCTCTTTAAATAAATAAATAAATATTAGATACATTGGGTAATTTTATAGCACATTTCATAGCATTCTAAACTTCTACATATATATTAAATGAATGAGATTTTAATTATTAAAAAAGTAAGACACTTATTTAAGAGGAATTGTATGTGCTTGCCACAATTTGGGACAGATAAATAAGCCATTTCACAGCAATAGAAAAACAAGAGACCTGGTAATTTTCCAAATGTCCTTCGTTTTATAAGAGTGGCCGAAAAAAACTTTATAAGAAATAAGAAGGTTTCTTTGAAAAAGAAAAATAAATTAGGTTACTTTTTGAAATTAATTATGCAGAAACCTAAAGACTGTCATGTTGATCTGAATTATGTAATTTGTGGTTTTGGATACTGAAAAATCCTCATATCTAAACCAATTATATGATAGCACATTATAAGACACCACAATTCCTGCCCAAAGCTATAATTGTGATATGTATCCTTTATGCCCAATGTTAATATAAATTCCTAAAATGAGCCTTTTTTAAACCTATTTAATGGTTAGTAATCTGTTTCCATGGAATGATATACAACTGAAACCAGGCACCTAAATAAACTATTATAAAAGAAGATAAAACATTTTTCCTCACTTACTGACTTCAAATAAGACTAAGCCTTTCTTCCAAATTATTTACATTTTCAAAGATTTTATGCCAGAATAATTACTGAGGGAACTGTTTAGAGAATTAAAAACTGTCTCTTTAAAACCAAAAGTTTAAGTGCATAATATGATGTCTTGGCTTTGTAAGCTTCTGACTGAAGGTTAATCTAAAATATTTGAGATAAAAGGAGGCACAGTTGTGAATGTATTTTAAAGCGTTAGTTCTGAATTTTTTAAAGCGTTCTGCAGAGGTCTTAGTAATTTCCCCCTTACCTAGTACAAAGATGTTACATCGCAGTGAAGTGGTTGGACATAGAATAAGTCATCGGAGGAGCACGTGCTTACAGCAAATCAGACAAGTCCACTTAACTTAATGGAATTTAGAAATTTAAATTAAACTAAATCAAACTAAAAATGTTCATATCAGTTGGACAGAAGGCTGTGTTCACAAATATTAACAGTCTATAATTTCACAAGAAGCCTTTGTTATGTTTTGTGCTCTTTTGTCTAGAAGGACAACATATGTGTTTCTATGTGAAGGTAAGTAGGTTGAATCTGCTTTCTGTATTAGTCCACCAGATCAGCTCAAACTTGTTGATCTGCTCTGCTTTCATCAAGAATTAATTAACTTCTGGATTTTGTTACAAGTACAGTGTGGGTGGTATGTAAATTAGCTCATGGTGATATGGCATCTTTCTACTACCGCTGAATATTACAGATAATAACTTACCAGAACCTTTAAAAAAAGACTCATGCTAACTCTTTAATAAAACAACTGAAAATACTGTTTCCTTGTGTTGCATCGGGGGGAAGTTAAAAGATATCAGTCAAGATAAGTCTTGATTAAGCTTTGTGTACAATTTCCACATGCCGAGAGGTGTCACATTTATCTGTACAAAAAAGTAAGTGCAAGTATAAACACTATGGGAATGTCAAGGCCTTAAAACCTTTCATGAAGGAGAATAGTTTTGTGTCTCTGAAAAATAAGTGTTTTGGTGCAAAATGTGAGACTCAACCCCAGAACTAAAGCTGAAGACCTTGTGAAGATGCAGGCTGAAGCTTGTAAGACACTGTCAATATTTACAGTGAAACCAGTCTTACATTGACTGAAAAACCATCCTAGTGGAAGAGGCCATCCCCCCAAAAAACAACATGACCAAAGTTGGCATTAACTTGGAAGTCTGAGAACATCATTCCAACAGTGAAGACTAGGGGTGGCAGCACCATGTTGTAGGGGTGTGTTGCTGGAGAGAGGAGTGAAGCACTTCACAAAATACGTAACATATTCAGCAAATAATTTGAATATAATGTGCATAATGGAAAACAACATCTTAAGACATGACCAAAGAACTTAAAGCTTGGCCACAAATGGGTCTTCCAAATGGACAATAACCCCACCATCCAATCAGTTACAAACTGGCGTAACTAAAAGTAAGAGAAAGTTTTGGAGTGACCATCACAAAGCTCTGATCTCTGTCCCACAGTGAATTTGAGGACAGCATAAAATGGTTGTGTGAGAAAGGTGGTCGACACAAACTTGACACACTTACACCAGTTCTGTCTGGATGAATGGGCCAAAACTACAGCAAACTGTTGTCAGAAGCTTTTGGAAGGATACACAAAACATTTGACCCAAGCCATATTTGTAAACTTTTTAATTTGAAAAGTTTAAAAACTCTTTAACAACTGTCTCTTTCTCATTATTTTGACATTCAGTAAATAGAAATAACTTTGCTCACTGCAACTAATCTTTTAATAGTATGCTGGTAAACAGAAACCGTATAGAAAAGCTCTACTCGCTGTTTCACTTCATGCAGGTTTGTGATATCCTCGCCTTTCAGAGCAGCCGTTATTTTGGGTATCTACAAACGCTTGATTTTTGCTTCAACAGGAAGACGCTCTTATCAAAAGGAAATGGTCCACACAAGCACATATTTATGTACTTACAATATGAGCTAAGAGAAAACATATTTTTTTTCATACTTAAAGTTCATATATCAGCTTTTTAGACTGTTTACTTCCCTTTTTAGGTTTGGATGTTTGGATAGCACAGCTGACTAAAGCGACGTGACAATGTTTATTTTGCAATTCTGTGGAAGAGCTAGTTCCTTTTTTGTGAAATATGCCAGCTCACAGTCAGCTGAACTTGTGCTGCTCATGTAGAACAAACACTGTCTAATATTAGACTTTCTATAAAGAGCGACTTCTTGTGGATCCTTATAATCAAGATTTTCACAGATGTTGCTTCAGCACATAGGTGTGTTATTTTCAAGACTGTTAAACATAAAGCTCTAATAGGTTTGCCGAGGTGACTAACAGCAGTCCATTTTTTAGTTGTGAGTTGTTTTTCAGGACTGTTGCAAAAAGTGCATCTGCTTTTTATGCTGGTTTTAAGCTTTCACCAATAAGCGCCTTCAAACTGAGTAGAAAAGGAAAAGCTCAATTCATTTGCCATTTCCATCTTAAATAGAACAGCTAATACCATAATGTTACGTTGCAAAATGTACTCATGAACCACAAAGTCCGCATGCTGCTTGCAGGCCCTAACCGCACACACACAAAATGACTACCACAGCTGTTTTTGACAGTTATTAATCTGTGATCTGCACAGAGTTAGTATAACGCCTGCACCCACATTAACATTGCATGCTTGCAGCTCAGTGTGACTCCTAAACAGCAAAATGTTCTGACACCAGCAGATATGAGACCACAGCCAGCTCAGCATTGCACATACTCAGCAAAAACGATTTCTTCACAGAAATGCTTTTTGATTGGTGAGAAAAAGGATTTTTGGTTTCTTGAGTGGTTCATTCATTTATTTATATTATTTCATAAAGTTTTTGAATCACTGGATATAACACACTAGTTCGCCCTGCCAAACACACATGAACACTAAAATTATACAAAGTACAATACCAACTCTGTTGGGTCCTTTTTAATAAAAAAAAAAAGCACTGAGTTACATTAATGAAACCCTACCTATTAAGACTGGTATATTAGCAAAGTTGTTGTGATTCTACTTTTATTGATATTTCCAGTACATCAAGTTGCAATGCATTAAAACAGAGTAAGTTGATTAAAGAGTCAAAACAATGTTTTGTATGAATGCACTAAAGAGAAAAGTTTAATACTAGACATCAATGACTATTTTTTATTGCTGTTTAAATTTGGCTTCTCTTTATTATTATTTAGCCCAAATAATATACTGAAAATGTCTATTTCATCCTATAGGACTCGTCCTAATTCAGCCTACACAAAGATATGAGAAGTCAGGACTGTTTAACCCATCTGATCAATCCCAACAACAGTTCAACAACTTTTCGATGTCAATAGACGTCTTTACGTGAATCTCAGTGTTTCGTATTGTTAAGATAAGGTGACATCATCTTTTTCACATCTATTCAATAAATTTTTTTTCTGTAACAAAATAGACTGGGATTAAGTCTGTACCTAAAGATAAAAATGATCTGATTTATGCTGTTGACAAAAATGTTGCATTTGGTCATTTGTTTATTGAGTATAACGGTCCAGCCCACCATGTTTTTGAGAGGGAAAAAACTGTTGCTTTCAGTGTTTTGTGTGCCCAATACTGACTATAATCTGAGATAAGTTTCTGCTTCCTTCTGTGTTACTGTGAAGCTCAGAAGAGCTTTCAGCCCTTCCCCCACTGTGCAGAGCAGACTCAAATTTGGGTTGTTTGTGGGTTTCCTCCCTCAAGTCTTTCCACAAGCTTTGTCTTGGAATAAGGTCAGGACTTTCAATTAATCATTTGCAAAAAGGAAATAACTAGAGTTGCACCATGTTGGAGTTGACCAATCAGCAATCATCCATCAAATACTGAAAAAACTTTTGTCCTACTCATCCAAAACATCAAAACTAAGACTCCCCCTTCTAATATATTCACCTCATAAGTGCATCAATGCATGGGGCAACTGTGTCTCAGTGGGTAGAGTAGTTGTCTTGAAATCTAAAAGTTGAAGGTTTGATTCTAGCTTCTTTTTGCCAGATAGCGATGTAACCCCTTGGCAAGGCACTTACCTTGAAGTGTGTGAGTGTGAGTTGGTGAATGTTGCTCGAGAGTAAAGCACTTTGAGTGGTCAATATGACTATAAAAGCTCTACATAAATTCATTTTGTTTGCCACTTGTGACCACATGTACTTGGACCCAACTCCTTTTGCATTTAATCTAAATCAGATAAAGGCCAGGAACATACGCTTTGATATTTAAATGAAGATGATATTGTAATTCCTTCATTTTCTGTTCGATTTCAGTCCTTGTCAATCTCCACACACTTTTTTTGTTGTCATAGTATTTAGCGAAAAATTAAAAAGTCATAAGGTCAGACTTCTCAGGAAACTGGAAACTGTTCTTGGCCAGGGAAAACCCTAATCTTGAATAAAAACAGACCCATTTGTTTCTGCTAAGATTCAGATGACAGGTGGGTGTTGTGACATTTTCATACATAATTTGGGATGTGCCAGTGAAGTATAACCGAGAGATGGGCAAACAAGCACAAAGCATAACATAATCATAATCACCACCGTGTCTCAAAACTGATACATAGTTGAAATAATGAAGTTACTTTCTTTTTAAAAATTTTTTAGTCAAGAAATTCTGCCACATCCATAAAAAACATCAAAGTCCAACTGATATGTTATATTTTGAGTGCACTGACTTTCTCCTTTTAGGCATGCTGAGCAAACACCCATTTTTAGTTATCGTGTTAACATAAGCTGATAAGCTGATAAGGTAAGCCCTTTTAGCTTTGATACAGTGTTTTTGAAGATAACTCTTTTATTCCACCTTTCTTTGAGTGATGACAATCTTGAATTATCTACATATTAAACCATTTGTATTACTTTTAATTAATGAAGTTAACCATATTTAGAGACAATTTTAGGCGTCACCTTGATTTTCTGACTCATCTGTTATTAAATCCTGAGATATATATGTCGTCCAATTCAAACTTTTAAAATTGCCACATTTTTTTTTTTTTACAAGTGTATTATTCTCCTGTTACATCAGATTGCTGGCCAAACTCAACTCTTATGATTCAAATTTATCTTATAACCTTCAGCATTCTCCTATTTCGGCCACTCACATGTATGTATGTTTGGATTTAATTTTTTAATGAATGAACTTTATTTATCTATATTACTTTTAGTTCTTAACTGGAACTTTCTTAGACTGCCTCCATATGTTTGACAAACTCCTTTGAAAAAAGACGATCATGTGACTAACAAGAAAGGAAACTGGTGTCTTAACTTTTCAGACGTCATCCTGTGTGGGAGAAAAAAAGGCAGATGTTTGAGTGGAAAGCAGTTTTGGAGAGGGGGAAGAGAAAGAAGAGGGGAGGGATTAGCTTAGTCACACAGCTTATATATTGGGCTCATTTTTTTTGGGGTGTGTGAAGGATTCATGGTTCGGGTGGATGAAGTGGTGGAGCGTCTTCAGTCAAACCTCAGAGCAAAGGTCGAATCAAAGCAACATAGCATGAGCAGAGCTTCCACAGGATCTTGGCTTATTGCGATGGTTTGAAGAATTGGTGCTTTACTGCGACGAAGTTTGCTGAAAAAGGAAATCAGAGATCAGAGACATGATGTGGATTTATATTTTGATCTTCTTGACGGAATCATGGGGCGTGGCAGCAGGTTTGATTTAAAAACATCTCATTTAGTTCGAATGATCTTTTTAAGCATATTAGGTGAACTTTAACTAACACAAAATAGTTTTTAGTCCACAGGGGTCTTGTTTCTAATTGTTTTCATGACTAATTTCTTTGGTCTGTAGCATCTTTTGCCACAAGACCATTTAATTGTCTCTGAACTAACCATTTTCTTTTTCTAAAGAACAAAGCAGAGATTTTTTTTTGTAAATGAGTCACAGAGAAGTCTCTGGAAAGTAAACATGCAGGGCCGTGGGCCAAAAAGCTGACAAAGGAAGAAAATAGTTCCATAACAGACGCAGGAAAAGGTTTGCTCATGTTCTCTGAATGAGCAAGCACCATGCTGCCATTTGCTTCTGCAGTGGAAACTGTGTCCTCAGATCCGGGTGACACTGTGATGCAGAGGGGTCTCTGAGTTGTGGTTTTACCATCCCACCCTGTGCACTACTGTTTTGCTGTCAGACATAAACAAATGTCAGAGCCTGTTTGACTATGCAGTAGATGTGTAGATGTGTATCTTGTGAGCCCTGACTTTTCTATTACATTTTCTTCGTTTGGTTTGTAGTAATGCCACAAGTTTTCTAAAGTGCAGATTACAACTGTAACCACAAAAGATTAACATAATACTGAAGGCTTTGTTGGTTAATTGTCCTGTTGGTTAATTTGATGGAAGCTCAACAAAATCAGGTCCTCTAAAAGAGTTGCTTTAGCTATAACCAAACTGGACAGCTTTTTTCTTACCACTTCTAACGTTTACTGGGTTTTATAAGCTGAAATCGTGATCTGATTAATTAACTAACAATTTTTTTTCTGTTCATTTGCTAGTTGAACATTTCAAAATCAATCACAAATACTAACCTTAAAAAAAATCACTGTATTACTAAGCTTTTCCTAACATCCACCTCCATCTCTCTCAGGAACTATTAACTCAAACATCTCTGAGATCTCAAATACAACTACTCCACCTCTGAAAATTTATGGTAAATTGATTTTCTTATGCTTTTCTCTGTGCATCTTTAATCTGTAAGCCATTTCTGGACAAAACAACTAACAAATGCAAAAACAGCATGTGTTTTGATCCATTTCTTTTACATTTTTCTGCTTTATTTTGGGATACAGTTTTTGTGTGCTGCTAAGAATTATTTTTGTGATCAATCTAGCATTTTCTCATAATTTAATTTATAAAAGTTGTGTTTTCTGTAAGAAAAGCCCAAAAAAGTCCATCATCACCCAGATTAATCTGAGCCATTCTTTTTTGTCCAAGTTAACAGAAAGGCAGTTTTCAATCTTGGGAGCGACGCTAACCTCACCTGCAGCCTTAAGACGTGGACTAAGACAATGTTTGTTATCTGGAACATTGAACTGAAACACAAAACCTGTAGGATCTCCTTTAGCAAAGAAAGTTATAACACTGACTCCTGCAATGATGGAAAATCTATCAGAAACACATCAACTGATCAGTCATACCTGCACATCCCAAAGTTTTCGGCCAGTGATATTGGAGTTTATACGTGTGAATCAGTTTATACAGGAGGAAATGAAAATTACAAGATTGAAGTGGATGTCACAGGTAGGAACTTTATATTACATCTTAAAAGTGTGTTTTGAATATAGGACCCTTATACTAAAATTATCATCACAAAAGTATTATATAAGTAAAATGAATGAACACACATGCTTTATCTTTATATATTTTATCATATACTGTTCTACAGAGCACAATACAATTTCACATTGTAGCACCTGAAGGCCTCAAATATGCAATATAATTTTTAATACACAATGTTATTGTCACTCTGGATAATTTATTGACTTAATAGCCATGTACTGAAATATGAAAAAAGTAATAATACATTTGTATTTTTGTGATGTGGTTAACCTTTTCATATGTTGTGGAGGTAAAATATCAGTCTGTTGTCTTTCCCGGTTCAGCTCCTCCTGGTGTATCTGCCTGGTTAGAGCGTAGGGGCAACAAGATGGTGGCAGTGTGCAGAGCTGAAAGAGGGAATCCTGCTGCCAACATCAGCTGGAGTCCTGCAGGAAATCACTCTGTGACACAGCAGAACGACCCAGATGGATTTGTAACAGTAGAGAGTCAGATGGAGCTCCCTGAAGACACCGATCGAGAAAACCTGACCTGTATTGTATGGCACCAGTTCTGGAACCAGGAGAGGACTTATATACCAAAATTCACAGAAGGTGAGGCTTCTTTAGCCTGGATAAGACTTGATAAAAACCATTAAGATTAAGTTTGTTATTTATTGTTTGTTTGTTTAATTCATCTATTTAATATCTTCTTTATTTTAGTGGATTTACTTTTTGCTAAAACTGCTGTCACACTTTTTGTCATACCACACAGCCTGGTATCTCTAAAAACACGTAATATATGGGTCCAAACAGAAGCGAAGTTCATTTTCTGAAAGTTCACTTTTATTAATTGGTGACTATGCACCCCTGTTGGGTATAGCATATGGTGGATTTTTAAATGAATGGTATTGAACAGTCTGGTACTGTCTTAGAGCTTTGTCACTTTTGTTGTTTTCTTTTTTTCATACTTACTATTCTCCTGACCATCTTGGGATGAAACTTCAATGCTCAATACAAAATCCATGAAAGTACCATGGGGTCAAACAGATATTAGTTGGAATAATTGGTGAATAGGTTGGACTGTTCTTCTGCTGGTGCCCTTGATTAGTGAATCTTCATCAGTACAGACAAAGGGTTGCATAAGATTAAGATATGTTATCAAGTCATCGCTGAAACATTTGAGTTGCACTTTTGAAGGCAGCTTTATATCTGTGTGGTACATATAGTGACTTTAATTTATGAAGCTCATGACATGTCCAATCAATCTGTGGCAGTCTGTTTTAGTTGGAGATCATAGTACATTGCATAGAAAGGTAATTCTGGATTGTTACTTAACTAAAGCTGCTTATCGTTGTATACCTTTGAAACACAAGTCAGATATGGAACAGGGAATTTGGTAGCACAAATGTAATTGGAAATGTCTTCTGACAATATTAACTCTTATTTGATTTCTCACTGCAGGTCTTTCACTTTTGTACTTCATCCCTGTTTTTGGGATAATCTTTATTATTTTGGTAGGTTTTTCTGTCTTTGGACTAAAAAAAGCAATTTTTGCGAGGTAAGGAGTTTTATTTAATTCAATTTGAATCAACATTTCTACTTGAATTTTTAGTTTTTGTCACATTGCTAAGCTTGTTGTTTTGTCACATTGGTGCTTGTTGGTTTTTTTCAGACAATGTCAACAGGCAAGCACACCATCCAAACCACCCCCGGTAGGTTCTTTATCTCCACTAATCAGCGTTATATTTAAATTGTTTTCTCTGCACTTTGCACAGCTTTTTATATATTTTCTTTCCTTTTTAACCAGATAGAGGATGTGGAGGAAGTGGAGCCTTATGCTAGCTATGTTCAACGTGAGAACTCAATATACAACTAATTTGCAGATGTGTTTGCATAAAATTCTTGTAGATGCAACATGGTCACAAAATGAAATGCACATCTTGGGACTTTGTGAAAAAGCGAGGGCTGTGAAACTGAGAAATGGTAAAATAGTAAAAAGAAGAAGTGAGCAGAGTGAGATCAAAGGTTTCCGGTAAGAGAGGGAAGCCTCTCGGTTTAAAGCCGTCCCAGCGAGCAGCACAGTCTGATGGAACAGGGGATGTACCTGGTGTCATACACAGGCTCCCATTCACCATTTCTGCTGCCCACTGCTCTCTGTGAGTAGGTATCATGGAGAACTTTAATAATTACTACAGATGCTATGAACTGAAGAGCTGGAAAGAATGGTTCTGCAAGCCAGATGGAGGATACTTTGACTACTAACAACTTTGGATGTTGGCTGTAATTATGTAAACTAATATAATTATTTATCAACTGACAGGAGATGTAATATTTTGGGAGATTTACTGGGCTCAACCCAGTGAAAGTAGTGAACTTGTGTATTTTTGTAACACAGTTGCGTTGGGATAATGTGTATGATACTATATAAACTATTAATTGTATCTATTCATACATAATTCTGTCTGTAAATTAAAATATGTCGAATCGACTTACTGGTGTGTAGAAATAATTAGTTGTAGCTGTAAAGACGGACAAAAGATGTAAAGGATGTAAGACACAAAGCCCAAACAGGTGTTAGTTGTTTTTTTATTTTGTACAATAAAATGTTTTACGTTGTGGTTTAGTATTTAATCTGTCAAACTGACTTCACATCCTTTAGAGTGAAGAACCAAACCAATCAGCTAAAAAAGTTTGTTCCATTTTTGTCAGTCATTTCATGATTAGCGTCACAAAAGCTTTTAAATAAGAGATAGTTTTAGACATCGATATAAAAGTATAGTTCTTAGACTGCTTTCCTGCTCTTCATACAGCCTGCTAGGTTTGACTTTGTAGACAAAATGTCTAGCCAGTGTACCAATTTTTTTCTTTGAACAGTTATACTAGTTTCACAGAGATATTATCTATTTCTGGCATTCTAAATGGTTTTTATAGCCTTTGTTTTCATAAAGCCACTTGCAGCTACATGGGACTCTGCTATAAGAAACAAATTAGAGGGTCATTAAAGATGAATCACATTTCTTCCTTTATTCAGAACAATCCATAGTCATTTATCTTTTGGTTCAGTATATTTTAGGAGAAAACCCTGTCTTCATTAGCTAGATACAGAGGTGTCCTAAGAATATTTGGGGCCCGGAAATTGATTTTGGGATCTATTCCCTGTTTCCTGACCAAAGACACCAGTCACCAACCATAAGCCTTATATTGCTCACAAATAAACCAACCTGCCTACCCTTTTCAAAGAATTAAAACATTTTTATCTATGAACCTTTAACGTGAGCTCAAAACAAGGGTCAATCTTGATAAAACTAACAACATATTTTATTGTTTTAGATCTGTAGTTTTTAGAAAATGGGTGGAGAAAAAAGAAATTAACTTTTGGAACCTTTTGCTTACATAGGGAAGTGCATAGGCAGCTGATAATGCTTATGCCTATAATAGGACATGACAATCATATTGCCCAAATGTCAGCCCTTTCTGACGGAGTGTGGGCAGAAGTGCTAGCTCCACTGAGTATGGAGCTTAAAATTGAACTCACTTGAGTGAGAATGCAACCAGTACCTAAGCTGCCATCATATATCACAAATTTTTTTTCTGAGTAAAGCACTGCAAAACACCATAGAGATCCAGTTGAGATCCTAATTCTCCAGAAATGTTTACTTAAAGCAGTCCAAGAACTTCCAAACATCTAAGTCTGACACAAAAGCGAGCAATCCCACTGTTCTGTTTGAAAGTGACCTCAGAAACATTATACCTTTTTGTGCAGGGATGTGTTCCTAAACCAAAAAGATTAGAAAAAAGGAGCCTCATGTCTATGGAGAGAAAGCTGTGGACCCATGAATTGGAGGCGGTAGGATGGTCTGGATCTAAGGCACTTTCCTCTGAGTGGAAGCTGAAGTGAATGTAGGGTGATTCTCTGGCAGTCTGAGTCAAACATTGCCTTTCTTTCCCTCCTTACCAAGACGAAAACCAAGTCATTAGTCCTAAAACTCTGAATCAGGATGTCAAAATCAATTTTCACCTTGCCATCTGAGAATTAAATAAATACCTGATGAGTTTTAGGAATTTAATGAGTTTAATTTTTAAGAGAGCCCCTTTCCATGCTCTCAATCCACAAAAAGTGTATAGTTTAAAACTACTTTTTCAACATATTCTTGGGCAGTTTGGGTAAAAGTAGTTTAGCCTTGCTATTAAATTTTTTGTTGAATAAGTGGGCACTGCATATTATTCAATATGTTATTTTTCCTTTCTAATCTAATCAAAATTGGTTTAGATTTTCTGTTTATCTGGTGTATACTGTATAAAAATTAAGAAATTTCCTTTGAAAAGTGTCATTGTTAATTAATCACCAGAAAGTTGGAATTTAAGTTATTTTATTAATATGATATGAGACTTGCTTGACTTTGATAACCAGGGAGATTCAATGAGTTATTTACATTAAAAGTAATGTGATAAAGCTGAGTTTGGTAGTCACGCATAAAGATTTCTTAATAAAAAGGGGCTGCTCTGCCCTCTACTGGTGGTTTCCAGAACAATATTCTTAATATTGCACGACAGCAGCCCGTGGATAGAACAGAAGCTACAGAAGAAATACAAGGATGGCAGTATTTGGGATTTGTTTATGCTTCAGATGCCATTGTGAAAACAGAGAGTCTGCCACTGATTTTATATTCTGTTTTCTAAATCTGGAAGTTGAAATGTGTCGAAGATACAGAAGCTGCACAGTGAAGTAGAATGAGCTACAGAATCTTGGTGATGACTTTTGACTTCACAGCTATTCCACAGTTACCAACACCAAAGCCACATAAGGTCACTACTAAAATGCTAACTGTTCACAGAGTGCTGTAAACAAACATATTAAGGAACAATTAAGTGGAAGGGAAGGAAAAGGAATGGTACAAAAAGGTCCATGAGCAACAGAGACATTTGAGGTATTAATAGGGTTATAAAGCAAATCCCACTCAAGAGTTTGGAGCAGAATCACACAGACTGTAGCTTAGCGCTTTAAGTGGCACCTCACACAAACCTATTGTAGTTTATTCAGACTTTGTAGTATCTGGAAAATCAAAAGGGGAACCGGTTGCCGTTTTTCACCTGAATTACTGAAATAAACTTCCTTGTAGTATAGTAATTTACAATTTTTTTTCTCTGAAAATTTAGAGAAAATTAGCTTTTTAAACATTTCAACTTCAGTCCCTTTATTTAGAAAAGATGCATGTTTAGATTTATAATGGCCGATTTAAACAAGCTTGTTTCAAACGAATTTGCTTATGCAATTCTTCATTCTTCTGGTTGAGACGTAACCCAAAATTTTAGTATTTTTTAATTTTCTTTATGTAATAGGGGATTATTATTATAAGTGTACTTTTTTTAAACGCAATTCTAAACACTAAAACTAATTCTCATGAAAAAAAAAATTACCAAACCTCTTACTCTGGAAACTTTTAATTAATAAAAACTATAAAGAATAAACCAAATATTAAAAACCACAAGAACGTTAACTAAATTAATTTCATACACTTCCAGTCCAACATAAATAATAATGCATGCACCACCCAAGATTTGTACATGTATAAAAAAAAACTTGCAATATGTACATACATATTTAGCTGTTGGTAGTACATTAAGGAAGTGAATAGAAGTTCTCAGGAGCATTCTACAAAAAAGGATAGATAAGACACTTTATGAGCTAAGTGCATTCATGTCTATGATAAATGTGTTAACCTGGCAACTAACTTTAAGACTAAAATTGGACCTTCTTAATGTCAGTGAAGGTTGGTTGCAGCTCAGTTTGAGGTTTTAGAGGTGGTGAAACTTTGGTTAAAAGTGGAGCAAAGCGTGCTCTGTTTCAACAACATGAACAGAAAAGAGAGATAAGATCAAACCTCCATCTGCAGCAGAATATTTATAGAATTACAGCAGATGTACTCCTAGAACAAAGAACAAATACATGCTTGTTATGTTTTAAATGTACATGTTGTCAATATGTTTTGGGTTTTTTTTTGGTAAACCATAAACCAGATTTTTTTTTTTTTTTTTTTTTTTTTTTTTTTTTTTTTTTTTTTTTTTTACAGTAAGAAAAATTAAAAGTGATTCAGCTGTTTCAGCAGCAGAGACATACTCAAATAAAACACGAAAACAATAATAAATTTATGCCGCTCCATCTGTAGTGGTTTTGAGTTTCTCAGACAGTCAACTGACAGTGTGCTTCAGTTGCATTTGCTTTCCTTAAAAACCCACAACCAGAAGCTGGGAGTCATTTCAGGAAAAATTGTGCTAGAACGTTCCTAGAACAAATCCAAATTCCAAATTCACAAAAACATTCCTTGTATCAAAACTTTCAGATTGAATTCATTCAGATAGAAGAAAATGAAGGAACTAGGCATTGGCAATTTACCTAGTGGTTTTTATCTCAAAACCACTCAAATTTTCCATCACACAGGGCCTATGTTTTAAAGTTATTTATTGTGACATGTCAAACAAGGTGCTGGAGTGACTGGTTGGGTGACGCAAGATGTAAGGCAGTGTGGTTTCCCCTTACTCTTGTTAGGGTGTTGCTCCTTCACAACTACCATTGACAAGCTATAAGCTGTCTGACAAGCTGTTTAACTAATTAGGATCATGTTATAGAATATTGAGTTGTAAATGTTTGTGTTAACAGCCTCATACCATGAAACTGTAGTATTGTTAGTCAAGATTATCATGCAGTAAATATTTTATATTTGCCAATGCCTAGTAGAAAGCTGGTTGAAGAAACAAAGCTGCTTTTAGCTACCCAATCCCACATACCCAGTCCAGTTTTATTTGTTGTACTACTTCCAGACATTTCCTTGCAGAGATGATCTCTTTAGAGACAGCTAAATCCAACTGAAATATCTTCAGATGTAATTTGTAAAAGAAATTGCATGCTGTTTGTCTTGTTCTAGTCCACCATTACCTCGTAGATAAATGTACCATCTCACCGTTGCACATCCCAACAACTACCAGCTGTTTTCAGTTTTTCCACAGTTTGTCTTTGGTAATTAAGATACCATCATGATTCCTCTGTAAACTCTTATAGTTCATGAGCGGCTGAGCTCCTCCATGCCATAAACAAATGTTTGTCCAAATGAGTTCATCTTTATATTTCTCTTCAGCCCATGAGCACATAATCATCTGCACATTCCTCTTTGGAAGACTCGGAGTGTGAATCTGCTTGAACTTCTTCTGGAATTTTAACTGTAGCATAGTCACAGTCATTGTCACCTTCATAATCATTGGTAGCTTTGTCCTGTCTTGATCCCTGGCCAGTAGGGTGGTTGATGGAGGCGTACGTTACATCCTCATTGGGCTTAAAGAAAACAGTACACAGAGATAAAAAAAATAAACAGAGATAGAAAATAACATCACCATGTTAAATACAGCACAAAGGACCAAGCTCTTTTAATGAATGTGGTTTGTGTTGAAAACTTCCTAAAATGCTGTAGGGTTGTTTATACAGCAGAAGCCTCACTAATGCTCACATGGTATGCAAATCTATTCTGTTGACCGAACTGCCATAAAAGCATTGAGACACATCTATCTACCTTGAGGCAGGGCTGAAAACTTTGCATATTAATGGTCATACAGAAATAGATGTGAGGGTGTCTACCTTGTTCTCGTTGCTTCCATCAGTAGAATTCCCTGAAAGAGAAAATGTCAGTATGTTGAATGTAGTATATTGTTTGGTGTTAGAAGGCTAATTCTTGTTCACACTTTTACCTTTTTTCTTCTTCTTTTCCCTGAGAATAAAAGGAAATTGACATTATCAGACTCCACTCAATGCAAATTACTGTACCGTGAAGAACTGTTTGCCTCCTGACAGATTTATTCTTGTTTTGGATTTTTGTCAAACTAAAATATTTCAGATGATTTTATTATTAGACAAAGAACACACCATATTTTCCTGACTATAAATTGCTTTGGTGTATACGTCGCATTAGTCAAAAAATGCAACATGAAGAGGAGAAAAACAGATATAAGACGCAATGGAATATAAGTCGCATTTATTTAGAAACTGTTAAATGGGATGGGGACCTTGTGCATGTTAATGATCTGGTGACACATTGTGTTCGGTTGTCTTTCAACAAACTCACAGAGACTTTGCCTTTTAAGTCTGCTGGCAGTTTCTGATGCACCGATGCCCATTCTCTAAATCAGGGTGATAAAGAAAGATTCTGCTCTGCCAGCAAAGCGTTCATCAGGGTGGAGCAGAAATGCATGCAGTAAATCTGGGGTGATAGAGAGGCGGTTGCATTGCATGAAGCGGTAACCCCAAGAATGCCCCACCTGCAAAGTAATTTATATTCTCCAGGGCTTGGAGACATAACTGCACCATTCACAAGCTAACACCAGGTGTTCCAGCAGTTTCAAAAGGTAGCACTGACAGGTGGACATAGCTATCTAGATGTGCTACAGTAGGAAAATCTGACGAGTTAGCACAGATCGTCAGAATACTGACAGCACTTTCTTCATGTACCCAACTGTGGAATCGTTCCTCCAGCTCTGTCCCCCTTGGTTTCAGCCTGTGATTAGCTTTTAGACAGTAATGTTTAATCCTTGTCTGTCAGTATGAACTAATATTTAACACATCAATAAAAAAATGCATCACGAAGAGGGAAAAAAACATATCTAATCCGCTCTTAAATAATTACAGAAAATCAGTGTTTTAGGTAATAATTTCAGTTATAAAGTTTCAAAAAGCTTTCCATACCAACCTGGCCCTACTTTAAAAAGTAATCATCTCCTAAATCAAAAAACTGGTTGCAACGACTATGATCAAGTGTTATTGCCTTAGTTAACAATGATAAGGTGGAGTTGTCCAGGTCCAGCAGCCATGAAGTATGTTTGAGTGTGGTTAAGATTTTTTAATGAAATCTGTCTTATTTTTACACCAGACATAACGGTATCTACACACAAAAAAAAAAAAAAAAATTGCATTTTTTTTACATCAGTCTAAAGGAATATTTTCCCCAAATCCCGGGGCTTATCAGGATGTTCTTTTGAGTCATCAGTGTGTTCTTGGAGTGATTTTTGCAGACCTATAACATCTGGGAAGGTTCACAACTGTTCCATGTTTTTTCCATTTGTGGTTAATAGAGTTCAGGCTGGTTTGCGAGAGATCAAAAGCCTTTCCATACTTATGGATGTCAGTGAGTTTATTTCTCACCCGTTCCATAATAAAACTAATCATTTGAAAACTGCATTTTGTTTTCACTCACACAGTATTACAACAAGTTTCACAATCAGAAACATTAGGGTGAGAAATCGTTCATGGAGCAAATATGTTCTAATGGCACAGTCAAAAAATTACACACCAAGCATGAAAATTGAATTCCAGGGACAAGATTTTTCCTACAGTAAGTTAAAGTTAATGAAATGCTATCATTTACATTCTTTATAATAATGTCATAAAGTAAGATCTGCAATAGTCAGCGGTGACACTTTACCACCAGCTTCCTTGACAGCTCAACACTGAGAACGTGTTCTGCAACAGGAAGCCTTTTTTTCACAAGCAAACAACAAGTTTCTGTTATAAAGCAACTGTCCATGCAGGTAACAGTACAAACTTAAAATGTTAAACTTGGCAAGATTCTGGGTATAACATCCCAGATAATGCTGCAACAAAAAATATAAATACATTTAACTAGATTCTCTCAAACATACCGACTGAAACCAGATCTATTTTTATCCATGACCGCTATTTCCTTGATAAAGTTTTGGCACAACTGCCACAGCGGAAAATTCTACATTTCATTGAAAAGATGACTGTTTAGCTTTAGTATTAAACTTTTTAAAAACAAAAGGGATCTTTCCTTCACATTTATTTATTTGCTGAAGGGGGACATTTGTTGCGTTAATGAATATTTTTAGCAACACAAATGTAAATGCAGCCAATTACAGCCGAGGCTGACTTCCATTTTTTGTCTTACTGTCAAATGGTATGGGCTGAATGACCTTCTGTGAAAATCATCTAACATAAGTCCAAACACCCAAGTTTAAGAAGTTTTCCAGATATACAGCAGTACAGATGTAAATACTGAAGTTTTAGAGTGCAATTATCACCTTCCGGCTCATTGCTTTTCAGAATATGAGTGTACATCAAGGAGAGGACCTACCCTGAGGTGCAGTTTCCCATGATGATTTATAAGAGTTCCTGTTGTTGGAGAACAACCTGATATTGCAGTAGCCTCTAATCTAACTGAACTTTCTGTAGCTGCATCAGAAAGTGCTCAGGCCACAGCAGAGAGAGAGTGAGAGAGAGAGAGAGAGAGAGAGAGAGAGAGAGAGAGAGAGAGAGAGAGAGAGGACAGGGTGGGAGGGACAGGTGACAACACAAAGTTCTGTTTGTGGACATTTTTCTTTGTAATTTTGAATTTTTTATCGATGAATACCCACTACATGCGTGCAGCCACTGCTAAAGATAGTCAGGTAAATAAAAAAAATCTTGAGACTTTTACATAAATATAATCAGGTGTCTCACACACACTTGCTCATACAATTTTCTCAGTATTTCTTGACAGAGACTCAGTGTCCCAAACCTTAGTCTACTGTAATTATAACTGTAGGGAACAAGCTTTAGCCCTCTACCCACATAAAGCTGCTAAATATCACAAAGTCTGACAAACTATAGAACCAAGTCTTAACTCTCCACTCCCACTGGTCA
Source organism: Anableps anableps (assembly GCA_014839685.1). Classification (NCBI taxonomy): domain Eukaryota; kingdom Metazoa; phylum Chordata; class Actinopteri; order Cyprinodontiformes; family Anablepidae; genus Anableps; species Anableps anableps. The sequence continues at coordinate 16,991,337 of CM026075.1, read as the reverse complement.
TCCCCATAACATCTGAAACCATCTGCAAAGTTAATGCAAATGGCCAAAAAAAAAGCATGCTTTCTGCATTGAATTGACCCTTACTGTAAACTTTGAGCACGCAGCTGAATAATCTTATTTGCATGGTTGTGCAAAATAAAGAAAGTGAGGAGAATGGGGAAGTTAGCTGCTTTTTTACATATGCAGTGGAAAGTCCAGTTGATATTACAAGTTGTATCTTTGTCCAAAGGAAAATTAGACCTTTATGGATAACAGGATCATTCTAAAAATGTATTTAATATGCACAACAGAGTAAAATATGTTTTGGAAAGTCTCACACTGATAGGAAAATTAGGTTTCATCTTGGTTGGAAAATTAAAATTTTTTGTATCTCTATACATCTAAGAAAAAATGTAACATTTTATGCCACCGAGCCTTCTTTATTGCTGCTAGATATATTTTTGAACCAATTTTACTTTTGTTTTGAGTATATTGGATAATTTCATAGAAGCTAGGAATCATACCCACTCTTATTAAACCTTTGCCATATAAAGTGTGGGGGTTAACAGTTTGGCAAACTGAGAAAATATCATTAAAGTGAAGAATGTGTCTTTAAAGTAATTGTTAACAAGAAGTTTGTGAAGTTTTGTGTTAAGGTACAGACATTGACCAATGACGTCAGAGGCAAACATTCCAGAGCTAGTAGGTAAAGGTATCGAGTGGGCTGACTTTATGTTTCAAACAAGAGTCTTTTAGGGAATTACAGCTAATCATGAACCACTTTGAGCTAAGGCACACCAAGACTAATAATCCAGATGGAGCAGTTACAGACCAGTGCATAATAATGTCATCCAAATACCTGTAATTAGGAACAGGGGTGAGATTTATCGATTCAAAAGAACTTTTTCTTTCTCTAAAAGTTGACTTTACATGCACTTTTGCTTAAGGTTGTAACTCCGCTCTCTCTATTTGATATCTTAGTAACTATTTAAACACTTTCAAAAGATAGCCTTTGCAATTATACTTCTCAAAAATTTCTAAATCCTCCACAAAACATTCCTGCACATTTGTAAACATCTCCATAATGCAAATTAATACAATTTATCACTTAACAGAAGGGTTTCTAATTAACATCTAGATGCGGTAAAGGCCAGTTGAGTGAAAGGAAGTCCTTATTATGTTTAGTGTGAACTAACACAAGCTGTAGGGGAAACCATATAACAACTGAGACCCATGACATAGTCCTCATCTCATGTTGGCTTCTATTTTAAATCTTTATATATATTTCTTGAATATGCCATGTCTTGTAACTTCACAAATTAACTTATAATGTAGTTTGTGGGTACTGACACAAAAAGAATGGCCAATTTTTTTGTGTTATTGTGGTCTAAATACACTTGCACTATACCACATGGCACCCGGAAGGCTTCATTTTTTTTTTTTTTTTTTTTTTTTTTTTTTAAATGATTTACATGATTTGCACTGATGTTCTGATGCTGATGTCAGACAAAAACAATACTGGAACAACTTTGGCTGTACTTCTCGTGTTATTTTTGGTATATAGAACAACAGCCAAGTTACCACCCTAACGAAATAAATATAGTCATATTTAATAAATTAAAATATTATTGTAAAGTTTTTATTTCTGTAACTCCATTCATTAAGTGAAACCTATGATATAGATTAATTACACACAAACTGATGTTTTCAAGCCTTTATTTCCTCAAATGGAAAGAAAAGCAATATTTATTCCCGAAAAGAGAGTTTTAATTTAAGTGTCAATATTGAGGCAATTTTAGAGTGAGATTTAAATTATGATTGATGTTACCATTTCAGTTTAGCCTCTTGAATGATTTGAAGCTTAAGTTAGAGCATATTATGAACTACGTTTTTACTGAAATTTAAGAAATGTAAGAGTTTAAGCAATAAATTTCAAAATCTGCACAGAAATTGAATGCATTACTTGGTAAATTATGGCAAAAGTGATTCGTATCTTGAGAAAAGAACAGTCCTCCAAACGTGGGGATCCAAAAGAACTGCTGTGGTTTCTGGTAGAAAAAAAGAAAAGCATGGAGGACACACAATGTACGAGCTGGTCAACAATTTGAAAACCAGCATTGACAGATAACTCAATATTAAGTTGTCGGCTTGTCAGCGTGTTCCACTGTATCAAAAGTCATGATCAAATCAAGAAAAAAATAGCAGCACGGTATTGTTTACAATCCATTGCATCAATACAGCATTACAGTAACTTCTAATTTATTGGCTGTAATTATTGTGCTCTTTTGTTTTCTAAGGTTTTTTCCAATTCTCATATGATCAGCACCTCAGGTCTTTTTTATGGAATATGTTTTTTTCTGCTTGCAGCAGACACGTAGAAAGAAAGAAAGAAAGCTGCATTGGATGATAGTTTGATGTGGTCTGGTCACACATTCTTCTACATGGCATGTACAGACTCAATTCACCAAGTGAAACACATTATACAGATTTATAAAACATAGACTGATATTTTCACACCTTTGTTTCTGTTAGCGATGATGATTCTATGCTCACAGCTAATAAAAAACATGACATTTCAGATTAGAAAATTACATCAGCTCAATAAAAAACATTTTTGATACAGAAATTTGGGCTTAATTAAAAGAAGATTAATATTTGCTGAAAGGTTGTTATTTTCGAAAGGTACGTTTATTCTGAAAAACAAACCTCATTGGAGCGCATGTTCAAGTTTGTTGAATATGACTGTACAGTATCAACTTTCAACACTAGATGGTGCTGTTGAGAAATTCAGTGGAGAGGCTCACACAAATCGAGTTGAAGCTTGGACCATGTTCTGGTTGTATTGAAAAAAAACAAAAACAAAAGAAGAAGTATCAACATTCAGTAACAAACAATTACTCTGACTAAATAGCTGGTTTGGCTTTCTTCATTTATTACACGCCACATTTCCTTGAAAGTTATTTTCCTGGGTTGTATTATTGTGGCATAAATCATGCACCTCCACATTCAGAACAAAGTGGAATTATTCCTCATAAAAAATCTTGATCTGTTCTGCATGCACTTTTTCTGGTATATGTACAGAGGACACTCTGTTACTTTGATATACTGATACACACTTGTACAGGATGCTGTGGGAGGTCAGGATGTGGTACGGAAGTGGTGAAGTGAAGCCCCGTACTTGTACTTACCTTAGTAGATTTTATCAGTTCTGGGTAAGAGCATGCTGAATTTAATGGGAAAACAAAAATAACTTTTAATGACTTATTCCTTTACATGCCCGTGTTTGGATGGAAATTGTGAGATCATCACATTTTAGTAGTTGGCCCGAACAGGCAAAAATATGATTTAGAGACTTTAAAGAAGATAAATATAAAACTTAGAAGCAGGCACAGAGAGAATCAGGACTAGGAGCAGGCAGGACTGCAATGGCTAGAGACTCATGAGGCAACAAGAGAATCCAGCTGTGAGTGACTGCAATTCATGAAGAGCTTAAATACTGAGGAGCTTGATAAATAATGACTGATAGGTGGCTAATTAGGAAAAGGGTGCAGCTGTGAGAGGAGACCAGACTGGCAGGCAGAGGTCAAGAGACTAATTAGAGGAAGCTGAGGACAATGTAAAAAATAACAAATTTAAAATACTAATCTAAAGAGAAGCAAGAATAAACTAAGCAGAGCATTAAAGTGTAAACAGAGAAACAACCCAAAACTAAAAAAAACAAAAAAAACAAAAAAACCCCAAATTATTACAGAAGGCAGGGGTGCCACCAGGAACTTTTGGGCCCCATGACAAAAAATAAATTGCCCTCCAGCTTCTGTCACTATCTTTTCAGTCTATCTGACCCATCAAAAGCTTTACATAATAAACTTTAAAGGCTTGCAACTGTCTTGCTTTCTTTGGTCCAATATTACACAATATTTACTGCTAGTGAGTTACACATGCACCGGCAACAGTATGCATTTCGCTATTTGAAGCAGGATTAAAAGCAGACTTTAAAAATGTGCTAAAGCCCAGTCTCTGTTTTTTCTTGTAAAAATTTTAAAATGGAAAAATTCTCTAAACATTCTTGAAATATAAAAAAATAAGACACTTAAATATATTTTGATAACTATATAACATAAAATTGTAACTTCTAACACATATAACTTTACAATTAAATCAAAACATATGAACATCATCTTCTCAAATTAGTGAAAACAGCAGATTTCTGAACAAGATGAGAACAAATAACTTCTGGAAACCCAAATAATTCCCTCAGATATGCCATTAGACATCCTATTTGGTCCTTGCTCAGCCTGACTCACCAAGAGCCCAGCATCAAGCCTTCTTGCTAGCAAAGTCATTGATCAAGTCCTTGAAGTCTAGCTAGTCTAGCTAGTCTAGCTTTCTAGCCAACTGACTTTCAATGCACAACAGAGCAAGACTGCAAAGCCTGTCTTGTCACTCAAAGTTTTTTTTAACTCAGTTTTAGCTTACTGAAAGCTCTCTCCCAACCAGCAACAGTCACAGGCAATGTACAGCATATATGTTAAGCAATGAAGACTTCTCCAAAAATGCTTTGTAGCAACATTTTAACTACATTTAGGAGAACAAGAGGGGACAAGTTAGGAGGGAAAGTGGCACCATATGTAACTTAAATGCAAGCTATAGGATACTCGTTTTTTCCAACCACCCAGCCTCCAGTCCAGACAGGAGGCTGATTTTTAGTATCATTTTATAATGACTGATTTTTTTGTCAGTCATCAATATTTCAGTTTTGTTGTATAATTCCAAAAAGAGCAGAAAGGCAGAGAAATCCCCATAGACTCCCTGGAATGATGTTAACTGGCATGTAATTGTAACAGTGCTGGTCACCTTTTTCACAGGGACAGGGAGGAGGAGTTAGGTTGGTATGGGGGCGTTAGGGCTGCGGCTGACTCCGACTCATGGACAAGTTAAATATATAAATATCTTGCTAATTTTTTCCCTTCGTTGATTAAATGCTGGTGAAATGGAGACTAACAGTGGTCTGTAGCTAAGCTAAAATAAAAGGTTGATAACACACTACACTCTACCCACCTCTCTGTCTTCTTTTTCTTTTTTAAATTTTTTTTTTTTTTTTGAAAACCTATTTTTCTTGGCAACATGGTTATCACTGTGGCTCTTGTCTTCTACTGACTACTGAACACAGTTACCTTCAAGCGTGCTAAAACAGGAATAAGCCATTTCATGCAGACACAAGGGGGTTTTCATTAAATACTAATGTTTGCTTTTTGGTCTGGGAGTGGTAACATTTACTGCCAAAAACAACTACAAAACAACGATATCAGTAATTTTATTATTGGCAGGGGCCCCCAAATTTTTTTTATTTACAGAATTCAGCCTTTTGACTCAGGCATGGTGGAGCAGGGATGAATCTAAAAGTTGCATGATGGTAGTCTTGAGGACTGGACTTGGGCACCTCTGGTCTAGGGGAAGATTTTCTATCGGACTACAAAAGGAGCTTGTAGTCTGGTAGCCAAGGAACCCTGGAGGTCATCACTGGAAGCCGAGAAACCCTGGAAGTCGACGACAAAGGAGAATGAAGTAAGGAGGCAGATAACAAAAATATGACATTTATAATATTTCAGATTACATATAAAAAAAACAACATAACAAAACAAACAAAAACAACAACAACAACAACAACAAAAACAAACAAATTACTGTAAACCAGCCAAGATAAAAAAAAGTTGCAAAGATCAAAATTTTCTTCAAACGGAGCAAAACAAACAAACAAACAAACAACAACAAAAAAAAAACACCCCCCCCAAAAAAACAACAAAACAAAACAAAAAAAGAGAACTCTAATTTAAGTCTAAGCAGAGAATTTTATTGTGAGATTTAAATTACAAATTCTGACTGATTTTAACATTTCAGTTGCCCTCTTGAACGATTTCAAACTTAAGTTAGAGCATTTTATGAATTTAGTTTTGACAGAATTTTAAGAAATATGATCGTTTAAGCAATAACTAGAATTATTAGCACTGACATTTGTTATCTGCACAGACATTTAATCCAGTGGTTGGTAAACTGTGACAAAAATGAGTCTTATCTTGAGAGATGAACAGTCGTTCAAATGTGGAAGCCTGAGAAAACTCCTGCGGATTCTGATAGAAAAGGATAAAACACTGAGGACACACCATGTAGGAGCTGACCAGCAATTTGAAAACCAGCATTCACAGACAAGCTAATATATTTCTGTTGTTTACAACTCATTGCGTCAATATAGCATTACGGGTTCTTCAAATTTACTGACAGTAATTGTGTTGTTTTTTAAAGTCTTCCTATTCTCAAAAAAGGTATTGCATTACAAAAAAGAGACAGGTCTCTTTTTTAATGCAATGCCAATATTCCACTTGCAGCAGACACGTAGAAAGAAAGAAAGAAACGAAGCAAAACGGCAATTAAGTATAGTCTGGTTGCACGAACGTGTACAGACCCATTCAATAAATTAAAATATTGTTGAAAAGCTCATTTTTTTCCATTAAATTAATTCCTTGTCAAACAGATATAGATTTATTACACACAGACCGATGTTTTCACACCTTTTATTTCTGTTAATTATGATGATCTTCACCTTACAGCTAATAAAACAAACAAACAAAAAAGACATTTCAGATTAGAATATTAAATCAGACCAATAAAACATTTCTAATAAAGAAATTTGTACTTAAAAGATTAATACTTGCTGAAAGGTTATTTTCAAAAGGTACGTTTATTCTGAAAAACAAGCCTCATTGGAGCGCATGTTCAAGTTTGTTCAATATGACTACAGTATCAACTTTCAACACTAGAGTGTGCTGTTGAGAAATTCAGTGGAGTGGCTCACACAAATCGAGTTGAAATTTGCTCCTTGTACTGGTTGTATTGAAAAAAACAAAAGAAGGAGCATCAACATTCGGTAACAAACAACTACTCTGACTAAATAGCTGGTTTGTCTTTCTTCATTTATTACACGGCACATTTCCTTGAAAGTTATTTTCCTGGGCTGTATTATTGTGGCATAAATCATGCACCACATTCAGAACAAAGTGGAATTATTCTGGTATATGTACAGAGGACATTCTGTTACTTTGATATACTGAAACACACTTGTGCAGGATGCTGTGGGAGGTCAGGATGTGGTACGGAAGTGGTGAAGTGAAGCCCCTGCACTTACCTCAGATTTGATAAGTTCTGGGCAAGAGCATGCTGAACCTAATGGTAGAACTGAGGTACCTTTTAATGATTTACATGTCCTTGTTTTTAAGGAAATAAGGTGAAATATTGCTGAGAAGTTGGACCAGCCACCTGCAGCTGTGAGAGGAGACCAGACTGGCAGGCAGAGGTCAAGAGACTAATGAGAGGAAGCTGAGGACAATGTAAACAATAACCTAGGTAAAACACTGATCTAAAGAGAAGCAAGAATAAACTAAGCAGAGCATAAAAGTGCAAACAACCTAAAAGCACAACAGAAGGTAAGCCCAGGCATCTCTTTATGTGTGATACAAAGGTCACTTCAGTCTAGGGGAAGATTTTCAACTGGAGTTATTCTTAATGCCTCAGATTATGGTTTAACAGTTTAAAAGCAGGAAATGTGTTAATATAGGAAGCAAAATGTTACATAATTAAACTGAAGATTGAATTCAAAAACAAGACTGCTTGCCTATTTGAACCAAGCTGTAAATTGCAAAAAAAAAAAATTTTTAGATTTGAAGTGTTAGTGGTTCAAGTAAAATGAAATATAAGCTGGAATATAACCTGTAAAAGCTAAAGTACACCCAAAAGTAGTTGAAAATAATTGATAGATTTAGTTATTTAATTCCCAAATAAATGTTACAGTGAACCTAAAGGTGTCATGATGTGTGGTTGGTTGTGTTTGGACCAAAACGCAGAGAGGCTGAGCCAGCACGTAGTCGTTGAAGATTTAAGGAATACAAAAACACTGGAGGACACAGGAATCCAGGGAGCAAATGAGGAGCACAACAGGGATAAACTCAGGCAAGGCTCCAGAAAGAAAAAAGCAGCAACCAGGAAAGTAACAAGTAGGATAAGAAAAACCAGCAAGGAGCTTAAATACTGGGGAAGTGAATGCTGGGACAGTGGGTGGGGCTGATTGACTAAATGATTGTAGGTGTGGGGAATTAGTTAGAGGGAAGACTGAGGAGAAAGAGAGTGGCAGCAGGGGGTGAGGGAGAGCAACAGGGGAGCAAGAAAAATAATCAAACAGTAATTGGGAATAGCTGGACGTAAGGAAATAACTGCGATAACTAAGAAAAGACTGAAATGATCAAACATAATCTAAAAGTAACTGAAATACTCAAACTAAGCACTGGATAAACCAGACTGTGGAAAATAGGAAATCAATTCAAAGAAATGACAGAAGCAAAATCTAACAGAAGCAGAGGATAACTAAAGACTGTACTGAAGTACAAACCAAAACAAAACCGATCTAATCAAAATGCAGGACAATATAATCTAAAATAAACTGAAATACTAACCTAAGAACTGGACAAACAAGAAATAAACTAGGATAAGTGAAAATAAGAATTCAACACTAAAAAATAACAAAAGCCAGAGTCCAAAAGAAGCAGGACCTGACAAAAGGTACTTTGTAGAACTATGAATTGGAACAATATCACAAATAATTGTATTAACATGAGAAGCCTATTTTAAGTTTGTCTTCATTGTATGAAGTTATGCTCAAGGTGAAGAGAGGAATGACTCAGACAATTACTTGAGGACAAAACTTGACAGTCAGCTGTCCAGTCAAACACTGCGGGGAGTCACTGAAAGTCCAATAATGTGTAAACTGTCCCCTGAAAATGGCTGTGAATAAATTCACAACACAGATGCTGTAGAAATGATTCAAATTTATTTGAATGAAGGGCTGATCTCACATTTGAGATTCAAAAAGATCTCCATTAGTGAGGCTGGACAGTCCAGATGCAATTTAAGAAGACATAGTTCTCAGCTTGACAGTCATTCCAACAACATACAGTTTTACATCTGGACTTTTCCTGCTCCTACAGTGTGGACAGTTTTGGCATGAAATATGTAGAGTTTAATGAACTTATTTAAATTGTTGTCTGCTATTGCACAAAGATGTAGACCCAGTGATAGTGGTAAGGTTTAATAATAAGTTTTAAATTATTGCACACTGTAGATATATTGATTAGTTACATCTTGTCTTCTGTTGTTGAATCGGAAAGTGATGTTGGTGGTTATGAGATTCCCTGCTGGCTGTAATACGTCTCCATTTGTGCTGTTTCTGTTTATCGTATTTACAATTACAGATTTGGTTTTCTCTCATTTTTTGAAAGGTAAGAACATGTTTATATATTTGTTTATAGCTTCACAGAAATAAGTTAGAGAGACAAGAAAAAATGTTTCTATTTCTAAACATTTTCTGTCATCAGTCATGAAATTAATCCTTAAAATTTCTGTCTCAAATTCGTTCCATGCACCTTTGCCAAACTGTTACTGATTATAACAAAACCTATGAAATTGTTGGTAACTGGGACACTATGATTGGTTTTCGATTTTGATCTTATGTCTTCATTTTGGCCGCAAGGAATGGATCACTGACAGCCTTTGTTTTACTTAATTTGTGCACTGATCACTGCTATATGAGTCTCCAATGTTGAATCATCCATCCTGGTCTTTCTTTAATTAGGTAAGGATGAAGGTCCAAAATGTATAGAATTTGGAAAATAATAATAAGATGAACCTTCACTAATTTCAGCTTCACTGATACAAAGCTGACAGGTAGAATACAGCACATAGTATTTTCCTGCAGAAAAACAGGTCTGGAATTTGAAAATTTAATTGATCAATCACAGATTTTTAAAAATGTTATTGCCTGTAATCTGTGTTTTGGACTTGCAATTTTTATGACATCTGTTGCTGACCTTTTTGCTGAGTCGCCCATGTAATAGAGCTTTCAGTGATAAAGGAATTTGGTAAATGAAGGCTAAGAAGAAGAACTGAAAAAGTAATTTGTTTAAGACAAGAATAAAATCTGACATTGGATTAGGTTTTGTTTGAGGCTTTTGTCCTCAAATTGAGAGAATGTGAAAAAGTGGTACATTATATATTTTTGGGTCAAGTTTAAAAAAGAGCCTTAAATTGTTTTAAATTAAAAATTTTAAAACTAGAATTTAAAATGTAGTGTTAGGAATATGCAAAAATAATTAGATATTAATCTTATTCCATGCCTACTATGTCAACAGTAAAGAACAGCAAAAATGCTCTTGTACTTGACTACTTGACTACTATTTGTTTCTTATCAAAACAAAAATAAGCATCAGGACACAATCAGTATCACCTGATCTTCTGCACAAGATGGCACTGTTGAGAAAAAAAATCAGGGTTTGTCTACCATACCATTGAGGACAGACTGCATGAAGCCTGAAAAAGAGAGGAGAGTCTATTCACATCAGGTACTGAACCAAATACATAACTTCAGATGTTTAGGGGATCTGTACTCCCACTTGTTGGGATAAAGTAGGCTGTATGGTATAATGGGCTCCATCTGAAATATGAACTTTCTGGGACAAAAACCAGTCACTCTGTCTCTGTGAGGGAGTTTTCTCTTAAGGTGATGAGTTTGTTTATGTTGGTGTGTCTGGGTGTTTTGAAATCTATCATGAGAGAAAATACTGATTTAATGTAGGTGATTCTATCTGCTTTCCATATAAAAAATATAAATTAAAAAAAAGCTTTGCTCTATATACATACACTGATTCAGTTTCAAAATATTTCTAAGCGTGAGATATTTTACATCCGTGCAAATCATACATCTTTTACCTCATGACACTGAAATATACCTTGGCCGGATGGCTGAAGAAAGCAGTTGGGAGGTCAGGAGGTGCTGAGCTTGTCACAAATTAAGTGAGCTTGTCGTAGTTTATTTGTGAGGTTGGTGATGAACTTTTTTAGCCTGAGAGACTAAATGCACTTCGTGATAGTTTTGTAGGCTACAGTTATCTGCATCTCTGTATGTTGGTAAAATTATGTTTTATCTTACTAAAGACAAATTTGTCAAGTAAGTTGCTGGGAAATTCTGAGAGTAAGCTTGAGATTGAATATTAATGTAACAATAGAAAAGATGGGAAGTAGGTTCAGGAAGCATTACAAACACTAATTTTAACTCCACTGAATTTGATTTGATTCAAGTTATTGTCACTCAATCATCTGGCCTTCAGTCTCGAGGATTACACTATGGAAAATACACTGCCTGTCCAAACAAAAAATTTGACACCTGAATTTAGCTGAACAAATGGGTATGAGTCCCCTATTGCATAGTTACTGCTTGGACAACTGCTGGCAAGAAATTATTTAATCCCAGCAGATGCAGTGAGTAGCTTCTTATTTTTTAAACAACTATGTGGAAAGATACATCCTGTTTTTGTGGAAAAGATGTTAGTCTGTTTAAGAAGGGTCAGATCATTGGCTGGCATCCAGCAGAGAAAACATCTAAGGAGATTGCAGAAACTACTAATATTAGGTTGAGAACTGTTCAGTGTATTATTAAAAACTGTAAAGAAAGGAAAGGAGAACCATCGTCTTTGAGGAAAAAATGTGGTCGGAAAATCCCGAATGACCATGATTAGTGATCACTTAGATGTTTGGTGACATCAGATCGATTTTAATAGTGAAAGCAAAGCATTTTCTCATGCACAATGTGACAGGAACTCAGGAGACAGGGACTGAACAGATGTAGGCTTAAGAAAACCATTAATCAGTGCCTAACAGGAGAGAAAGGCTGCAATTTACAAGGGAACATAAACATTGGACTTTCGAGAGATGTAAGAAGGTCATGTGATCTCATGACTCCAGATTTACCCTCTTCAACAGTGATGGGCGCATCAGGGTAAGAAAAGAGGCAGATGAAATGATTCACTCATCATGCCTAGTGTCTACTGTACAAGTCTCTGGGGGCAGTGCTATGATCTGGGGTTGCTGCAGTTGGTCAGGTCCAGGTTCAGTGACATTATGAGGTCAGCTGACTATCTGAATATACCTTGAATATACTGAATGACCAGTTTATTCCTAGCCTAGTAAAAATCAGCCTCTTTTACTATATGTCACTTCGTACAGAGGGTCTGGACTCTTGGCTATTGAGAAACGATTACTTGCTGGAGGTGTGGACTCTTTTGAGGTTTTAAATTTTTCTCAATCGCTAAGGTTTGTCTATGATGTATATAATGCGCCAGTTCAACGCTATTAAGCTTACCGGAAATTACCAGCGCTATAAAACAACCATCTCCCACTGCGAAGAGAGAAGTGCCAAGCTGAACGAGGCGGCTGTTAATGTTAATGCAATATTTGGAAGCATGGCCAACAAAGACCGAACAGCTTTGTTCACTTCCTCCGCTGCCATTGCTAAAACTACAAGCTGCCTACAATTCGATGTCATCGTTCACAACTTCTCCTTCTGTTCGCTGATTGGCCCGGTTGAAATTCCACAGGAGGAATCCAAGTCAATGATAGAAAGTCCGGACTAAGCTGTAAGCGAGATTTGAATCAATCGGAATAGTGCAGGAAGGCAATGGCCAGGCTAATTTTTTCCATCAGTGGATTGTTTCTTCCCTGATGACACGTGGATATTCTAAGATGACAGCGCCAAGCTTCATCGAGCTGAAATTGTGACCGAGTGGAGTTACTTCATATTTACACATGGCTCGGCCACCAAAGAGTTTAGACCTTAACCCCACTGAGAATCTTTGTGATGTTCTGGAGAAGGCTTTGCACAGTGGTTGGACTCTCCCATCATCATCATTGCAAGATCAAGGTGAAAAATTAATGCAACACTGGATGGAAATAAATGTTGTGACATTGCAGAAGCTTATCAAAACAATGCCACCGCAAATGTGTGCTATAATCAGAGTTAAAGACAGTCTGTTCCAGGTCCTGGTTGCCCATGTTCATCCTCTTTTTCTCTATTTAATTTAAAATATCTGTACGAAGGGAAAAGCTCCTTGGGGAAAAATATTGACTTTTGATCGTGGTGACAGAATTATAGTCCATAATCACAGTCAGATTTACATTATAAAAATCTGTGCTATAGCTGTGCAAATAATGCTTCCTCAGTGTGAAAAATGTTTTTTTTTTTTACATATTGGTTCTATGTTTTTGCTAAAAAAAATAGTCAAAGGCTTTTTTAGGAAACATAAAATATATAACAGATTTCATAGTTTAAAAGGCAAGTTATTTGGACATCCATGACATTAGCTGTCATGACTCAGTCAAAGCTGAACATTATCTGATACAAATATTAGGTCCTTATTTAGTCCAAAAGGATATTTTACAAATAATTACAGGAGTAACGCACATTATTTCTATGAATGATAAACATCCTCTTGTCAAAGCAAGAATAGTAAAATATATAGTATCTGACAATATTTTGGATGATCTCTCAAGATGATCTGATTTTATACCTATTTCAGTTCATGTGAGGTGATGTGTGGAGAAGTACAACAAAGCGAGTGTCCCCAGGACAAAGTCTGATGATCAAGTGTCTTGTCCAAAAGTGTGGAAAGTCATTCAATGTCGCCTGATCTAAATTCTCTGGCACAAGCAGCTGAAAACATTCCTGAAACAAAGAACACAGAAGTCAGACAGAAACATTAGAGGAATAAGCTGAGTTTTAAACAGGTCTCCATTTGTGATGATGGTCTATATACCAAGAGTCTGCAACCTGCGGCTCAGGAGCCATAAGTTGCTTTTTAGACCTTCCACAGAGGTTCTTAATAAGTTTGGCTAAAAATCATACAAAAATCATTTTTAGCCAATCATTTTCAAATCATATCATTTTCCACAAATATGAACATCCCATAGAAGAAAATGTATCAATCCTCTTTTGTAAAAGTTGTATGTTTTTTCTTTATATTTCAAACATTGAAATATAAAGAAAATGATGATTGTTTAAAAATGACATCAAATTTCCAATAATAGATATTTATGAAAAGTTATAAATTGTATTTTGTGACTTTTGTGGTTCTAAACAAGTTTTATTTTCTGGACTCGCAGGAAAAATGGCTTTGGATTGTAAAGGTTGCATAGACCTGTTCTATACAGATGTGATTTAAGCACATTTCTGAAAGTGTCAGTAATACTGTCAATATCTCGATTTGAAGTGCACATTTTGCTGATAATATCACTGAATGTGTTAACTTAAGCTGTTGACTTAAAGAAAGGGACAGAGAAACCTGATAAAATTACAGGTAAAAATCTTTATTTACAGTATTGGTTATAACTGGTGTAATATGGCAACGTTATTTCAATTTCTCCACCTCTTCAACCGAATCAGAGAGTGATGCTGTTGGTAATGATACTGAACAGAACCTTCTCAGTGTGGAACAGTAACCATCAGATGAAGCTATGTTCAGCATGGAGTTTTTTTGAAGGTCTTCAGATGCCTTGCACAGATACCTTGAGGTGTCTGTGCTCCCACTTGAGAGTGTTGTTTGTTGCAGTGATGACTTTGTGCATGTTTCTGACACGGTTATCTGAAGTTCATCAAAATAAAAACTAATGACCAAATGCAGGTATGTATCTGTGCTGATCGTGGGAATGCTGAAATAACTTTCACATGTTTAAAAATATTTGTCTCGTCTTTCTGTCTATGCACATGGGAAATTTTGTGACCTCACGGTACACTGAAAAACACGTGCTGGATGGTCGACGAAAACATGTGGGTCAGGAAGTGGTTAACTTGTCACAACTAAAATGAGCTTGCTCAGCTTATTTGAATGTTTTGTGATGAGCACATGATGCACGATGGACGGAATACAGCTTCTGATAATTTGGTGTGCTACATTTATTTGTATTTGTGGAGAAGATGAAGGTAAAGCTTTTTGGTTTTATTCAACTTCTTTATCTTTAATTTGCTGGAGATGTTTCTCAATAAATTAACGGAAAAGATTTTATTTGAGAAGGATTGCGATTGAGTATGTATGTGACAACTCGGCAGCCAGATGGCAGGTTTGTTTCCACTAAAATAGAATCAAACAAATGAAAAAAATCTTTACTTGATTTGTCATTTATTTGTTTCACTGAAGAGGTACGAGCCAAGTCAGGAGACAATTTAAGTTAAAAGGACAATAGCATTTAAGAAAAAATACTTGAATAACTACTGGATGTTTATTGTTTTCAGATACAAAAGTTATACATTTTTTAAAACCGTTTTTGTGCTGTAATTTAATAAACAAACATCAGTCATATCAATGATGCTGTAGTAATTCTAAAGGGGATCAAAAGTTTTAAAACTTGTATTTTCTCATATGAGAAAAATATATTTGCAGAACCTCAAAATTACTATTATTCATTTTCATTTTGCATGATTTGTAGGACAAAAAAATGTATCAGTATTGGTTATGTTTTAGTAGAGACATTATATTGTAGTTGTAGTATGTCATATACAGCAAGAGGTTCACCCAGTTTTCATATTGGCCATTTGGACATGTTATGAGTTTAAATGAATTGTCAGTACTAATTAGACATTAGAGGTCCTTAATTCCTCAGTGTTTATCATTGTGTCTTGGTTCTATCTATGACCCTTCAATGACCATGAACAGGACAATTTTATTATATAAAGGAAAATACTGTATAAAATGTTAGCGAACAGTTTTGTATTTAATATTTAATATTTAATATTTAATACCTTGATAGGAGAAAGTGAGATTTTTACAATGGCATCTAAAAAAGCGATTCACTTAGTAGTATTTTGTGTGAAATCAAAATATTTTCTTGAATATAAGATCTGTTTTTGGTGCTTACATTTCCAAACAAACAAAATTTAATGAAACATTAGTGATATAAAAATAGGTGAGAAAAAGAACACATCCAAATGAGCTGACAACAGTCGAGAAATATTTGGTCTTTGTTTAGATTAATAGGATTGGGAACTGACATAATCTCTTGATATAATAAATTTTTTTTGTTCAAATAAGCATGATAAAGTATGTTGTTCTTGGCAATACTTTGGAAATTGTGTAACGGAAATCAAATTCATATTTTGAATTACAGATTCTTCATGTGAAGTATCGATCACAGTGCGAAGAGGTACAATAAAACGTGTTTTCCCTGGACAAAGTCTGAAAGTCAGGTGTCCCATCAAACACTGTGGGAAGTTATTCAATGTTACATGGTGTAAATTCTCTCATACCAACAAGTGTGAGACAATTTCAAATACATTGAACACTGAAATCACACAGAAATATGACAAAGAGGACCTGATCTCATATTTGAGTTTTGAGCGGGTTTCCATTACTGATGACGGCCTGTACAGATGTGAATTAGGACACAGTCATGAAAGTGTCAGCCATGCCATCAACATCTCAGTTTCAGGTATTTTTTTTTTCCGTTAGTTCTCTGATTTACCAGGGAAATGCTGTATTTGGTTCAATGTGTTAACCATGTCTGCTTTCTTTAATGACTCAAGATCTAAACAAAGGAGTAGAAAACCCTGATAACGATGCAGGTAAGCAACTTCATTTACTTGTTACATTTTACACATTTAATATTACAAATATTTTAACATTATTCTTTCATGCAGTTGCTTCAGAAACTCTTGATGATCGTGGCTTCTGGCTACCCTACTTTATAATCTGTGTTACCATTCTGCTTCTGATCACCACAGCAATAGTGTTGACCCTTGTGTGCTTTCATGGCTGGAAACGTAAGACTATTCATTTAGTGCTGGTTCTTCTATAGCTGTTACAATATTTGCATCATGAATCCCCTTAAACTTTTTTACAGGAACATGGACATGCAACAACAAAAATCAAAAGGTAATTTAAATCAGTTTTACATAATTAATTTTTGCTTTTAGGGTTTTGAAACTGCTCACCCTCTTTAGAACAATAACAAGAACAGTGAGATGGTATAGTCAATTTCAGAAAATGTGGCATGCATAAACAAGATACAGTCTTAAGGTCCCTTCACACCAGACTAAGACGACACTACAATATTTAAAGTCAGCCAGAACGTGGACGGTCTTTGCAGGGTCTCGGAGATGTTTAATAGTGCTTGTCTATTCAATTCCATTCTGTTTAGTTTATTTATAAAGCACCAATTCACAAAACAGTTTACAAAAACTCTGTCTAGTCAATCCAATTATACATATATCATCTTCAAAGTATTCTAGGTATCAAATAATGCAAATAAGTTCAGTTTATTATTCAACTTGGTTTAAAAAGTTTTCCATCTAAAGAAACCTTGCAGATTACATTGAATTATTGATTTACAGCATTGAATCTTCCTGGACTAGCTCGTAGTGACAGTAGATAATCGTTTGCATTGTGTCGTCAACTGTACAGCAATCCCTCATACTGTACATGTATGTAGCAACAGCGGAGAGGAAAAACTCCTCTTTAACCAGAAGAAACCACCAGTAAAATCTGGCTCAATTTAAGTAGCCATCTCCTACAACCGACTGGGGGTTTGAGAAGACAGAGCAGAATACACAAAAAAGAAACAGAAGCCCTGATCAAGGAGTACTTTCTCAGTTAAAGAAAAATAAAAAGTTAATTTCAGGAGAAGCAGAGTGATAACTTGTTGTCCGCACTGTCAACCAATGCCCCGCCTGGAGGAAGGTGTCACAGCTAAACAGAATGTCAGACCAGATTAAAAAAAAAAAAAAAAAAAAAAAAATGAGAGAAAACATTAAATAATTGCAAATAATGCAAATTAGAGAGAAGGAGGAGGAGAATCCAGCTGAACAGACAGAGAAGTGGTTCGTTTCTCCTCCAGCTACCTAAGTCTGTAGCAGCATAATTACAGAGAAAGCTCAGGATAACTTAAGCCGCTCTAACTATAAGCTTTAACAAAAAGTATATCACATGTAATGGAGCATGAGAGTTCCTGAATATGCATAAAACTTTCATGGGAAAAGTGTGGTGCTTCATCATCTGGTAGAATACAACTAAGTCCAAAATTAGTTATACTTCTCCCAGATGTAGATCCTAAATGATTTTTATTCAATCAAGATGTTTGTTTATGACAGGAAATGAGAAAGCTATCTGTCAAAAATAATAAAACAGTCCAATAGGATCTTAAGTAAAAATCAGTTTTTATTTATGTTATTTTAAGAAATGGCCTGTCAAAAATCATATCTATCCTTCTCAATAATCAATAAAACAAAATCTGGCATTACAGCAACCAAACCATTCACATAATTGTTGACCAGTTTTTTGCATGTTCTGGTATCTTGACATTTTTGGGGATGAGTTCCAAGTTGAGGCTGAAAGGTCTCCTTGTCATCAGCCTAATGTTTAGCTCCCTCGACAAATTTCCATCAGACTCAAGAATCTGACTGAGCCACATTCATGTGACTTCCAGTCAGAAGAAACATGTTGGTAAAATAAAAGATTAATTTAAACCGTAATCTACCATGGGTATGAATCATTTGTGGATTAACTGTGTCTGAGTTTGAGTATAGCATGAAGGAGCTTGCCAGAAATAATGGAAATTTGTCCATCAGATGTTGCCCACACTTATTGCTGTGGATTTGTCCTCAGATAATTTAAAGCAGGATCTGCCAAGGTAACAACCTTATCATGGCTATATTGAGCTTTCACAGCTCCAAATTATTGTAATTTATTGTAACACTCCTTTCAGCACAACTGCTATGTGCAGTTCTTCCTGTTACCTCTCTGACTGGAGCCCAAAGAATCTGACCCAAATTTAAAAAATCTTTCCTTACCAATAAAGATAGTGTCATGTTCAAGGCCCTTTCAGATATGCAGACCCATCCAATGAATTAGAATTATTAAAAAGTTTTTTTTGTTTTCAGTAACTCAATTTTCAAAGTGGAACACATTATATATAATAATTGCACACAGAGCGGTTTTCAAGCCTTTATTTTGATTAATTATGATGATTTTCTGCTAACAGCTAATGAAAATATGACATTTAAGATTACAATATTACATAAGACTAATACAAAAAGCACTTTTTAAACACAGAAATGTGAACTTAATGAACATTGTGTGCAATACCTGTTAAAGGTTATTTTGAAAGGGTACTTTTAATCTGACAAACAAACCTCATCACATATTCTATTTTATTGAATGTGACTGTCTCGTTATTCACTGAGCTAACTTTCTGAATTTGGAAGGTCAAGATATATTGTAAATTTCTCAAGCTGCAATTGAAATGCATGTTTTTGTTAAGATGCAGTATGACTAAACAACGTCAGGCTTTAGAGTCTCAGTGTAACTAGTGGTCAGCTAAAATGCAGCAGCTGATAAAAATACTGATTGTGTTTCCGTCTCTACATCAAGGCTGCAACTAATGGTAGAGGTACGGTAACCTCCCATGTCTAAAGAAGGTTTTGGTAGATTTTAGGTGAAACGTCCAAATGCAGGTGACCCTGGTGGTAGCATTGTGATAGGAGGGACAGGAAAGAAGCAGAGAAAAACCTTTCTAGTGAGAGTTTAGGATTATCTTGATTTCCTTCACAGTGAAGTAGTTGTACAGTTTCCTTTTACAGCTTCTTGCTGTAAAAGAATTATATTCCTATAAAGAGTAATATTTTTAAAATTATGTTTGCTGTAGCAGGAAATATCTACACATATGATACCGGAACTCCCCAGGACGAGCACCTCTTCTTCTCCCATCCTGCGAACTCAGTTCTCAGTTCTGAATGACATCTATTCTTCAAATAAACCAGAAAGCATAACATCAACATCACCTGCTCTTGCTGACACTGGGAACCGTCTGGCTGCTGCAAATTCAGCAGCGAAAACTGAAGCATCTAACACTGAAGTGTATGCTGTCATCAACCACCTACAACATGGTACAACGGCCTGGAAGTACACATGTAAACAGAATGAAAAAACAAATTATGCTATTATGAATGTGCCTTAAAAGTTCAGGATTTTTCACTTTGTTTTTCTGTTGTTTCAACTTTCATATTTGTGCGGCGATGTCATGGAACAGATGATGCTTAAGTGACAGTGCAGACAGAGGGTTGTGGTCATAAGGCTGTTACAGTAAAAGTAGACATGAGAGGCATCAAAGGCTGGTTTGCCTCATTTCTTCCTATGTATTTTTTTTTTTATTTTATTTTATTTTTTCAACAATTCTGTGATTTGAAACAATGAAAGCGTTATTTTATTTAAACAAATATATGTTTTTCATTTCTTTTACTTGAGATATTGGGAATACTATGTAACTTTAAAGAGCAACATCAAAACACATAAGACCATTCTGCCACACATTTCCTGTACAACACATGCAGAGTTTGTCAGTACGGCTGCATTGAAACAACTTTCCTAACATGTAAGCCACAGTTGAACGCTTTGACTCAAAATTACAGGAAGTTAAAACTTGAATGATTTTTTTCTTTCTTTATGCGTGGTAAAGGACGCATCTGCTCATCCATTTGTTCTTAACCAGGTGACAGTTAAGACAATTACCTCATTGCTAGGGCCTTAAAAATAAAAAAGGAGTTGGTTAAATTCATAATTAATGGTACAAAATATTTAAGACCAGTCAAATATTTTATTACAGAAACATTTAGTATGCATACATATCTTATACTTAGATGTAATACACACAGAACAATCAATGTTGTAGTTGAAGTAAAAGTCCTGCTTGAAAAAATTCTCCTTTGGTAAAAGTGCACAAAAGTTAACAATAAAATGGATCTTAGAGTATTATTGGATCCTTTCATTGGTTTAATACGATACTATTATTACAGATAAGGTCAAAATTTATCATGCCCCGATTGTATCAACATGCTTATTTTGACTGGAAGTAACATTAACATCTTGAAGAGGCCCAGCCAGGGTCCTGATTCAAATCCAGTAAAGAATTTTTCTTTATAAGACATGGAAATATTCAAACATTTTGAGATGAACTTTTATAAGATTTTAGAAGTAAAAAAATTAATAAAGAACAACAAAAACATCGGTAGAGACTTCATAATGTTTTGTAGTTTCTAAAGAAGTTGTGGTATCTATTGTTGTAAACAACTTATGGAACAGCAAAGACACTTCTTTATGGAGTACCCCCAGGCTCCTCACTGGACCCCTGTGTTTTTCCTA
Organism: Anableps anableps; assembly: GCA_014839685.1. Taxonomy (NCBI): domain Eukaryota; kingdom Metazoa; phylum Chordata; class Actinopteri; order Cyprinodontiformes; family Anablepidae; genus Anableps; species Anableps anableps. Next base: position 16,970,302 of record CM026075.1, on the reverse strand, counting down.
TTTACACCACATCTTGATCAAACCATTTGCTTACATATTTTCTTGTACAGTTGATACTCATCTGTGCTTGACTCCCCCCAAGCTTAGCAAATCTCAGTTTGTTTCACAGACATATCCACATAAATACAGGAATATGACCTTGTGCTACCTCCCTGTCAGGTGAATCTGTTGGTATCCCAGGTAACTGATTCAGTTTGGCTACTCTTGTTTAGACTATCGCCATGCAGCAGATATTCCACCATTCAAAGTGAAACTGACCCACAAAACACCAACATGTCTGGTGTTTGACTTCACTTCATTACTTGTACAACTACTCTGCGCCCTCAATCAATTTAAAATCAACAATGACTTTCTACAGAGAGATATCTGTTACTAAATCTATTGTAAATTTTATTTAAAAGGTACTTATGAGCACTGTCTATAATTCACATGTGTGATAGATTCAGATTATTAGCTCTTTGATGTGGTAACGCTGCTGTTCTAACAGTCTTAATGTATTACATTTGCGCAAAGTACAGTGTAATATATGTGAATGAGATGGGAAAAGGTGCAACAATGAAGCTGTATGGAGTAAAGGTTAAGAAGGTGGATGAGTTTAAGTTTCTGGGGTCAGAGAAACAGGCAATTCACAGGAGATGGAAGAAGAGATAGGTCAGGCAAGACACAAGTGATTTGTGACAGATGGAGAGCTGCAGGAATGAAAGAAAAGGTTTGCAGCAATATAGTAGTAAGACTTGCTTTGATACATGGATGTTGCACTCATGGGAGATGAGGGTGTTTTAGCGCCCACAATTTTCCCACAGTTTTGCTGAAAAACTGTGTGACGTTATATTTATGCCATCAACCTGAGTGCACAGTGAGACTTATGTCATATATCTATGTAAACAAACGATAATTAGTGATGAGTGCGATGAAATCTCACACGCACAATACTTGTGCTGGCATGCGGTCAACTCTGATTGCTCAGTGCTAGCACTCGGCTCTGTCGCTGTGCTTGCATGCACCCTGTTCAGACTCTCCTGCTTCTCGTGTGTGTGGTACAAAATGTTAAACCTGACAAAAGCTAAATGAAAATCAACATGCACTGACAGATCTTTTTCATCCAATCAGAATATCCCTTGCAAATATTGCATTCAGAATCAGCATTATTCTGCATCTTTGTGCACACAAACAAGGAATTTGACTTAGTTTCAACTGTGCTCTCAATAAAGACATTTAAAATATAAATATACATTAAAAAGTTTTTCTATTCTATAAGAAAGAAAAAAATGTTTTTTTTTAATCCTTTTTCATCCTACGTCCATTTTTCCATTGGTAAATGGTTTAAATTAGATTGACCACATCACAGAATGTTTTACTTGACCCTCACTATACTCACTTTATTATTATCACTATGGTCAATTTACTTATTGTTTATGAAATAAATACAGTACGTCATAAAAGTATTCGCACCCCTTGAACCTTTTCACTTTGCAACCACAAACTTCAGTTTATTTTATTGTGACTTCATATCATAGATCAAAAGGAAAGAATGTATTATTTAAAAATATTTTAGAAATACAAATCTGAAAAGTGTGGCAAAGTCAATAACTTTTATCTGCAGTTATAACTACAAGTGCACAGCTAGAGACTGAAACATTTAACTGTTCTTATTTCCAAAATAGCTGCTGTCAGATTGAGAAGACAGCAACTGGGAATGTCAGTTTTTAGGTCTTACTGCAGAACGTAAATAACATTTAGGTCTGAGCTCAAGCTGGGCCATTTGTGATATATGTAACAGGTCTCTCTTGTAAGTGTGACAATGAGTCTCAAGAGATTTTTTTCCTGTATAAATAAAGGATTTATTAACCCACATAAAGATGCTTTGATCAAAACCATCCATTGTAGTTCTGGCTTGTTGCGGGTCATTGTTCTTTTGGAAGATGAACTTCTGACCAACTCTTTAGAAGCCTCTGACAGGTTTGTATTCAGGACTGTCCTGTACTTGGCTCACTTTACCTTTCCATCAGTTCTAACCAGCTTTCCTGTTCCCGTCGAAAAGCATCCCTAGCAACAACAACAATATTATTAATAATAATAATAATATATACTGTACAAGATTATGATATAAAATACTGCACTAAGCAGCAGAAATTACAAAACAAAAAGGCACAATTTAAGAAAAACGCACTTGAATTTTGTAGCCTAAGAATATTCAGTTAAGCATGATTGCCTCCATTGTGCTTTTTAGATTATATCTCTATATCCGTTGAGCTTCTGTGTGATGTGTGAAAAATATTTCATAATTTAACAATAGATTGTTAGAGGTGGACCCGGTCAAGGTTGCTTGTAATTCTGCTATGCACCACTGCTATGATGTATGGTTTAAATGCAGAGACTCTAAGTAAGATCAGTGGAGTTGAGGTGGTAAAGCTGAAGATGCAAGGCTCTTATCCGGAGTGAGCACAATACTGAATATTCTAGTGATGGCTCTGTATAATAGAGAGAGACGCAGCCAGAGATGATGCAGCTGAGATGGTTTCAACTGGTGCAAAGAGATAATATGAAGTTAGAAACTAAAGTAGAGGACGATAAGAAATTCAGGCTGGAAGCAAATGGACAGTTTTTCCTAATTTAGTTCCATTTTTTATTACATCATGATAAAAAAAATAATAATAATCTACTGCTGCATATCAAATAAATTTTGCAAGTAATGCTGTGACCTAACGTGCTCATCTCGGGGAGATGCATTTGATCATATCTAATACAATGTTCCTTAATAATTCTATTCCAAACATTCTTCTGGATGCACTGCTCCCTCCAAAAAAATGTCATGATGGAAATACAAAAAAAAAAAAAAAATTCTGATGATTTACATGAACTTACATTATCCCCAGTGGAATGGTTAACAAACTGTGAAAGGTGAAAAGTTAAAATACAGCTGCATGTAAATCTCCTGTTGGAGGAATAAACCTTTAACTCGCTGTGTGGAAATTGTTTCTTTCAGCAATAGTGTCGAGCAGTTACAGCCCACACACAACCTCTGAGATTAAACTCTCATTCTCTGTTATGCACCCAGGGCTGTTTGTATTTTAGTCACTGGTGAAAAAAGCAGTCAACACTGCAACAGATTGACAGCTTGGTCACTTGTGTGATCATAGCGACTGTTAAAGATTTCCAAGGGAGAGTGGCTTGCATTCCTAAAACAAAATGACGTTGATCCAAAAATACACACATGCATTAGGACACACATACCTTGAGTAGATCTCAAACACAAGATTATTTTATGCATGCATTCAAAATAAATTTTCTTACAACACATTCAGTACATACACATTTCTGAGATCTGCTATGTGAGCCTAAGTCCCCTGAGTGGTTCTACAGCATAAATCATTTCTGAAATGGTTGGCGTAATGTCAGATACGTGGTGATGTAACTCAAATTCCTAACTTAAGTAGCCTGGCTAATGTAATCAAGTACCTACTTTATTTCTACAGCTGACTGTTTCCCCAAGTGCTAAATGAAATACCACACATGCATTTTCTGCAGGAAAACAAACATTACCATCGATTAAATACATTACTTGAGAATGTCATGATGTAAGATTCTGAATGCATATGGGTGCACCTTTTTTCCATTATTTCAGAAGATCCTACTGCAATTCTCTGGCTTAGACAAAAAAAAATGTATCCTAAAAATCAGCATCTGGCAGGCAGCTTTGGTACAATAGGGTGGAATTTGAGCTTTTCCTGAATCCAATTTAAGACATACAGCACACTGCTGAAGAATGGGTGACAGAGAGACTCCAAGGTTGCTTTTTCAGTCCTTTAATTATTCTATTACAGTTACTATACATGTAAAGGTTTTCATAATGTATCCTCACTGAAATACAGTATTTTTGTGTGATTGAAAACCTTCACTGGGCAGGAATAAGATGTTCCTAACATAATTCTGATGACTTTCATGTCTTACATCTGTCAATACAATAGGAAAAATGCAAATCAAATCCTTCAGTAAGTATAATGTTTCAAGTCATAGCTTTGATAATAAAAAAAACTGTTTAAAAATGCAAAAAAAGAGCAAAAATCAACTTGAAGCATCAATGCATTTTCTTTTATGCTTTGATGTTTGTGTCTGTTTGATCCAGAGTGAAACAGATTTGTAAATAAAAGAGTGTCCTTTTTAACCTGTCGTACACCATAAAGTAATTTCTTTATGGTGTTGAGACACAAAGTGCCCAACTGCATGATGAGCAGCAAGACACACATTTTTTTCAGGGGCAACTAAAAGGTTTTCAAAATTGATTCAAGCCATCTGACCGGGGGAATTTAACCTTTAACAAAAAACATACGTGCAAAAAAAAAAAAAAAAAAAAGAAGAAAAAAACATGTTGCAAAAAGACATGTCTTTTTGCATTTGTATTCCAAATGCAAAAACATTTGGAATACAGTGCCTTACAAAAGTATCCATGACCCTTGAACTTTTTATCATTTTGTCCTGTTGCAAACACTGAAATGTTTGCCCATTTTTCCTTTCAAAAATAGCCCAAGCTCAGTCCGATTGTGTGAAGATCGTCTGAGGACAGCAATTTTTGAGTCTTTCCAAAGATTCTAAATTGGATTTCGGTTCAGACTTTGACTGGATTTTAAATCTTTGCCCAAGTCCTAATCTAACCAGCTTTCCCGCCTCTGCTAAAGAAAATCATTCCCTCAACATGATGCTGCTACCACCAGGTTTCATTGTGGGGATGGTGTTCTAAGGGCAATGTGCAGTTACTTTTCTGTCATACACAGTGTGTCGCAAGTAGGCTAAAAGATTTTGGTTCTCATCCAACCAAAGCCCATTCTTCCAGGTTTGTTGTGATCACTGCTTGAATTAAGACAAATATTTCTTACGTCTTTTTTTCAAGAATGAATTGCTTACTTCCACTCTGCCAGTTTGACCAGATTTATAGAGTACAGCTGTCCAGTTGTGCCCATATATTCTCCTACCTGAGCTGATGGCCATGTCTTGGTAAGTTTGCAGTTGTGACTTCCATTTTCTAATGATGGATTAAAGAGTGTTTTATAACCTACTTCTGCTTTAAACTTCTCCACAACTTCATCCCTGACCTATCTGCTGTGTTCCTTGGTCTTCATGATGCCGTTTGTTCACTAATGTTCTCTAACAAACCTTTGCGACCTTCACAGAACAGCTGGTTTTATACTAAGATTAAATTACTCATAGGTAAATTCTGTTTACTAATTAGATGACTTTTCAAAGCACTGGGTTTTATTTTAGGGTGTCAGGGTAAGGGGAGTGGAATGTAAATGCATAGCCACACTTTTCAGGTTTTTATTTGTAAAAAAAAAAAAAAATGTTAAAACCCATTTATTATTCACCTTCAAGTTCATATTTATGCATTATTTTGTGATGGTTTACCACATAAAATTCTAGAAAATACACTGAAATTAGTTGTTCCAAATGGTATAAATACTTTTGGAAGGCAAATTATATTTTACCATAATAATTTAAAGGGAGCACTAGTTTATCAAATAGACCTTATAAATTCATCCAGCTCTCAAAGTAATGAGCTGTCAATCTTAAAATTCAAAGATAAGATTTGCAATCTGTAGTTTTTTTGTTTTTTTTTTGTAATACTCCATTCAGATTCCCAATATGTCCATGCGCACATTATGTGGTTTTTTGTTGTGCTTTTTGGGGTTTTTATTACATTTTAGCAAGTAAGAAAATACAAAATATTAGGACACATTTTTAAGGTTCACAGAAAGGCAGAGGCAACCAGAGAAAGGTTTTCTGAGGACATGTAATGTTCTGCAAAATAATTCAACTCAGCCGCACAGAGACTCTGCTGTTCTGGAATGTGTACCCATCGACTCAATCAGTTACAGAGCTGAGAAAAACAAAAATAGAAAAAAATGAAGACTATGGAAGAGTCAGAGCAAAGCTGAATGTCGTCCAGTTGGTGATGATAAATAGGATTGTGCTGGACAGCCCATAAGGAATTGGAGAGCATCTTCCCTTTCCACCCATATAGTAATGGAGTTGGTGACGATGATACAGCAGGGAAAAGGTCTCACTTGGACGGTCCTGAGAAGTATGGCCTCCTCTTTTCAGCTCTCGCGTGTAAGTTTAATCATCTGAAATTAAATAAGTGTACAGAGAGTTAACAAAAACAGAAAATGATTTTCAAATTGTACATTTTTTATAACTGCAACTTTGGATCTGGTCTTTTCTCCAAAGCAAAAGTATTATCTGTGAGAGAGGCAGTGCAAAAATAGAAAAGAGAGTGCGATTGCATATTTCATTCTAACAACAACAAAATGGTGTCAAAGTAACATTTAGAGATGCAGAAAAGAACAGAAACAAGAGCTCTGATTAGAACTCTCATAGTCTGTCAATCGATAGGCTCTGCTGCCATCTTTGAACACTGTCTTATTTCCTGATCATTCCAACATTTTTGTGGAGACTTGGTGAACAAAACCTGAAAGAAGCCTCTACTAGATTTTGTTGTCAACTTCATTCTTACATCCTACCAGTTCAGATCTTCACCGCTTTACAGGCTTGTTGTGAATGTGTAAATGCAACAGAAAACATGATGTTTAGGAGGCCACTGCTAAATGTGAGGGGTTGGTAATAATACTGATGCATTTAGCTCAGGGGAGCCCAACTCCTTGGTACACCAGTCAAAATCAGGATGTTGAAAGTAGAAATGACTCATTGTAAGTACAAAATTTATTTATTTATTATAAAATATCTTTAAATTTACCTGCTAACAATAAACTAAACACAGAGTTATTGGCACTCTTAATGTTATTACTTTTTAAAATATTTTTTTAACCACAGGCAAGCACTTCAAATTATTTTAAAAACTCTTTCTCTTTTTCTGGCTGTAGATATAGGCAAGTTTAAACAAGTGACAATTTTATGATAACCATTGCCTTACTTATGAATATTAACACACATCTGTCATTCATGAATAGTATGTTTGTTTTTATTTCCTGTTGGGAAACGCAGCCTAAAGAAATCAGCCTCTATGTTATATCAAAGTTAGGGAGAAAGGAAGTTAATGATGCTAAAAAAATTACATGCATTTTACATGTGATTACATGCGATTTTCTACAAAGCAATTTTGTTTTTCTCGCAATATTTTTCTCCTAATTGAATACATGTATTTATGTTAAAGATATTTAAAACAGCATTGTGGTGTGTGATTATTTTACTGAAATCAAAAATGCTGTCATAATTCTGAACCATCTATGTGATGGTTTTGGTTTGTCTCTCTTCCTAAGTGCAGCAGTTCACTCATCAGCAGTGTGGATTCCATTACAGCAGCTGCACCTGAAACTCAAACCTCGGGGTATTTAGCATGAGTGCTCCTCTCTGCCACTATGGTTGTAATAAATCAAGCCTCTCTTTGAAACATTTTCTAGTGAAGAATTCCTGTGAACTAACTCTCCATGCTCTGCTAACTTTGAGTTGCTCTTCACAAGTGCCTTTAGTACTCTGATCCCTTCTTGGATTACCCCCAATCCTTAATACTCACATACTTACTTTCAGGAGAGGAGACCCTAATCTTACCTATCTGAGATACTCCCCTGAATCTGTTTTTCCACTCATCCCTCCACATTTTCAGCTGCTTCAAGAATTAATTAAGGAAAATATTTACCTGATGCTGCATATACTTGCCTGTCCATCCCCCATCCTCAGCCCCTTCACTAACCTCAAAAGAAAACCAACCAATAAGAGAAAATTCCACATTATCCACCTTTTTAGTCAAACCTGAGATTCTCTAAGTATTTCCCTCTCTTCCAGACCAGACATCCTCATTACAACCTGAGGAACATCTAAGAAATCGTGTCAGTTTTCTAACCATTTAAGCCATTTTCATTATTCTTCATTGTTTCATTCTTTTGAATCCCTTTACAAACAAATCATGATTCATTTTAAAGGCTTTCACATCTTTACAAGGAGTACCAGTAGGATATTATTTGACATTAAATGAGAAATTTAGCAAATAGAACTTTGGTCTTTGAAGACCTAAAAGGAAAAAGAAAAAGTTAATATTAGTGATTTTTGTGAAGCAGAGTTTAGAATTGCACTGCTCGTGACGGCAGCATGTTGGAATAGCTCTATTATGTTAGTTCTGATTTGTTCTTTTTGTAGACTTTTGTTCATAATTTTTCCTTTTTTTTTTTTTTGTTTGAGGCCTTGCTTTTTTGTATAATTATTTTTGTCTGGTTTTGGACGCCATTTAACTGGAAGGATTTCTGGTCCTACTTTTTTACTTTTTGACAGTTGTTACGATGTGCAACCGTGGCAACAGAGTTTTACAACTGTAACTAGCTGATTAGCATCTCAAGAGATCAAATAATACTTGAACTACAACCCCAAATCTCAGAGGAGTTGAGAATAGAAGACTTCATGGATACAGACCAGGACCAAAGACCAGAGAGAAAAGGAGAAAGTTCAAACCATCTCTTTCATCCATCACATTGGGCAAGGATCATATCCCTTACTCCATCTCTTTGCCTGGCTTTCTCGCCATACGGCCAGACAGTTTTAAAGAGGAGTGGCAAAAATAAGTGAGGTGGATTAACAGAGCTTGCCAACAACTGATGGTGTCATCCAGGACATGTTACTGTGAAATATCATCTCTGCTGCTTGCTCAGCTGTTATCATGTCATGAAAGTCATGAGACTGTCATACAGGAACAGTCTTCAGTCAGAGGCCTCTTCAGATTCATTGCAAGACTGACTGCTACCGGAGATTCTTCCTGCCCACAGCATCACAATCCACAGCGTCTCTTTGAAAATACTTGGATATTAGAAGTTACATTTATTTTCCCTTTGGGATAAAAAAAAGTATCTTTGAATTTAATTCAACTGAATTACATTTTAGACCTACGCTATAGTAATCTCCTTGAAGTCATACAATTGCAATATACAAGTCCTGATTTGGGTAAATGTGTGACTTTACATATTTCATTATCATAATGAAAAGCTAACCAATGTCAACACATCAGTTTAGTCAGAAGTGTTATGTTTGTTGGAAATAATCTCAGATCATGGCAGAGATTGGACACACCTACTGCTCACTAAGACTTGCCTTTTTGGCCAATAACAACAAATGTATTGTACAGTTACTGAAGTGAATCTGAATAGGAATCAACTTTTTTATTGTTTCTGGGGCGATTTGCAAAAAAAAAAAAAAAAAAAAAAAAAAACAAAAAAAAAAACACACTGGAGAGTAAGCCCAGATATTAAATTCTGTTGATTTTAAAATAAGATCTCATGCTAGAAAAAATATTTGCAGAGCTGGCCTGTTGGAAGAATTAAGAGAATTTATTAGGTTTCTTTTTACTCACTGAAAATCGTTAAAATATTATTGATCTTTATCTTGTCCAATCAGTTTGAGGCAACTCACTTCACAATGTAATTCAATTACATTTGAGAGCTATTTATTTTATCAAAGCTATCAAAGCAAAAGCATGTATAAAAGTAAATATTTGATACAAACTTGCAGAATAACAGATGCTAAATCATGCATTTGTAAGCCAGTACAAACATGCGCTCACCTTCTTTACGCAAAAAACACTTCCAAAGGCAGAAGCACAAGGACATCACCAGCAGAGCTGCGACCGTGGTGACTGAGATCAGGATGGTGAGAGCTGTGCCAACTAAAAAGGGAAAAGACCGACCTGATCAGGAGATTTATTACTTGTTATGAACTTTAAAACGTATAATTCTTTAATGTAATTGACATGCTGATATGTGTGCAACTTGTTTTGCACTAATCTGAACCCTGGTGCTCTGCTTCAGGTCATCCGAAATTGAATTACTAGTTAAATTTATAGTGTTCCTATCTAATTTCTCTCCTTTTGGACTCTTGACCCAGTGGACTGAGATAAATTTGAGGCTGGCAAAAATGAAAGCAATGATGCATGAGCTAAATAAGAAAAGTATCTTAGACTCTCCAATTAACAATATGGGGAATTAATTGTTTTCTCTTTATGGTCAATATTGGGAAGACGGAAATACTGCTTCATTTATATTATACTCGACTTGAAGCTGTAAATAATTTGAAGTTAACCAGTAGCACAGTATAGCTTTGTAAAACACTCAAAAAATAGGTTGGCTAAAATAGCTAAAGCTCCTAATCTGAAATCTGCATGTCCCTATAACAGAATCTATCTCTTAGTAATCTACACATCTCTGTTTGCTTCATTTAAGGCTATTTCATAGCAAAGGAACTATCTGGCAGCACTCAAATAACTTAAACCAAAATTTACATGTAATAAGCTTTTCCTACATCTCCAGGTTGTTAAGAAACCATATCATTTTATGGTAGCATTTTGAAGCAATGTTTAAGACAAATTGTTTATTCCTATAAGAATGAGGTCTCAATTGTAAGTGTTTTGTTGTTGTTTTTTTTTTTGTTTATTTACTGATTTATACTGTATGATTCTGTTATTTTTAATGACAGCTATACTCTTATTTTCATTGCTTTCTTTACACTTAGTATAAAATATTTAAGATCTGTTCAATACAGAAAATGAAAATAGGGCAGGTGAAATATGAAAAGTTTAAACTAACACCTTATGGGTTATTTAGATAGATTATTAATCATATCATAATAGTTCAGTTTTGCTCCTTTTAATAATTTGACATTTGAAGTGTGTTTTATGTTTATGGGTGAATAAGTTATAACTGATGCTTCTTTTACCCCATTTTGAGAAATTATATAATAACAAAATGGAACAAACCTATTTATTTATTATTTTCAGAAATCAATTTGCGTTGATACTGTCAGATTTAAAAAGTACTTTCACTACCATGTTTATTCTGAAATAACCAATCAGAGCTCAGCAGTTTCTTAGTAGGAAACTCGTACCTCAAAGGCTTCACAACTTTGATCCCAAATATGATTTAGGAATGATGGGGGCCGAGGTTGCTGTTTAGCAGTCACACACAGTGAATATGTATGTGCTATAACATACTATTACTACAATAATTAACCTGATCACACAAGTAAGTGTTCTCATTTTTCACCTTGTTTAACCAGAGTATTATGAAATAACCTGCGATGTATTCTAGCCTCTAATGTTCATATTTAATTGATCGTTATTTCAGGTAGTTTTTCTGCCAAAGGAAGCAGAAAGAAAGCCAACTAAGCAATGTAACTACTGTTGCTCCAAAAATAACAGTAATTTTCCAGCACTGTGATCCCAAACAAAGATGGTTATGTATTAATTTAAATCAATAAAACTGCATTAAAAAGGTAATATTTGTTGAGATATGGCCTGCAAAAAGGGGGTCATGTATACCATTAACAATATCTATAAAGATGTGGATGTTAGGTGATAACTCACTCTTAGTGTTCATGGATACAGCGATGGGTGACTCAAGCCCTTTGTGATGCACCAAGCATTTGACAGACACATCTTTAAGCAGCCCTGATTGGACAGTCAGCGTGCTGATGACAAGAGTGGTCCCATCATCCTGGCGGAGCTGAACGGTCACAGGGGGGCCTATGGTGCGGTTGTCTGTCTCCACATTCCACACAATCTCTGCAGGGGGCCGAGATACAGAGGTGCAGTTGGCTTCGATCACACCTGGAGAAGTTGTCTTGTAGCTCACCTGAGGTTTTGGCAGAACTAAAAAAACAGACAATAAAACAAAGCGGGTAGAGTTAACATCAAAAGACAAGAAAAAAAACACCATAAACACCTTATTTTATTTTTTTTACATTTTTTTTCTTATAGGAGTATAAATAAATGCCTCAAATTCAAGAAATGTTATATTATCTTAGAACAAAATAAACAGAGAGCAAGTTATTTTAAGTTCCTCTAACAATATATTGTTTTACTAAATTAACTGCCCAAACTCATATTTTAGAATAGTTTGTGAGTATATACCATGCACATTGATACCTGGGAAGTTCCTGTTTTCATAAAATCCATCAGTAAATCCCAGACTGTTTTCAATTCCCTGTTCTCAGTACTTGGAGAGGAATGTGATGCACTGGAATGGAGAGCATTTTTGTTGGCAAGAATACATTCAGCCACAGTTATTTGGCTCTCATGGTTTTAGATTCCTTTCAGTGTTCTGAGTGAAGAACTTCTCCCACCTTTGGTCTGGATAAGACCAGATTGTGGGGGTGGGTTGGAGCACAACAGGAACAAAAATTCAGATCATAAAACAAACCATATTATATCATATGAATTAATAAGGGAAGTCTATTAGGTTTATAGACATATGTTACCAGCAAATCAGTAAATAAATAGGAACATTTTACATAATATATGAAAAAATTTAAATTAATTATTGATTTTTTATCATAAAAATTAAAGTGTTCTTTCAACTTCAAATAAATAAATAACCTAATACTAACAAACAACTATGGATACTAAAGAAGTACCTTGTTACAATATATTGTTGACACGTGATAGTTTATTTAAACATGCTCACATACAGTGCATCCGGTAAAAATACACAGCTCTTCATTTCAGCCTTGTGCCAAAATTAATTAAATTTCTTTCCCCTCAAAATTCAACACAGGCTACCCAATAATGACAACATGAAAATAAGTTCTTGAAATTTCATTTATTAAAAATATAACACAAGCAAATAAAATCTTATCTAAGTGTGCATAACTATTCAGAGCCTTTGCCATGTTACACAGAATTGAGCTCAGGTTTATTCTATTCCTTCAGATGATCCTTCAGATGTTTCTACAATGTGACTGACTTCCACCTGTGGTAAATTTAGTTGACTGAACATGAGTTGGAATGAAACACACATCCTTTTATAAGTTGCCAGTGCATTTCAGAGCATGAAGGGGGCCAAAAACCCAATTGTCACTTAGCCAGAGGTTCAGTTTTCACTTGTGGAGCTGGAGGAGCCATCCAGAAACTCAGACATTGGTCATGTATCCCACAAGCCCTAAGAGTGGACAAATGGCCATGGGAGCCCACTTAAACTATCTCTATTGTGATGAAACAAAACAAAGATTTTTGGGCTTCAACTTCAAACATTCTGTCTGGAGAAACACAGGCCCTGCCTATTACTTGGCTTACACCATGCATACTGTGAAACTTGGACGTCAGACTAGGGTGGTGATTTCTCTTCCAACATGACAATTTTCCAAAGCACACAGGTAAGAAATCAAAGGAGTAATTTCAGGAGCAGTAAGTGAATATCCCTAAGTGACCCAGCTGGAACCCAAAACTTATATCCCTGGAAATGCCTAAAAATGGTTGTGTAGCAAGACTGCCCGCACAACCTGATAAGGAGGATCAGCAAAGAAGAGTGTGAGAAAATACCCTAGCCAAGATGTAGACATGTGTACCCAAGAAGACTTGAGGCTGTAATTGCTACCAATGGTATGTAAACAATATATTGAACAAATGCTGTGATTACTTCTGTTCATAAAGACTAGGCTGTTCTCTTTGAACTCATGTCCAACAAAAATAATTTTACACAGGTGGATCCAAACCATTTGTACAGATGTCTGGAAGATGTTAAGTGGAAACAGGATACATCTGAGCTCAATTTTTAGTGTAATGGAAAATAATGTGAATACCTCCAAATCAGGGATTTTTGATTTTCTTTCATTTTTAAGAAGTTAGCCAACATTTCAAAATAACTTTTTTTCAAGTTGTCATCAAATTTAATCCACTTTTGAATGAGGCTGTCACAAAACAAAATACGGGAAAAGTGACCCTTCTGAGGAGAGAGAAGAGAGGAATGAGGTTTTCTCATAGACCTCTGAAGAAACTAAACTTTCTGAACATGTACAAAAGTGTATCTGATGTTGTCATATACAGATTTTATCTGTAACTGCTTCAAATTTAATTTGACTTTTACTACCTCAGTAGGTTATAGACCCAGTTTAAGGTTACTAATTTGTTTTCTTTAAAATGGTATTTTAAATACCCCTTTCCTTTGATATGTTTATGTTTATTTTTAAATATATTATAATTTCCTAACTTAATAAAAATATAAAGTGTTTTTATCTTCCCAGAAAGTTTGTTAGATTTCTAGCTTAGAAGTTTGTCTTTATAACTGAAGAACAGTTTTAATTGCTAATTTATTGTGTTATAAAGCAAGAAACACATTTACCGTTGATTTAGGTCTTTAATAAAAAGTATGGACAAATGTATTGCCAAACAAGGTATATTTAAATGCTAGGTATGACAAAAATTTATAGAATAAACATGCTGCTCTGCATTATGTTCTTTCAACATTATCAGTGAGAACACAATGTCACTTTAGTGAAAACTGTAATTTTTAAACATGCTGCAATAACATTAAATTATTGATATCAATTTCAACTCAAACTTACTGATATGTTGTTCCCTGATGGGACCTGAAGTTGCTTTGAGAAACCATTTTTCTCCAGTTCTTTGTCTGTTTTGTACCTCCTGTGTTTATGACAGCAGGCAAGCTTATCTAAAGAAGCGAGGAGAACTGTGGCTGTGCAGAAAGGAGAACATATGTCTCCCACATCCTAAACTTGGTGTTAGTCTTGGAAATTACTTTTTTCTGAGTAACTCTATGTATTATTTGGCATACCTCACCTTAAAAAAGCTGGCTTTTTAAGCTCACAAACTGCACTTTACTTAGTATTTCACCATTTCTAAATAGATAGTTTGTTAATCCTGGAAGGTAACTGCTTTACTTCAGGATACAACAAACTCACAGTGAACACTAAAATTAAAAGAGAGAGAAAAGAAACTCCATTTTGCCTTAAAAACTACCTTTCTTCTTTGTGGCATAGATTTAAAAAGGTGTTAGAAACATTCCTATAAGATTTTGGCTCAAATATGCCCCACTGGATTGGTATCAGGTGGAGTAAAGGCCATTTTGGGTCACATTGAGGTCATTCACATGTACTATAAACCAGTTTGAGATGATTTGACCTTTCTGACATGATGATCTATACTGCTAGAAGTAGCCTTCATAAGATGTCATGAAAAAGATGGACATGGTTAGTAAAACTTAGGCTGTTTAGTATAAATGATGCTCAGTTGGTACTAAGGTGCCAAAAGCATCCCGATAAAGTATCCCCCATACAATTAGACTGCCACCAGCAGCCTAAATTGTGCATGCAACCCAGGATAGATCCATGCTTTCATGTGGTTTACACAAAGTAAATGTTGACTGACGTATAAAAAGAAGAGAATGTTAGTTCAATCAGACAGAAACTGTGGGCGAAAATAATGAAGAGTTTTCTGCAATGGCCAGATCAGTCTTACTGTCCCTGGCAAGATATTAGGAGAGTATTTGGTATTTGGTGATTATCCAAAAACTTCAAGTTGAAGCTGACTGCAAAATTTTGAAAGAAAGATTTGAAATTATTTATTTTTTCAACGGTAAAACTCAAAGTTTGGAACATTTTTTTTTTTACAGACAGAACATGAAAACATTTGCACATTGAGTCTAAATATTCACTATAAAACTCACTGTGTCCGTGTTAGTATTTCTGGATCTGGTTGTAATTTCCATGTATTGAGGTTTCAGGTTTGCGCTGTCACCACAGGATGATTAATGTTAGATTTGTGTTTGTATTGGTCAGCACTGTTCATAGATTGTTTGAAAGTCTGCAAAAAGCAGGGGCAATTTTGTCATCCAAAGTGGAGAGATTCCAAGAATACTGGCAGAAATGAGCAGCAGAACCAAAAAATAATAATGTCAATAATGCCACATCACAATTTTTTTTTTTTCCGTACTGTACTATACAGTTCAGTTTTCAAACAAAAGCACATCTGTTCCTTGAAACTACTGAAAGAGAAAGGGAACGGGAGAAAAGTTGAAATCCAAAGGAGCACAAAGGGGAGGCAGACAAAGCACAGAGGAAATCACTGTGTGCTGCGAACACTGACACAGTCATGCATCAGGACGTCACTCCCTGCCTCCATCATTCTTTCGAACGCTCCATTCTGCACTTCGACATTATTGTTCAGTGTTTGACTAGAAGCAGGTCAGCCGAACTCTAGTCTCACTGCTGCATTATTGAAGCATTTAGCATTGAAGAGGAAGAGAAGAATGATATTAATATTTAAATCCCAACAGTACCTTCCTGACAGTCTCCCTGTTCAGGTTCATTGAAAACTGCTCCACTTGAAAAATTTGTGTTTTTCATTTAAATAACAGCAAAATAAAGCAGCAAATGTTAAAAACAAATGCTGGGATATATGTGGATTAGCTCATGGTATAGATCAAATCATAATTTTATGAAAAAGAAGACCTTACTGGTGCCATGAGGGTCATTTGTAACACCTCCACCAAAACCTCAAAACCTCAAACTTTTCCTTTATGTAGCACCTTAATTAAAAAGTGGACAAAATAAAGCTAAATATAAAATGTCAGGTGCTTGGTGGCTCAGTTGGTAGAGCTTGCGCACCATGTGCAGAGGCTGTAGTCCTCAACGTGGTTGTCTTGGGCCATTTACTGCATGTCTTCCCCTTCTCTCTTCTCCCTCTTTCCTGTCCATTCACTGATCAATAAAGGCCACTAGAGCATAAAAAATATTTAATAAATACATAAAATGAAATAAAACTAAACATAAGAGGTAAAGTTACCCACTGAATTTGACTCAATTTGGCTGAGCTTTCTAAAGTCTTAAACTCAGGAAATCAAAGGATAAAAAAAACATTTCATTTTGTGCTTTTCAATATTGACCAAAAACTGAAATTTCAAGTGTGTGAGATTAGAATAAAGTGTCATCATAGAGAATGTCTCCACTGGAGCAACTCTGAGTGAAAGGTTGTACTGTAAAATCTTATGATGAGCTATTTCAGCTACTGTGAGAAAGGTAATTGTGACTGAGACTGAAGGAGCTCACGCTGGTTGGAAGAAGCAACATACATGTTTTTCTAGCTGTGGTATCAGAAACTGTAACAAAGTAAAGTCCTGCTTTACAGCATATCAGTGTATCAGTAATGTAATTACAATAAATAATTTGATTCCAAAGACTCAAATTAAATATGTATATATATCATGTATTTCCCTGTTGGTCACATTTCCTATTTTCCCCATTTTTTTCTCCTTAACTGTAAAAAACGGATATTTAATCAGCACTTCATGCAACTAGGGATACTGTAAGCAAATAGAAAATAAATCTAATAAATCTAGAATTAGCTGTGGCATATATAAAAATATAACCAAATCTGACAATTAATAACAATAAATACAAAATCCAACTTAGCAGCCAAGCTAAGTCAGCTTTTGCTTTTTTAGGAGAAATGCTGATGATTCCTATAAGCAGTAAAATTATTTAGCCTCATTAAAAAATAAAGCTTACTAATGATCAACTGCACAGAGCTTTCTTTGAATAGTGTTTATAATTTATTTCTTTTGTTCCCAAATATGTTTAAGAAGGCAGTTTAATAGAAATATTTTTTTTTATTATTGGGGCCTGCCCATAGCAATTCATAGGAGAGCAGTGCAATGCACTGCCTCCCATGCAATGCATGGAGGCACCTATTACTCTCCACCTCAAAACTGCTTTCTCCGTTAATGCGGCCCGAACTGTAGCGTGCACCCCCACAATATATATATCAAAAATTCCAGCTCGTTCTCCAGATGTGTGCTATTACTCAACTTTTCGTTTCGAGTTACCATGGTGATGTAATTAGTGAAAAACTACCCCATACAAAGTCAATGGAGCGAGGTCCTGAAGACGTTCTAAAAAAACACTATTTTTGAGGATTTACTGTCATCATGGTTTTACCTACAAATGCCATTCAACACTCAGTTTGTAGATACGTCCGTGCTGTGTTCAGAAGTGAAGACGGTATGCTGACACGCACACTTTGGCAGGCCCCTTTTAAATTTCTTCAGAAATTTTCTAGTTTATCTATTTATTATGAAAATTATTTTTTCAACACCTGGAACTTGAGAAAAGACAGGAAAAGAAATGATCTTGTATTAAATGCAAGATATGTGTTTTAACCTCCTTATTTTACATTGTTAAAGCATTGATGTTATCTGGATGGATAAAAGTAACCTTCAAAAGCAGATATTTACCATATATGGAGAGACAGACCACAGAGCTCTTTGTCCCCTCAGATTGTGTCTCGTAGAGGCAGGTGTAGCAACCCTCATCCTGGATGGTGACAGGCTGGATCGTAAGCCGACTGTCTGACAGGGAAGCAGAGAGCCAGACTCTCCCCTGATAAGCGGGCTCAATCATAGGGTCACTCCATTTTGCAAAAGAGGCCACCTCTGTTGATTCACCTTGAGCAGGAGTGTGTTTCCACAGTATCTGCTGCACCTTTTCGGGCAAACCAAAGGAGCATGACAGGGAGGCCTTCTTGCTGCTCACGGCTGTTTTGTTTCTCTCAGATATGACTTTGGCTGGGAATGAAATATAAAGGATGAATTGCGAGCAGAAAACATAATACACATAACTGGAAGACACAGGGTGCATAAAGGAGAATGTTAATATTGAGAATATGAGGTACCTAACCAGAAACCAGTCAGTGGAATCTGCTCCAGCTGTTTTTACTTAGGAGGATAAGCCCTCCTTCTCCCACTGCTGCATAGCTCTTTATTAACATGACTGGCCCAGTCGCAGCACGCTCATCAGTTTCTGGTCAGAGGTTAACAGGGGTTGAGAAGACGTGTATTCACATATTTTCAGTTTTAAGCCTTGAGTACAAAAGGGAAAGCATCCAAAATCTATAAAGCGATGAAACATTGAGAGGGACAGCAACCATGGAGACTGAATACAGACTCCATGGTATCATAAAAGACCTACAAGACCTACAAGAGTCACAAGAGTATCATAAAAGACCGTGGTCTTTTATGATATCCTTGTGACATCTCTGTCTTCAGCCATGTTATCATTCATTTATATTGACTACTCCTTCCTAATAAAAACTTTCCTAAAATGTATCACTCAAAAACTTTAAAACAGATGTGAATCTTGTCGGTGCCAAAACAGAGGACAACTTGTTTCACAATGGAATTGCTTGCAATTTTAAAAATGTCCATTTGTCAGCTTATCTCCAAGGTCTGTCTCTTCCTACTATCACTGGGATTGTTACTCATTCAGGTTTCAAGTAGATGCTTTACACACCCAGTTCGTGACTTTTCTTTCTGCAAAATATTATCCTTTTTACTAAAATTTCAAAAACAAACAGGTTTCTAAGTTGCATCACTGCATAACTCATGATCATTTCTTAGCAGTTAATAATAAATGGGATACAAGTGATAACTTATTACAGAGTTCCACAGGGTTCAGTTCTTGGATCTTTTCTGATGCATCTATATCTGCTTTCAACTGTGACTACAAATCCAACAACATAACAGATCTATCACTCCTACCCTGATAATACTTGGTTAAACATACATTTCTGACATCTACCTTAACTTTATTTGTTTAGTGCATAGCAGATGACAAGTAATAACATCTCTTGCATTAAAGGCATTAAGAATGAGACAGCAGAAATAAGATTGGAAAGGCATGAGGCATAGACAATCCTGACACAAATTCATATGAGACTTTTCCTTCATACTATCTTCAGATTGTGTTAACTATAAGTAAATTGATGTACCTACCCTCTGCAATATCAGCAACTGTTTTGTGAAATATCTTTTTGAACCCTTCAGTTAAGCATTCAGCAAGACAGCATGCACTTGTTAACATGTTCTATGTTTATAAAAGCTACATCAACTATTATTCCTCCATTGAGTCAAACAACTTATTCTGTCCATTCTCTTCTATCTTCCCACAGATTATCATCTCCTCCTTGAATCTGATATATAATAATGTGTCTATCTTATTTTAATGTAGGCTTGAATGTAATTTATCCTAACTGCAAAATATTTATTATGCTCCTTTCTGACTCCAACTCTATTAGATTCAAAATAATTATAAATATCTCATTTACCGTCAACAGTGAGGCACGTCTGTCCCTGCTTTGAACCTGAAGGACTTAGGTCAAAGATGCAGGTGTAGCAGCCTTCATCACGAAAGCCCACCCTACGAATGGTGATAGCCGAGGTATCCTTTGGTGAGGTGGAGAGCTCCACATGCTGTTGTCCACTCACGCTGTCTCTGTTACCTGGCTGGTAACTCAGCAGGGTCTGGTTCTTGTCGTCCAGCCAACGGACCTCCCTCAAGATTTCACCACGTTCCCTTGAAACTGTGCAGGTCAGTGTAAAGGGTTTGTCCACTGGTGCTTTCAAACGTGCCGGTGCCGTCACTTTGCCTAAAACCAATATTTCACAGTGAGCTGGTGTAGTTTTTTTTTCTTTTTTTTTTTTCTTTTTTTTTTTTTAGTATTTTATTGGTTTTGCTCTGTATGCTCCTCCTCACCAAGTGTTTGTCTCATTAAGAGGAGGAGAAAGCACACCTGCAGACCTGTTCTACATGTGACAGGGATCATCATCTTCACTGAGGAAAAAACAGAAGACATCTCATCATGAACTGAATAGATTTTTCCACAATCATTCCTAAACAGTTATTTGACTGCTTTTGTTGGCCAGATGGGTAGACTATATTTAAACTAGTTAGTCTCTGGATTCAAATTTTAAGCACAGTCAACAAATTGTTGACAGGGTTGCCATCAGGGCTTTTAAGTGGCAATTACAGATACTTAATCTTAATCTGCTTTATTCTTTCCAAAATCAGTTTTGATGTGTTTTTGGAATCACTGTTGTATTGGAACAACCACTTGTGTCCAAGTTTAATCCATCTTGCTGTTGATTTTATTTGAGGTGAAGCTAAAGATTTTGGAGGTAGTCTTCCTAACTTAGTATTCCACCCACTTCATTCCATGCAGCAGTACCTCTCTTAGCAACATAGCCCTACTGCATGATGTTACCACCACCAAGCATGACAGTTAGTACAGCATTATTTATGCCTAACCTTCTCATTTCATCTCAAAACATTCTTCTTTGTCACTCTGACCAAAAAGTTCTAGCTTTGTCCTCTCTGGCAATAAAGCTTCCTTTCCCCGAAGACATTTGACTTTTCCATGCAAGCAGCTTTCAGTCAAGTTTCTGTGTTTTTATTTAAAACAGGAATTTCTTTCTTGGTTGCCCCCCACCCCCACTGATGCTTCAGCGGTTTCCAGTTTATGGCAGGGTTGAGCCTTTTCTTTATGAAAACGCTAAACCATTTGGGCCTAACTCAAATTCTCAAGAGCTACTATCCTGCAGCTTTTAGACGAATCCCTTCTCCAACGCACCTGAATTCAGCCTTTGTAATCAAGTGTGTTGGTAAAAGGAGGCATCTAAAAGCTGCAGGATAGCAGCTCTGAATAACTGGTGTTGGGCAACCCTGTCCTAAAGAAATTTCTTTCGTCTGACAATTTGAATGAAATGGTTGAAAACTGGACACAACTGAGTGTTCCAACAGGACACTAGTCCAAAACACACAACCCCACTGAAGATTATTAAAAACTGGGTCTGTGTCATGAATTTTCATCCATCCATCCACCAATTAATTTTAACTTGTATATGTGAAGATTTACTGATAATATAACCAATCTTATTTTACTCCACTTTCACAGCAAATTAATTTCCTGCAAATCAGTTGTGACCAACACAATTTCACACATTCCAGAATGCTGGTTCCTCAAATGTTTTATTTGTCTGCGTACAGCATTCAACTAGCGATCAGCCTAGTGGGTTAAAATGATCACAATCAGTCTAGCTATCTTTTATTAATTTTATTATTATTATTATTATTATTTGTATCTCTGACTATGAAACTGCTCTATATTTACTTTTACTTTACATTCTTTATGTTTACTTCTGCTTTAACTCTGTATTTCTAAACTTTAAAAACATGCCAGTGTCTTATCCAAAATATAATAAACTAAGTCAGCAGTAAGCACAGAAAAAAGGTTAAAATCAAATCTCTATTTGCTCTATTTGCACTTTAGTTCACTGGAAAATAGAATCTTGAAGCATGAAGTGCGTTTATGAATTTAGCACATTTTTTGTCAACTCCCTACATTTTAACTACATTTTGAAATATAAGATTTAAAAACATGTATAGACTGGACTAATAAAACTTACTAAACTAAAACCTTAGTCCTCAATCAACCAAGCGCACAAATCACAGCTCACTCTATCACATTTTTTTCTACAATTTGTATCACATCTGCTGACTCACCTTATGCCTCCTGTTATAAGTGTAAAAAGCCAACAGTTTAAGAGGGTCTACCTCTGCAGCATCTCTTGCATCCTTATAATCCAGCATCGACATGCGATAAACTACCTTCTGCTCCTCCAAGTGTTTCTCTGATGCGCTCTCCTCGAACTACACTAACTAGTGGCATCACTGAACTCCAGCGGCGCTCGAAGTGCACAAATTAAATGCAGTCTATGGTGAAAGTTGAACGTACTTTTTGGTTTCACGGCGCCCTCTAGTATCATGGTACAGACATTGCTTGCATATTTAACATCTCGTGTACAAATTGCAGAAAGTAATTCGGAAAATAGATTACAGTATTTATTTATTTCTTTATTTATTTTGTTTGTTTTATTACCCAAGCTTTTTATATATTAAAAAAAGCTGGTAAGACAATACAATATTCAAAATTATGTACAAAATGATCAAAATAGTGTATGACTTGTTTTGAGATTTTTCTTTTGCTATTTTTACTATTTTAGTTCTGAAATTTTAAGGTGATTAAAAAAACAAACACAAATAAATGGAATTTATATTGTGTTTTATTTGTAAACCAAAAGTTAAAAACAGGATAAAAGAACAACGATAAAAACATTAACTGTTTTTGTAATTTCTCTTATTGATATATATTTTTAGATAATATACTTTGGCATTCATAGACATAAAACAGTAAAACCATTAGCTGGGGTGTCCGCCATATTGTGAGTGGCAATTTCTTGAAAACCATTGCAAGGATTAGAAAAAAAATATTTAACACACACACACACACACACACACACACACACACACACACACACATATATATATATATATATATTATATATATATATATATATATATATAGTATATATATATATAATATATATATATATATATATATATATACTGAATTTTTAATTCGACTAATTTGATAGCATTAAATATATACAAATTCGCCCCAGTGCTGATTTTTCTGATGTCTAATACAAAGATTTATCTGCAAATCAAAATAGGAGAACAACCAATATGGTGTGCTTTGAATCGTCCAACTGGAAAAAATAAAATAAACAATTAATTGAAAAAAATCTTCTATTGGTGTGTCAGATCTATGTATAGGCCATCGTGCATGTGGCTTTTTCTCTCAGAAACGTTGACAAAAATAAAAAAGAAAGAAAAAGAAAAGAAGAAATCACTCACAATATGTCGGCTTCATTGACGTATGTTGAAACGGCGTCTATTCTTTATGATCGTGCTGTTATTAAAATTAGATAAAATGATTATACGTGATCATATTACCTATTTTAATATTTTCTATTGTATTATCTTAGCCATACATTTTGACATTTTTCCTTTGTTCTTGTTTGGAACAGTAGATGACGTAATATCTCTGCGACGGAAGTATGTTGGTTTTGTTTGCTGTTGTAGCTTGACAGCTAAGTAGGTGTTCTCAAAATGTTAGACACATAACACACAGTTCACTTTAAAGAAAGACGGTGTTTTTGTTTTGGAGTCAAAATGAACTAAAGCTGGCCTGCACTTTGCGGCACAGGGATTTTTTGGAGAGTTTGAGGTTGTTTACAGACTTCATCATCATGGTCGTTTTCTGGTGGACTCAGTCATCATGTTCACCTCTCAGGTAATCGATTAGAAGAAGTCTGCTCTTCATTAGTTCATTTAGGATGTTTAGGACAGGAGACCACTTCGTGTAAGCTATTGTAAAAGGAAATATTACCCACATTAAGTGTATGGTTATGGTATAGCATGTTTCCTGAGCAGTTTGTTAACATTTTATAATATATGTGTTAAAAGGGTAGTTTACCAGCTCAGTATATAAGCATATTATAATATTGTGGTTGTACATGTTTAAGCAACTTGGTTGTACTATTCATTAAGATTCTAGACCGCATTGATTTAAAGTGAAACAGATGAATTAACCTATTAGATTGGGCTTGAACCTGATGTCCATTGGGATTTTATATATAAGTTACTTTGTGTTTTCCTGCTTTTCCACCAAATAATTTCTGCATATTTTACCCCAGGTGCTGTTTTTTGGATTTGGCTGGTGTTTTTTCATGCGGCAGCTGTCAAAGATTATGAGGTATGGCATTATTGTAACTTTTATTTTAAAAATTCAAATTCATATTCAGAATTACACATATTAAGTGGTTGTCAAATTGTGACACAATTGGTTTTTCCTAAAGGCATAATATATTGATTATAACCACAACAGTTTACCTTGTCTTATTTAAAAGACCTGTAAAAGTTTTACTGTCAATATGTGTTTATGTTTCCAGGTGCGACAGTATGTTGTCCAGGTGGTTTTCTCTGTCACCTTTGCATTTTCCTGTACAATGTTTGAGCTCATTATTTTTGAGATTCTTGGGGCCTTAAGCAGCACGTAAGCGATATTTATTTTTAGGGAAATGGTGGATAATCTACTCTATTGGTTAAAACAGATACAAGTTGTTAACTATCAAATTTTGTCCTAGTTCTAGGTATTTCCACTGGAAGCTGAATCTGTATGTGATTCTGCTGGTGCTAATCTTTGTGGTGCCTTTCTATATTGGTTACTTTGTTGTCAGCAACATACGACTATGTAAGTTCAAAAAATTACTAAGAAATCTAAGGACTAAACACTTTGGAGAACTGTTCATCTGATTGATCTCTTGGTGATCTATTTACTTCTTGTCTAATCAGTGCAGAGGCAAAGACTTCTTTTTGCTGTAGGGTTTGGTTTCACCTTCATGTATTTCTCTGGAACGTTGGGAGACCCATTCCCTATTTTGAGTCCAAACATGGTAAGTATATGAGGCTTTAATTAATGTCCTGCATCTAATAACATGTTAGTGTCAAGCCAAAGTAGTCCACATTCTTTAAACATTTTCACAGTTTGCCAGAAAGTTTCAGTGGAGTTTATGTGATAACAAACACAAAGTTGTGCATAAATTAAGAAGTGGAAGAAAAAGGAAACATGATTTTCAGGTGGTTAATGTTTTTTTTTCCAGAAACTAAATCTAAGCCTGGCGTTCGTTATATTTAGCCCTCTTTATTCTGATTCTACTAAATAAAATCCAGTCCCAACCAACTGCCATTTAGAGGTCCGCTAAATAGTAAATAGACCCACACCTGTGTGTTCTATTTACTATTTAGCAGGAATTACATTATTACTGACATTACATAATGTAATATCAGTATAAATACAGCTGTTTTATGAAAGCCTTTGGGGTTTATTAAAAAACACTTCTGAACAAACAGCATCTATATAAAATGGTGGTAAGAAGAAAGCCATTTGAAGACCTGTAGTTTCCATAAGTGATGTAGGGGGACAAAGCATACATGTGGAAGAAGGCGCACTGCTCTAATGTGACCTAAATTACATTTTTGGCCTAAGATGCAGAATTCTATCTCTGGTGGAAAACTAACACTACACAAGTTCGCCTCCCAACAGGATAACTGCTCTATACATACAACCAGAGCAACAGCAGAATGGTTTAGATTGACACATTTGTTATGACAAATTACATTCAGAATCTATTGCAAACACTTGAAATGTGATATTCATAGATACTCTTCATCCAGTCTGACTGAGACTGGGCTATTTGTCAAAGATGAATTGGGGGAAACATTCAGTCAAAGCTGGCAGAGAGGTACCCCAAAAGACCTGAAGCTATCATTTCAGGGAAATATTTTTCTACAACAATCTACTGAGTCAGTAATGCTAATTCAAAGCAAACTACACTTTCAGATGTTGGTTTCTTTAAAAAAAAAAAATCTTTGAAACACCATGTACTGTTTTCCTTCCACTTCACAATTATGTGTTGCTTTTGTTGTTCTATCACATAAGATCCCAGTATAATACACTGACGTTTGCAGCTGTAATGTGGCAAAATGTGAAAGAGGACCTTTGCAACATACTGTACAGTCATTCACCTGTCAAGTTTGGGAGCTGTTTGTTGTTTAATATCTCTTGCTGATTTACTTTTTAGGGATTTTGTCCATTGAGCAGCTGATCAGTCGTGTCGGTGTGATCGGAGTCACTCTTATGGCTCTTCTCTCAGGGTTTGGTGCTGTCAACTGTCCATACACATATATGTCCTATTTCCTCAGGTGAGCCTCCTCAGCTATGTTTTGCAATATTCATGTCGAAGGGGGCACTGTGTCTTCACAGTTAAGGTTTTGTTGTTTTTACAGAAATGTAACAGATAGTGATATCCTTGCTCTGGAGAGACGGCTACTCCAAACCATGGATATGATTGTCAGCAAAAAGAAAAGGTGGGATAAATTATTTTACATTTTCAAAGTTTATTTTCCCGCTGAATCTTTAAAACATTTTTTTATTTCTGCAAAATGTAAAATAATGATACTTTTGTCTGAAGAATCGCCATGACAAGGAAGCAGATGTATCAACGAGGGGAGGACCAAAACAAACAGACTGGTTTCTGGGGCATGATCAAGAGTGTCACCTCTACACCAAACAGGCAGTGAAAGTATCCTTCATACTTGGATGCAAAAGTTTCCTATGTTTTAGATGCCTATTAACTGTGCAGAAAAATCTTCGCTGCTGTGATCCCTGACTTCCTTGCCGCAGATCTTTCTTTGATCCAACAGGAAGTCGATGCTCTGGAGGAGTTGAGTCGACAACTCTTCCTGGAGACTGTGGATCTGCAAGCCACCAAGGTAACAAGTTTGTGTCCCCAAGCACACAGGATCCAAGCATCTTGTGCTGGAAGCAAACGTGACCAAAACAAAACTAAGGTTGAACATTTTTTTAAAGAATGTCGACGTAGTTTATTGATTCGTTTGGAGGTTGGGATTTGCTAAACATGCAGATGTGCCTTCCTAAGTTATTCATGTTGTCCTGCTCTCATGGTCCCTGTTTGGGTTAACAGGCCTCAGATTATCATTAATTATTTGCCTGTTTATTTCACTTTCTGCTTGTGATGCATGATTATACAGTTACAAATTAAGACAAAAAGTGTCGTCAATTTCATGTAATGTAAATACAGGCTTTTTCTTGCTGTTGTCTACATGATCAAGTTACAGTAGCGTTGTGAGAGTTCACCCTTTAGAGCTAATTCTAAATTCAGTTCAATAGGTTAAAACTAAATTCATTGTTTTTATATATATTCAGAATAAAATTTAGACTCCAGGCTTGAAACTCATTTCATTCATTTTTTATGAGCCAGTCCTAAAAACATGTCCATCATGACATGTCCTCCCATCATTTCTTACTAATGCTAGCAACGATCGTTACCCGCATGGCTTTGTTTACAAATTATAGTCTACTTTCAAAAAATGAAAAAAATAAAGTCCACTTTTGGTCCGGACCAAACAAGCGGACCAAAGGACTTCCTGGTGTGAATACACCCTTAATGTTTCAGTTGACATGTTTATTGATATCACATACCATTTTCCAGTTTACTTACATTTACTCTATGCTCACATACAGTAAAGCCCAACACTGTTCATACCTCTTGTAGATTTAGATTTAAAGTTGTTTTCATTTTAACCAAGAAGGTATTTTCTGATTGGATGTAATAGAAAACATCTTCCTAAATATAATAAAATAATGCTCAAAGGGTGTCCTTTTTGGGGAAAAAAAAAAAAAAAATAAAATAAAAATACATATATATATATATATATTATATATATATATATATATATATATATATATATATATATATATATATATATATATATATATATATATATATTTCTCTGTTTTTATTTACATTTCAAAATATCATTTCAAAAAGTATTAGTAATACCCTTCTCAAAATCAGTGAAAAGCCTTTAATGGCATTGCAGCACTCAGTAAATAATAAATAAATATTTTGGGGCTCAGATATACACAGTATATATTTTAACTTAGCTGAATCACCAGTACAGCTGCTGTTATTCTAAGAAGTAAAATGAGTTAGGTATATTAATGGAAAAAGAACCTATTAGGGCTATGCTTTTATTTGTGGCAATTTTTAAAGCACTGAAAGGTTGGTTTACTTCTTCAGTAAAATCTTTGTTTACATGTGTCCAAATACAGCCTTAACTGTGGCTGCATGCAGAGACACCCACACACACAGCAATCACCAGGCTGTCACCAAATACAGCACCGTTTTATGACACAAAGGAGAGATGTACTCAGTTCACGTTTCTCTTGCAAAATAGTTACCATCACACTCTTGAATGTGTTCATGTGCAACGTTGCTGTAATTCTTATGCTAAAATGTGCAAATCATAGTATCAGATCTCTTTTTTTTTTTTTTTTAGAGGTGGAAGGGTGTGATGTGATGATTTTTGCAACTGTTGTCACAAAAACACATTTTAATGTTTTATTTATTACATAAACCTATGATTATCTTTCTTGGAAACCAGCAGGATTTTCCCACCTGGAGTAAACATTAACATACAGCAGCCTCAGCTTAACTCATGCATTTATGCATACCTAGTATACCTATTTTAATTATATGTGGTGAGTGATTTGTTACTATCTATTTTTTTTTTCATACCAATCTTGTTGATCTTTAGGAGCGAATTGAGTACTCAAAGACATTCCAGGGGAAATACTTCAACTTTCTTGGTTACTTCTTTTCCATCTATTGTGTTTGGAAAATCTTCATGGTAGGAACGCTGCATTAATATTTTCTATCTCACATAAACACTCATTTCACATACTGCTGGTTATATAATCAAGACGTCTGAAATGTTTACTCTCAAAGTAGTGGTGCGATTGATTTTACTTTTAAATCTTTCTTCCATTTACAGGCCACGATAAACATCGTGTTTGATCGAGTTGGAAAGACTGATCCAGTGACAAGGGGCATTGAAATAACAGTGAACTACTTGGGCATCCAGTTTGATGTAAGAGACACACTCACGTGTACAAATTCATATTTCTGAGAGCTTTTTTATTACTTTTAATGTCATTACATAGATTTATGCTAACCCTCTCTGCAGCCACTGCTTCTTTAATCTTGACACCAACCCTTAATTTAAGTTTACAAATAAATTTAACGATTTACTTCTCAGGGAATTGTTTTATGTCTCCAAAAAGGCACAAGTAATCACCCAAGCTCACCTGGAGTGACCTCTTATCAAGATAATTCGCTGCCCTTTATCACCTCTCCTCGTTCTATCTGCAGTTAAACTTGTGCTGCTTATATGTTCAGTATGTTCACATAAAAAATGGTTGTTAAACATAATCCTAAAGGTTCGCACTCAAAGGGCACAATCTAAAAGTCCAACATTTTTGGCTTTAATTCTATTTTTTTCCTCTTTTTTTGTGTTCCAGGTGAAATTTTGGTCCCAGCATATTTCTTTCATCTTGGTTGGAATCATAATCGTCACTTCCATACGAGGTTTGCTCATCACACTTACAAAGGTAAGGTTGGCTCATTAATTAAAAATTTGCACACGTAAATTCAGATTAACACCTTTAATCTGCAGTCTAGTTTTGAGGCATTTGTAGCAAAGAATATACAATTAGGCCTATGACCAAATGTTTTTCACCTTAACTGTGCCTTGCTGGTAGCTGACTAAGTTAAAACATTTGCACATTTTCTTTTTCAAAAATGATTTTTTTCTGTTTCCATCATCTGAATGTTGTCTCCTTAATTTTTTTTAGTTCTTCTACGCAATATCAAGCAGCAAATCTTCCAATGTCATCGTGCTTGTCCTTGCTCAGATCATGGTGAGTCCGTGTTTCTGCAAAGTTGAATGCCTCCTGCAACCTTGAGTTGAGTTTAAATAAAGGTTTTTCCATTTGTATTTGAATCTCTCAGGGGATGTATTTTGTTTCATCTGTGCTGTTGATGCGCATGAGCATGCCACTGGAGTATCGCTCCATCGTGACAGAGGTTCTTGGAGAGCTCCAGTTCAACTTCTATCACCGCTGGTTTGACGTCATCTTCCTGGTCAGCGCCCTGTCCAGCATCCTCTTCCTTTATCTCGCCCACAAGCAGGCACCAGAAAAACACATGGCCCTCTGAATACCTGTGGTGTGTTTTGCCTGCACCGATGCATGGGCTGAATTTTATTCGGCAGTTCTAAGACATACAGAAATCATTTTGAAGCATTTACTCCTGAATCAGGAAAAGCATATTTTTTCACAGTGGCTATTGGAGAACAAGCTGAAGGAACTTTGCAGCTGGACTCTTATGAAAACAGAGTATTTACAGAAAATCATTCAAATTAAGTTTAAGTTTCTCTCTTCGGTGTTAATTTGGTATTCTTTTTGTTAATTGTTTATATCTTTATGTTTCAACACACTGGTTTGAACAAAACATGTTTCTTTTTTCGCTGCAGGTTTTCCTGCTGTAATTTATAAATGTTCAGATATGTAATTCAATTTGGGAAGAACACAGGCAATCATAAAGTCATAGAGTCAACTCAGATAAAATGTGTTGAATTTTTATTTTATGTAAGAAATGTGAACTTTTTTTAAAACATTAAATAAAGGCAACAGAATGTGTAAAGAAAAGAAAATACATGAAAGACAACTGTGTTCATTGCATATGTAGATGCTTTTAAATTTTGTTAACATTGATTATCTGTATGTAAAAGAGGCTAGTCATCAATACACACACTTTGATCAACAAAAACTCAGTGTCCTCCACATTTATTGGCATCTCTAGTAAAAATGTGTGAGATTTGTAAAAAATAATTTGTTCTTTTATTTCAGTAGCATAATCACAAGCCTAAAGCTTTGATAATGTTATCTTACTGTGAGCTTTGGAGACTTGTTTTAATCTTCCCTGTGGTGTGAATTGGCAAAACATTTGGGTTCATCCATCTTTGTCACAGCTCCATTTGTTTTGAAGTGGTTTGTGTGTTGATTGTAGATGTAGACTTGTTTAGGTGAGTAGTTATCTTCTTGTCGCCATTGTCTGTGCTATTAAAATTAAAATAGTAGATGTATGCAAATTAAAGGGTGACATTATGCTACTGCACGAAGAGGCGAATTTGGTCTTTTTTAAGCACCTCTTTGGGGTTTCAGTGAATGTGGGGGGCACTGTAGTTTTTCCTAAAGCCACAACATGTTTTTTGCTGTCAGTTCATGGAACAGCAATTTGGTTTTGAATTAGATTTCAGGGAAAAAAAAATTTCAGTCCCCGTGCTGTAATATTTTTTTGTTGCCGTCTCTTTTGCTGTGTTTTCACCTGAATGTGTGAAGTTGAGAGATCACATTGTTAAAAAGAAACTCATCAGATTCGTTCACATCTGGGACTTTTCCCTACAGGCTCCTTTTCAGAGTCTCTCATCCCAGCTGTCTTCAGACGAAAGATGAGACACAGAGGGCGTCTAAAAGTAAGAAGGAAAGTAAGCAACATTTTTGTTTGCTATAATTCAGCTGAAGCAGAATGAAAGCCATATGTAGGTAATTGGACTGAGTTAAGCTTGAAATGGTTTTGTCATATCAACTTAAGCATTTCTTAATCGTATCTTCAGTCAGATACGCTCTTACAGAACAGATTTTTTGTATTGCTGATGTTCAAACATCCAGTACTTACAATATACCAACAGCTGTCTTGTCATGCTTACACTAGCCAAAAAAAAGTAGTCTGCATTTATTGCAATTCATCCAATGCTGTGCACTGCAAAGTTTGTTGCCCTTTTACCACATTATAACCTCAAACTTCAATGTTTTCTATTTGGATTTTCAGCAATAAACCAACACAAAGTAGCATATAGTTATAAAATGGAAGAAAAAATATACAGGATTTTGAAAAGTTGCAGCAAGAATATTTTTAACCCTCGTTTACTTTGATTCCTTTAAATAATGTAAAGTTGCCATCAGACGTAACCTACTAGTAAATAGAGTCAGTCAGTATGGTAATTTAATCTCAAAATAAATACAGTTAATCTGTGAAGGTCTCAGAGGTTTGTTATTGAACAAACGGCATCACATAAAGACCAAGAAACACAGCAAACAGATCAGATATAAAGTTCGGGAGAAGTTTTAAATCAGGGTTAGGTTATAAAGCAACATATCAGTGCAAATCTCCCTTAATTCATACGAGAAACATGTCAGTGACAGCATAATGTTTTTATTCATCAGGGACAGGGAAGACAGTCAGAGGCGTTGAGAAGATGACTGGAGCTAATACAGAATAATCATCATGAAAGAAACCTATTGGTGGCCTCAGAAGACTCAAGAGCTGTGGTGGAGGTTCACCTTCCTGCAGGAGGATGTCACTAAACACACAGCCAGAAGCTACTGTCGTAGGGTTTAGAATCAAAGCATGTTCATGCATTATACGGGCCAGTCCAAAGTTCAGAATTAAATCCAGATCATGACTTCAGTCATGTTCTACGTTGCGTTGGTTTATTGCATATAATCCTGATGAAGTACATTGACATATGTGGTTGTAACATAGCAAAATGTGAAAAGTTTGAGGGGTATTAAAACCTGTGCAGGGCACTTTAAGCAACAAAATGTTATATGAGGTGCAACAAACAGCTGTAGCAACTCTAATCTCAACTTTCTGTTAATGGTATACATTTACCAAGGCATGATTTCTGAGTCTAAAATTTTTTTGAAATCCAGGACCAATTAGTTGAAATGATTGTCTAATGGTGCAGAATTTCTAGTTAAGCATTTATTGACTTGATACCTTGACGATTTGCACAAAATTTCAGAACAGAATATTTTATTTATGCGCTTACTTATTGACCAGAACTGTCTCATTTAGAACCATGATGGTTAGAAATATTACCAGTGACAGCAAATGGCACCACTCACCCTCTGTTTTTCCTGGTGAGGTGGAGTTTCAGGCCTGGCTTCCTCCTTCTTTTCTTCCTCTTTCCTGTTGGGTTCTGGAGCCTCTGCAGTGTGAGCCTAGCCGGGGGATATTTCCCCAAGGAGAAGGGGTGTGTTCTTCACACCTTTTGCTTTGAGTTGTTGGTAGACATCCTTGCAAGCCACCAGCATCTTCAGAGAGTTGCCACTTTTGCGAATTATTTCCACTACCTCAGCATGGGTGCATTGCTCCACATTCTCACCGTTCACCTCTATCACAATGTCGTCGTTCTCCAGACCAGCCTTGTCTGCTGCGCCGCCCTTCACCACCTGAAATGAGGTGACTTTTACCAGGTTCTTGTGTTGCAGTCCTTCTCATACAGCGGTCGTTGTTGTTGAGCTTACCTCTGTGATGTACTGGCCATGCATCCCATCAATGCCATTTAGGTGAAAGCCATAGCCAGCAGAGGTCATCTCCATTCTACACAGTTTGGGTCTCAGTTCCTCCTTCCTGTCTTGTACAGACATGGATGTTTGAACAGGAGTAGGTAAGCTCAAAGCTTCAGTATAACTGGGTGGGGAGTTAGAATCTTTCATCTCCTCCCAGAAAAGCATAGGAGACACTTTACCCTGTGAGGCATGAAAAATCATTATATTAGCATGTTGTCAACATTGTAAACAGAACGACTATAAGTGAGTTTGTGGCTCACCTGCTTGTACATTTGGTCCGTGTCTTTGTTCACCACAAGGAAGGAACATTTGATGCCACATTGCCTGATCCACTCCACCACCTGTTCATGGCTGCAGCCTTCCACGTCCTTTCCATTCACAGCAACAACTCTGTCCATTTCCCTCAGGCCAGCTTTTTCTGCAGGGCTGCCTTTGTCTACTCCCTTTATGAAGTGTCCTGCAATAAATAACGGAGCATGTTGTTAAATCACAACCACCTCTCTGCAGTGAAAGATACAGAGTATTATTTTTGGTCTTGCCTGATTGGCCTGGTTCCTCTCTGAGCAGGAATCCATATCCATCTGATCCTTTGATCATATTGATGAAGCGCGGCTGCTGTGGGAGAAATTTCACTGTTGCCAACCATGATCCTATCTTGGCTTTTTTGTTGCAATAGAACTGGTCTGTTTCCTTGTCAACAAGCAGGAACATGGAGCTTTTCCCTCCCTGTCTGATTTTTTCCACCACTTCATCATGTGTGGAGTTTTCTATGTTTTCCCCATTGACCTCGATCAGACGGTCTTCGTTTCTGACTCCAGCGCTGTATGCTACACTGCCTGAGACCACCTCAGTCATGAACAATCCTGGTTCGCCTGGTAAAACAGATGAAATAGATACATGCGTACATGAAATCAGACAAAAAACATTTATTTGCTTGAAGAAGCAGCAGAGCATCCATTTCAGATATCTGTTGCTGTTTTAAGTAAGTAGTAAAATGCCATTTGATGGCTTGTCATTGTAAAAGCACATCTGAAGATCCAAGAGGCATTTAAAATGCCTACAATCATATTCTTCTGGGGTTTTTAAAAAAATTATTCTGTCTAAAACTTCTAAACAAAGCCGAAAATCTATAGAACTACAAAGTTTAGGAAAAGCTCAGTACATGTAGTCACATCAAATCCAAGGTTTGCTTCTCTGTAGTACATTCTCTACTTATCTGCACCTGAAAGAGGTGAACCTGAAGGGGCTTCTAGGCCATCAAAAACAGTCAAATCAAGTTTTAATTAAAAAAAAATAAATAAATAAAAATCTAATAATAAGCAAATAAAATGTTGAATTTATATCAAAGTTAAAAATATTTTTTGATAATTTTCTAAAGAAATAATCTAACTGGAACTAAACACTTGGAGATTTGATTGGAATTTCCTATTTCATTTAAAGGCAACTAGTTTTAATCCTATCAGAGTTCCTCCAGTTCTGTTGCTAGGTAACATAAGGGTCTCTATCAGCGCCTTCTATAAAAAAATAAAATAAAAAATAAACCCTCTTCAAAATCTTAAAGAACCCTTGGAATACTGATTCAGTGATAGATCTGTCATGAATGCTGGTAAAATTAACCAATCCTATCCTTATGTTTAATGTCTAGGCTTCATTTTCATAAAGTTTATAACAAGTTCCACTCCTTTAAGGGACCTCCAATCACAGCTGAACATACAGTGGCTTGCAAAAGTATTCATACCCCTTTTAACTTTTTCATATTTTGTCACATTACAACCATAAACATAAATATATTTCATTGGAATTTTATATGAAAGACCAATACAAAGTGGTATACAATTGTGAAGTAGAAAGAAAATTATACATGATTCAAAACATTTTTTACAAGTAATGAAACTGAACAGTGTGGTGTGCAAAAGTATTCAATGCTCCCTGAGTCAATACTTTGTGAAACCACTTTTTGCTGCAATTCTAGCTGCAAGTCTTTTAGGGTCTGTCTCTACCAGCTTTGTACATCTAGGGACTAAAATTTTTGCCCATTCTTCTTTGTTGCTCAAGTTCAGTCAGATTAGACAGAGAGCATTTATGAACAGCAGTTTTCAGATCTTGCCACAGATTCTCAATTGGGTTTACATCTGGACTTTGACTGGGCCACTCTAACATATGAATATGTTTTGTTTTAAACCATTCCATTGTAGCCCTGGCTTTATGTTTAGGTTCATTGTCCTGCTGGAAGGTGAACCTCCTCCCCAGTCTCAAGTCTTTTGCAGACTCCAACAGGTTTTCTTCCCAGATTG
This sequence comes from Anableps anableps, assembly GCA_014839685.1. Lineage (NCBI taxonomy): Eukaryota > Metazoa > Chordata > Actinopteri > Cyprinodontiformes > Anablepidae > Anableps > Anableps anableps. The sequence continues at coordinate 16,934,713 of CM026075.1, read as the reverse complement.
CCCTGTATTTGGCTCCATCCATCTTCCCATCAACTCTGACCATCTTCCCTGTCCCTGCTGAAGAGAAGCACTCCCAGAGCAAGATGCTGCCACCATCATATTTGACAGTGGGGATAGAGTGTTCAGAGTGATATACAGTGCTAGTTCTCTGCCACACAGCGTTTTGCATTTTGGCCAAAATGTTCAATTTTGGTCTAATAGTTGTCCTGTGGACAGATTCCCCCACCTGAGCTGTGGATCTCTGTATTTCGTCCAGAGTCACCATGGGCCTCTTGGCTGCATCTCTGATCAGTGCTCTCCTTGTTCAGCCTATAAGTTTAGGTGGACGGCCTTGTCTTGGTGGGTTTACAGTTCTGCCATACTTTTTCCATTTCTGGATGATGGATTGAACAGTACTTCATGAGATGTTCAAAGCTTGGGAAATCTTTTTATAGCCTAAGCCTGCTTGAAACTTCTCCGCAACTTTATCCCTGGTCTGTCTGGTGTGATCCTTGGACTTCATGATGCTGTTTGCTCCCCAATATTCTCTTAATCAACCTCTGAGGCCATCACAGAGCAGCTGTGTTTGTACTGAGATTAGATTACACACAGGTGGACTCTGTTTAGTCATTAGCAATCATCAGGCAACTTCTGAAGGCAACTGGTTGCACTCAGAGAAAAGGGGGCTCAATACTTTTGCACACCACACTTCTCAGTTTTTTATTTGTAAAAAATATTTTGAATCATGTATCAAAATAACCTTAAAATAAATGTATCATCTATTGCAATAATGTAAACCTAAACAGAATATTTTAGAGCATAAAACTTTAATAGAGAACATTTACTAAGTAGGTAAAATGCAACATTAAAAAAATAATTGTTTTATTCAAAATATCCTGGTATTTCTGAGAGCTGCCTTGCATACTTTCAAACTTCTCAGGTCTTTTAAATAAGAAACTGGTTGTTATGGAAACTTGGTGAGCTCAGGATACCTCTTTTTGTTGCAGTTCCCTGATTTCTGAGCTTTGGATTGTGTGTGGTCTCAATATAAACTTGGATCCTTATCCAGTTCAAAATGGTTTTATCCTCACATTATATGTATACTCCAGGTAAATGGGTAATCATGAATAACTAACCTAAAGTTCACATAAACTCAGATCAACTTAAAAAGTAAGGTATAAAACAACAACATGCTTCAGTGAGGTTTAATTTATAGGAATTGTTAAGGGCATAAATATAAGTGGCACCAGTGATTTTGTAAGAAATACAAATACCCCTCATGAATTATTATATTATTATTATTGCCGGGGGTGCTATAAGTGGTCTTTTTTGAGCATTTTTCTCAGAAATCAGTTCCACATCTTACCTTTTACTGAGCGAAGAGAAAACCCAAATCCTGTGCTTGACTTGACCAAATAGCAGAGTTTGGGTTTTGGAGGCTCTTTGGCCACTCCCTTGGCAACCGTTGTGCGTCGGGGATCAGAAAGGTTTACCCTCAAAGCTTTTGCTTGCTTGTAAGACGATTCATCCAAGATGTGAAACGCGACAGATGCCCCGCTGTTCCTCACCAACTCCACCACCTGTCCAAGGAAAACAGAGAAGTCCGGAAAAAAAGAAGAAAACGAGCCAGTCATTATCGATTTGATTAATGCACTGCAGTGTCTCTGAAGGCCTTCTCACCTCTGAGTGGGGCAGCCCATCAACAAATGTTCCATTGACCCGGAGAATGCGGTCTCCGTCTTTCATGCCAGCCAGTTCAGCTGGACCTCCCATTTCCAGGCAGCGGATCAGGTGACCTTCCTCATTTTGCTCCACTCTCAGATAGAAACCAAATGTCTGACCCGGAATCTTGGTCAGAGAAATCACCCTTGGCTTATAGCTGGTCATGTCTCATGATGGAGCAAAAGAATCACAAGTGTTATCTAATTATTATTCATAGCTAATAACGGTCATACACTAATACAATGACTATCAGAATCATTACTCTTCTGGAATTGTGTTACATTGTGTTGAAACTTTTTCTAAAAGGCTAAACTTTATGAAATAAGATGAGAATCTTAAAGGTGATTTGTCACTTATTTTTTTCACACCAGAACACTTAATGAACAAGAACATATAAAATTAACACATATTTAATTTGTTTATGAGTTTGGATAAGTGTTAACATTATTTGATGGTATAATTAGTTGGTTAATGAAATTGTACAACGCATATTTTGCTATAACAAATCAAAAATAGGATTAGAAATGTTCCTCAGGAGTATGGAACACTTCCAGTTTTCCTTTAAAGCATCAACCAAAACTATGTGGATTTTTTTTTGTTGTGGTTTCTGTTTTTGTTTTGTTTGTTTTTTTGTATTTTTGCAGAACTATACTAAACCACTGTATTTCAGTTCTGTGGAAACATGGAAAGATGAACCAAGCAACAAAAACTATTGTCAGAGACAAGTGATTTGTTCACTTGAAGCAGATGAATGTGGTGTGATTAGGACTTTAAATATTATGAAAAAAAGCAAAAACAAGACCTTTGAAATAGCACATCTAATGAGTATTTGCAGTTTTTAAGTTAAATTAATACTTTTTAAAATCTTTTCTCATCTGTCTTCTCCTCTTTTTCTGACCTCTCTCACACATTGTGCATAAACCCTTTAATACACCACATAAAAATCCACAGATGAGAAGTTAACCTTCCATTATCTTTTTGCAGAGCTGGTTAATGATTAACAGAAACACAGCTGACTGTAGACCATAAAAAAAATTGCATGGACTTTGAATGCACAATAAGGTTGTCTCCCTTTAATTCCTCTGTTCGCTTGTTATTAAAGCTGGGCCATAAAAGGATATCCCCATGTACTTATGTAGTCTCATCTTACACACATAGCACACTGACTTCAGGGAAAAAAAACACAAAAAGATGTGAAGGTTCTTTATTAAGAGAACAGTTCATGACTTGAACAGCTTCGTCAACGAAGCAAAGAAGATGAATTTCATTAGTTTTACCTGCATCTAGACTCAGATTTACAGATTTTTCAGATTTACAAAGGTAACAGACTGACTTTAATTATGCTTATGCTAAGTGGATCTTCTTGAACACCTACTCTCTGCAAGTAACATCACGTTTACCCTTTGAGAATAAACTCACTCACCACAACCCTATAATATAGAAATCTCTGTTGAGCTTTAGTCTTTTTTTATACACATTTACAACCAAAACATTTTCCCTTCATCCCTTGGTAGCTCTTTTGTGATTTAGTCTTTCAAAATGTGTAATTCGTCCTCAACCCAATGTAATCGGGCAGTTTGAAGTAAGCAGTAATACGTTTTTCTTGTTGCTGAATTGTTTGTCAGACGTTTACAACGTCTTTTCTGTTTTACAGGTTTCTTAAACCTTACGTTTCTATCAATCTGAAAGGGTTTTCAAATACATTTTTTGCTATAATTTTTTTAAACTCTAAAATTAAAAGGCATTCAAAAATGTTTGCTCATTTACTCACCAGCTCCTCTCTGCTTGGTGTCCAATTCCAAAGAGAGAGCTCACCTGTCACTGATTAGCTATTATTGTGTCTTAAAGCTGCCACCCTCCCTCCTCTCCATCTCTCTATGTGGACTTTGACAGGTTAAAGATGAGCCTAAAGGCTGATTTATTTAACAGTGTCTTGTGTTGTGACTCTCTGTAGAGGCGATGGCTATGTGCAGCCTTTCATCAGAGGGTGAGCAGTCATCTGTTTAGTGGTCAAAGGCACACGGCACAGGTGGCAATTAAAGACAGTCAAAATGAAGCGGCAAGCATCCTTGTGATGTTTGTTCATAACTGATGAATGATTTTACTTTGTTGCATAACATATTAGAATGGGAAGCCATACTTGTTGTGGATCTTGATGTTTTATATAATGGTCAGTGCTGGATTTCAGAGGATGTGGGCCCCTGCAATAGAACCAGTTTTGATTCCCTTTCAACACAAGTTTCTGTTTGGCAGGAAAGCAACAACAGAGTGATAGGTACACATCTGATATGAGGTTTTTAGGACTTGTTCAGATTGAAATAGTTTTTTTGTTTCCAAAAATATATTTGGCTTTTTCAAACAGTTCAAAAATGAAAGAAAATTACCTAAAATGTTATAGTAACTATGCCAAATCTGTGTGCTCGATGTTTCTAAGTCTAACATGGTTGAGACAGAGCGTTTGATTTGTGTCTGAGACATATTCATTTTCAAAAAGTTGTAAACAGACTGTAATCCATCCATTCATCCATTCATTATTTATATGGTAAAATACAAGTATACCACCAAATTCTTGGGTTTTGGATGTTTTTGACACATTTAGCAGTTTAGGGGTTTGTTTTTTTTCTTTGCCATGACATGACATTTTACCAAAGTGAAAGAAATCAACTTTTAAAACTAAACATTAACAAAAACAAAAAAACATTTTCCTTTCTTTTGTGAGCTATAGTCAATGTATTTCGAAACCTGCCTAAAAATGTTATATTTACAAATGGAACTGGATTTTTTTTTTATCTATCGTTTGCAATCAGACTTTACTGGTTTGTCTGCTGAATTAGATTGTATGTATTTTGGTTTCAGTCTTAATATGATTGTATTGTATTAAACTCACTTCCATGTTTGATTTGAATTAGACTCATTTTGCTTTTCTTTAAGCTAACCTGGGGTATTTTAGTCGTTAAATGGTAAAAATATATAGCATCAGCTAAATCCATTCCTTCAATTTAGCAGAGCTATAACACATTTGTCAAGGAAAAGCTTATGGTTGTGTTTTTTTCAGTGGATCATTGAGGCAACTAATGATCTTTGTTGAAATTGCTGATGAATACTGAACTTCTCTGAAGTTGATGTGCAAGGTTCATAAAGTTCACTCTAACCTTGGATGATGTCCCCCAGGTATATGGCTACTATAGACTCTTACTACCGTTTTGTTATCACACTGTTACATTGGCATGCATGGGACTGGACAAAGGTGAAAAAGCAAAACAAGAAAAACAAGTGTGCAAACTTTGAAAGTTAATTAATGCCTGTGCTCCTTTCTGTTCAGATGGATAAATGCAATGTATTGTGAAAAGGCAATACATTAGATCAGGAAATGTCAGTATTTCTGACAGGTTTTTGGATGTGCAGGTAACAAGCTATGTTTTTGACACAGGGATATTTCCATATCACACTTTCATGACACAACAATTTTTTTATAATATTGAAACAGAAATACTTCACAACTTAGTGTGAACACTCACTTTAATATCCACTATATTCAAATCATAGAAATGTCTTAAAAATATCCTTTTTTAAAAAATTTAGCTGGGAGGTAGACATGAACTAAACCCGCCTCAACACTAAGGCAAGGCATTATTCATACCCCAGCCAATTCAATGTGATTTATAGAAAAATATCAGACCATAGAAGAGAAATGGATGACCAGCTGTGAATATGAAGTCAATTTACAATCCATAACTATCATGGAGATCAACAAACTCATTGCAGAAACACCACTGGAGATTCAAACAGGTCAAACTGTCAACAAAGTGGCAGTGCTTTGTATGACTAGCTTATCAGTTTATTATTAGGCCCAAGCAGCATAGCGCTGCGAAGGCCCATTGTAATCATATTGTTTCTTATTATGATTCTCGACACACAAGAAGCGCTAATTTAGAGGCCTGAACATATATGAAAACTCACCAAACTTCACCCAAAATTGTCCCCCAACTGAAATTTTAGTATTTTAATGACTTTCCAAACGACTCAACAGTGCCCCCTAACAACAGATAGACTAACTGATAAATGCTAGAGAGCTGAAATTTGGAACATAGGTACATCCCCCTAAAACAAGAAAAAAAGTCTCTTGGAGGTATGCCCTAAACACAACAGGAAGTTGGCCATTTTAGGTCAAAGTGTCAATTTTGGCCGTTTTTCAATTTTCATACATCAAACTTTAATGAACTCCTCTTAGGGATTTTGAGCTATCAGCTTCAGACTTGGTCAGTGTACAGTTAAGGGATGTGGGAGTAACAGTTATCAAAATCTTGAGTTTTTGAGCATGTTAAAGGTGCGGGGATGGCCTCAAAGTTGGCCTATTCGCCATGAAATTCAAACTGCTATAACTTTCACATAAACAGGTCAATTGGCACCAAACTTGGTATGAGTCATCCATAATGGATGCCCAACCATCCTATGTGGTCATATGCTGACATCATAAAGCCCCACCTCCTCAGAACAGGAAGTCATCTTTTTTTTCTTGGAAAGCTCCATCTTTGATCCCTTTGATCTAATCAACATGATCTTGTGTCAGAACACAGATAACAAGTTGGTCTCACCAAGAGTTTTTGGTGGAGGGCGTGGTCGCGGCAGCGTGGTGAAGTCAGACATCACGCTATTGCCATACGTTTGGCCCTAAATTCCACATATTTCTGCACTAAACTCACTGTGCTTGATACTAATCCACCCCCCAACAGAAATGCAGTCCAATAATTTGTGGGTGTGGCCTAATCCCACTACAGCACCCCCTAGAAATCTTTTTAAAAAATCAGCCCCAAGCCATGCATTGACCAACAATCATGAAATTCTACACGTGTGCCATGTCAGGACCTACGAAAACGTCTCTTTGAGTCCTGATCCAAACCCCACAGGAAGTCGGCTATTTTGGATCAGAGCTGGCATTTTGTCTCTTTTACACATGTATCTGAGCGAACTCCTCTACACTTTTTAACATGGAGTCCTCACAGTCACTCTGTAGAGTCTTGAAGCATTGAAGGGCAAAAGTTATCAAAAACTTTTTGCTACATTACAGCATGTGGGTGTGGTCCAACCTCAAAGTCTGACCCTTCGCCATAAAACATCAAGGTGGAATAACTTCCAGATACAAGGTCGTGGCTTAATGAAACTTTCTGTGTGTCATAACAAACTAGCACTAATCACATTCTCATCATCATCTGGTGACATCACCTTAGCTTCACCTCCTTTGAACAGGAAGTGAGCTGTTTTGCTGCTCGTTGTCTTGCTTTTACTCTTTGATTCATACAGAATTAAACTGATAGAAACCATATCCACTAACTCTTGATAACCACACTTGACAAGTTATACAGCATATAGGAAATCCTCGCCAGTCCTTCACCACAAAATAGGAAAGGACAATAATTCCTGTCAGGAAGGTCGGATTTCGGCGAAACTTTTAAGACTTTTTGCTGGACGCGTACTGAACTGGACCATTTACTTTGCCTAGTGGATGGGTGCATGAATGGTGGAGAGCATAGACGATGGTGACGTGGTAGGGTTTCTGGAGCTCCCGTGGTCGCCACAAGGCTGAGCAGCACTGAGCTATGAGGGCTGCTAATGCTACCTAATGTTTAATTAATATTTAATATCTTTAACAAAAATATTCTAATATCAATATTACCAAAGATGCCACATAAATTAATTAAAAGGATTCAAAACATTTTACTTCAACTCAAACTTTTAGCTTAATAAATAAATAAATAAATAAATAAATAAATAAATAAATAAATACAGTATATATATATACTGGTCAAAGTTTAAAATGTGTTCACCTTTTTTTTTTTTCTTACAGAGAAAACCTTTATCTTTTTTTTTTTACTTTATTAACTTTATTTTACAGTTGTTTGTAGTGTTTTACTAAATGTTTTCAGGCATAGCAATAATTTTGCAGCCTGCTACACATACAAAAACATTCAAAGATGCAAACTCATTTGCATCTGTTAATTCAAATCATTTGAACTTTCATAAGTTGCACACAGTTTTATTGTCCTTTTTTGGATCACTTGTACATTTTGCAGCCTATTACCACAGGGAGCATTAATATATACTGAGAGATATTCCTAAATGTAGGTGGAATGATGTATAAAGTCCATTACCTACTAGACATCAATTTTCCTTCAGCAGCCTGCAAGAATACATATCACATTACTTCCACTGTCTTTGTACATACACTGGAGAAACAATGATGCAAACAAAACCATCTCACTACACATCACTCAACTGTACATACTTCAAGAAAACAATTCATTGTTAAAAGTCATTACATTTTATCTCTTCTACAGCAAACAGTAAGAAAACACTCCAAATGTTTTCGATTAGATTATTTAAAGTCTGCTTTTCTGTTAAAAGAAGGATCTAATATGTCTAGAAAAAAGTACAGCATTTTCCTCTAAGATATAGCATAGCACAAAATGCAATTACTCCTTTAAGCTTTTTCCAAAAGAAAGCAGTATGATCATGATGCATTTCAAATGTTCTTTTTCCAACTTTTCTGAATTTCAAATTCAGAATTAACTATTTTTGACTCAGATGGGTTAGAAAACATACATGTATGCCCAAATACATACACTCTCAATAACATTTTCATAGATTTCCCTGGATAAAGTTGTAGAGCAGTCACACACTATTTGTTGCTACCAGATCCTGGCATAATTGTGTCTAGATATTTGACTGGTTGTCCTGATAGAATTGCTAGACCTTATTTAAATTGGTTGGTTTCCAGGCTTACAGTTCATAAGTTTTCAGTATGATTGAGGTGAGGATTGCTCCTTGAGTTTAATATTAGCCTTCTTTATTTATTCCATTTTTTTTATGTGTTGGGGTCGTTAGCCTAGCTGGAACAACTAGCTAACTGTATCAAAGTTTAGCTCATCTGACACAAACCTTCACCTCCTATAAAATTAAATTGAAAAGGATGTTCAGGAACACCCTATGATCCACCATGGCTCAAGCTTGCCATGAACTGGAAGTTGCTGGAACACCAGTGGGACTTTCCACAGAAATACAAGTTTAACATTAAGATGAGTTAAGAGGACCAAAAAAGAAACGACTGAGCCTAAATCAAAACTTTTGAAGTCCCATTTCAGTTTACAAACCAAACAAACCATACGGACAAGCCAGAGAAGTTTTATTATCAGATGTCAAAAAGATTGAGCTGTTTGGCCACAATTAAAAGACACATGTTTGGAGAGTGCTTTTATACCTAAGAAAGCAGTACAAAACTGTACTGATCAATAGACAAGAATCATGTTTTTGGTGTTTTTTGTTGCCAGTGGGTGGAATAATGAAGATGGAAGACTATCTGAAATTTCTTAGACTTCACTTCAGTGCAACAGAGGAATGGTTAAAACTTTTGGATGTTCAAACGGGACAAGGCTTCCAAAGACATTAATAGTGGTTTCAGAAGGAATAAAATAATCTGCTTCTGGAATGGCCACGGCCCACAGACTATGCTTAAAAGCTGGACTTATGGCGGGAAATCAACAAATTTAAATGTTTGTTGCACTCAGGTACAATAAATCTCATGAAAACACTTTTAATAAACAACTATGGAAGCCTCAGAAGCATCAGATTCACTCAGTGTGCATCCAGATACTATATCACTGTGCTTACCTCCATACCAAGCACTTCTGCCTGGGCTGGGCTGTTAATCTGACCATACCCCATTATGAGACAACACATGACTCCCACTCTGCAGCCTCCTGCTCTCTACAGTCCTGGAACAGTGTTTTAGCAATCAATTCCAGGAGTCCACGAGCCAAACGGAAGAGGAGGAGAGGACTGATGGGAGATAAAAAGCTGTTTTAGCTTGGTGTAGCGCTGATTCACTATCCATTCACCTGCCACCACCTTGTGTTTAATGTCTTCCCCTGATGACTGCCTGTATCGATAATTCTTCCAGGGCTGCAGTTGTTCATTTGATCTGTAACATAATGGTAGGGTGTTTACAGAAACGTGAGCAAAGTATGGACATATTGATGCATCAGAATATGCAGACATGGGTTGTGAAGTACCACCCCGGTGGTGATTATACTCAACTAGTCCTCATCAGCACTGGAGCATTCATAATCAATGCTCCACGCCATGCCAGCGATTACCTCACTCAGAAGGAAGCACTAGTCTCTCTTCTCGTCTTGATTGGAATCCTCACAGGCTTGTTTATCTGGGGTAAGAGGCTCTGTACATGACCTGCTGGAGCCACTCAAAACTGGAGAGAGATTACGGAGGCCATGCTTGAAATAATGGTCCTATTTTTTCTCTTCTCTTCTGGGAGTCCCTTGAGTGTTTAGAGGCCAAGTAGATGAGGTCTGCTTCCTACAGCAACATCGAACCTCAGGGAGCAGCGACATTTTAACCTTCCAAATGTACAAACAGAACAGATAAGACAATCTTCCCTTTTAATCAAAGAAAAACAAGAAATTAACTTGTTTATGCCTAAAGTCAAGATTATTATAGTGAATTGCAAAGGTATTCATATTCCAATTTTTTTAACAAATAAAATTCATCATCCCTTTAGTTCAGGAGTCTGCAACTTCAGTTCTCAAGAGCCGATGTCCTGCATCTTTTAGCTTTTTAGATTCAAATAGCTAACTTACCTCCTCAGTATTCAGTCAAGTTCTCCAGAGTCCTGAAAATGACCTGATTATTTGACTTGGGTGTGTTGAAGCAGAGACACATCTAAAAGTTGCAGGACACTGGCCCTCAAGAACTAGAGTTACTGACCCCTGCTTTAGTCTACCACTCCTCAATAAAATCCAGTACCACCGATTGCCTTCAAATGTTTCATTCAGTTGTAATATGGCAAAAATATATAATTAAAAAAACACCAATGAAATGGCTGATTGATCAAAATAATTAGACAATACTATTTTGGGGGAGGAAATTAGAAGCAAACATAAAATAATACACATCCAGAAACTAACTGCTTAAAATCTCTGATTGGAAATTTTAGAGAATTAAGTGTTCTTACCCTTTTTTTGAGTGAAAGTAAAACTTAAAAACTTTGCAATAGAATAAAATAATAGCCATCTAATAGGTATCTCCATTTTTATGAACCTATTCTAAAGCTGAAGTATAGCAAAATCTGTTGAACAGAACTAAAGAACAACAAAAACTTTGTGAATGTGTAATGCCTGAAAGAAATAGCCTTTGCTGAGTTTGAAAAAAAAAAAAATAATAAAAAATACACGAGGACACAGAAAAGGCACCCTGGATAGTTCTGATGAAAATCACAAAATTTTATCATGTTGTGAATATGCTTGATTACAAAATAAATTAGTCAATTTTTGAGTAAATAGTTTTATGATAGTTACTGCTCTTCTCATGCCTCCTTGGAGTGATTACAAGCACAATAAAACTCAGCTTTCAGTGTTGCTGATATCTGAGGATGATTTTGTCAGATGAAGAAGGCGCTACTGAATCATCAACTGTAATACCAGGTCTCAATATTACATCATGTGCTTGTGACCAGTACCATTCTCTATAAAAGCCACCTGTCTTTTAGAGTGCTCAAAATAAATTTAAAACATCATCACTTTCTAAAAAATGTTTGCATTGCAAACAGCAAAATGGGATTTGTGACAATCTATTAAAAAAAACAAACAAACAAAAAAAAAAAAACACAGCTTTAGAATTTTATTCATGAGAAAGGTGACATTCGGAAAGTCAAGTCAAGTCAAGTTTATTTGTCTAGCACATTTCAGTAACAAGGCAGTTCAAAGTGCTTTACATCATAAAAACATCAAAATAGAATAAGAATTACAACTTTGGGAAATGTTTAACTAAACCACCTTTAATAGTGGAAAGAAAATAGTCACACAGTACAAATTTTATTTATTAAAGTCTGCTGATGCTCAATTAATAAACAAAAATAACAAGTGAGATGACAAGTGGTCAGCTTGGTGACAACATAAGGGGACAGAATATACACTGATTAACATTTTAATATCACATGATCTCATCAGTTTCTTGTAAAGACGTGTGAGATGGACAAATACAAGCGATGTGAACCTCTAGACCTGCCAGAGGTAGAAGTAAACATGGTAGCTTTTTCAGTTCTCACTGGAACAGTTTACAGATATGCAAGTTGTGTAAAGAAAACCTTTACAGCTTAAAAGTAATGTCAACAGTCATATTTTAAAGCTAATTTTAAAAAAAAAAAATACAGCTGGTCTGTGACCTAAGAAAACATTGTATGCACATCATTATTGTTTTTGAAAAAAATCAGCAAATAATCCTTTTTTTAGATGATTAAATGTGGGTCTTTAACTTCTGGTTAACAGTTGAATCCTGCATGCGGTCATCATTTTTAAATTCAATCTAATATAACTTTTGCTTAACTGCACAATTGTTTATATTGTAAATGTTTCCTTACTATACAGTATGTTTTTCTTAGTTTTATTTTTCTATTTTTTTTATTTCTGTGTTGATCTACATGCTTTGACTTGCCTGTCACTTTGCTGCTGGTACGCCTGATTTTCCCCACTCAAGGACAATAAGGATTATTTATATTCTATTCTAACATAAATCAATGCTATACACGTCTTTGAGTCATATAACTCATTGCAAATTAGGCTTCATATTGTGGAAATGGTTTAAATAAAGTATCAGATATTATTAATTTCCATCTGTCTGCACTTTTCCACTTCACTGTAGCTGTTGGAAAACTCATTTTAAAACTGTGTCAGCAGTTGAAAAAGAAGAAAACTTGACCCGAAAATACCTTCAGTTTACTATTTGCATTTGGAACAAGATTAATAAATATCCTGGTTATTTTCACCCTATGTTATCTTCTGAGGTCAGGAAAGCTACATGTAACTTCTATTGTATCCGTTCTATAGAATTTCTATAAAAATTAAATACTATAATGATGAATAAAAACCTATATAATATGAGAATGTTATCTTTTGTCCAAATTATTTAACTCAAGCGTGCAATGATTTTTAATTAAAAACATACAGCCAATTTAAATCATTGTTGGCTCACTAGGTTACTGGTAAACAAGCTGATCAATGTAAAATGCTAGAAAAAAATCATCAAGCATGGATAATATAAAAAGAGGTCAATCGCGTTGCTGTGGTTGATGGGCTGGAGGTGGTCCAACAAAAAGTTCTGCTTAGGGCCTCATTTAACCTCAGTTAACATATATAACATAAAGACAATAACCCATACTGCATAATATCCTCTAAAACGCTGACTTGTGCAGATCAGTCTATTCTTTCTTTAGGAAGGACCGTCGAACCTTCTCACAAGAAGTACGTTTACTCGCCACATGGGGGCACTGGCGAGCTTGTAAAACTGCTTCGTCCTGTTTTATGTGGTAGCACAAGACATCAAGCTGTTTTAAATCAGGTGAAAACATTTATGTTGTGAATAAATTCTTAAAAAGACTCTGTCTGGTTAAAAAGTGGATGGATAACAGGCTCTATAATCCCACTCTGTCTTCAAATGTTAAAATTACACTTAACTATTTAAATACGTAAAGTCTAATAAATTTCCGAAATGCTACAACCCTGAGATGACAATCATTAGTTTGACTGAGATGCTGTTCTTTTTAATTAGAATTAGGATGGACTTACTTAATAATACTCATTAGACTGATTAAATATTTTTTCATTAAATAAACTGTTTGTAATTAGATACAAATCTTAAGCACGTCTAAGGAGAAACTGTAATTAAATCATTTGATTTAAATCTGCGTGCATTAACAACCCATTTTTATTCCGTACGTCATTTTTTTATTAAGTGAAGCGTCGTAAATCAACAGAATCACCGTTTCTGATCTCATTCTCTCTGCCTCCCTTTCTCTCATGCACACCCCAATTCACACATACACATACACACACACACCCATTCACACACTTTATGGCATTACAAATCCACTCTCCTTTGCGCTGCCCGCACGCTCTCTCCGTGCAGGTCTTTTGGCAAGAGCGCAGCATAGCACTACGCTCCTTCCTCTCAGTACGCACAGATCCTTCATTTAGGAATGCCGCCACCAAACAGGATGAGTCTATAGTTACACATTGGCATAAAAGGACTAACAAGTTGTTATTTCCCTCTTTTATTTTTCCTAATTACTTGTAACTTAGGTACGTGCGTTGGAGCATGGCTGAAGAGTCCACTTATTTTACCACTTCGGTTGCAGAATATAGATAGAAAGCGAATGTGAACTTTGCTATTTGGCAGCTTTTAAATATTTCAGGTTATATTAAAACTGATAAGTTTGAGGCATGGATCTTGATTTGCGGAATGAGACATTTATAGACTCAGAGTGCGCCCGAGTGCTTCAGGACTTGATGCAGAGCGGAGCGTTCAATGGAAGCTTGGAGACATCAAACGTCTCTTGTGGCAACGCTTCTACGCTGCTTATACCACAGCGTGTAAGGCAAGGTAAGATAACCACATGCAATGTAATGAAACACTTTTTTTTTTTTTTTTTTTTTTTTTTTTTTTTGCAAAAATTAATAGGATAAGCCCTTCTAAAAATATATGTTGCTGTTTAGAAGATTTGCTCTTTGCTTTATCCCCCAGCTTTATTTTAAGGAGGTGACCTGATGGGCTGAAAAGGGAACTAATACCTGCGGGAAAACAAAAGTAAACAATGATTGCAGAATTTACCCTTTTAAAATATGTGTCATAAAAAAACCCTTTGAATCTTGATTGAAACCTATGACCCATTAGTGGAGGGTTGATACTATTCTTCTTTATTTTGATGTAAAATCGGTGTCCTAGTCGTAAGAGGGACAAACCAGAATACCGTAAAAATTACACTAATGGTCACAGAGAGGATTAATTTGTTAAAAAGTCACATCTGGACTGTGCCTCATGATCCACCAACCTATTTATAGCTTTTCTGTGTTTCAGTTTTTAGGAATACCATTTAATTTTAGTTTCAACTTTCAATTTTTTTTAAAGATTTATCTTTAGTGCTCCAGTGAAATGGGCATCTGACAGAAGATCGTGAGTTATTAACAGGCGAGTTGCAAGACATAAAACTGTAGGGGGATGCAAGTTAAACCAGTCCACAGCCAATTTTTTGTATGTTATAAAGTATTTGGACATGATACTTATGAATATACATTTCAGTGTATTTCATATTGTGCAGTTGCATATGTCTGAGAAAAAACATTCATTAGCTCAGTCAAAAATAATTACATAAAAAAAGACATTTCGACTAATTTACGACATTCATGTATGGATACAAACACAGTAATGACATAACTTGTAATCCAATCACTTGTAACATTTCCATTTTTATTTCCAAATTGTCTAACAGTCTGAATGAATATAAAGCCCTTTTCACACACGGACACTTTTAGTCTGAACCTTTTTCACAGTTGCTGTTACCATATGTACCTTTCAGTGGGAGATTTTCTGCTGAAGATGCTCTTTCACAGCATGAAAGACATAGATGGGGTTGCAGGAACCCAGGAGGATTGAAGAAGTGCGGAAAGTACAGTGTGAAAGGTATTACTTTGCAGAAGTTAGACACATTTAGAAAGGTACATAAGACTTTCATGTTGATAATAATAGCTTAAGTATTGTTAAATACTGAAACAAACTGCTGATATTCCAGATGCTTTAGTTGAAGACTACAGATGAAAGATCATAAACATTTCCGCTCAATCTTGTAAGCTCTTGCAACATCTCTAAGGCATGTCAGGAATGTAGGGCATATTTAAAAACAGATTAAAGGTTCACATAAAGGCGAAATGTGACTGTCCAAGATTATTTATTATTATTTATTATTATTTATTTTTTAAGCTTTTTTAAGAATACAACTTATCAAAACCATCTTATATTACATAAAGCACATTTTCAAGTGTGATCACCTGGAAATGATTTTAAAAATACTGCCTGATTTATATATTACTCTGATATTACATATGATCAATATGGCATTCCCTAATGCAATGTAAATCAATGAAGAATTTTTATACAGAAACAATTTTATTGTTTTATTTTCCTCAGGCAAGTTTCTTCCTTCCAATGATTGGTGAAAAATAGAAGGAAAATATATATAATCTCGGTTTATTTATTCATTTTTATGTAGTTAATTTTATAAACATTTGCAAATACCACTCCAGGCTTTTGTCTGAAAACATGTTTTGGATCATCCATCTGGATAAGGTATTGATGTCTTCATCTAAACTGAGCAGTATGAACCAATAATAGCATGTCTCTTGTATCAATCATCAAAATTAAAGACATTCAGTATTCTGTGTTTAGCGCACTGATCCCCCAAACCAATCCATCTTCTGCAAGCCATCCTAATTCACCATCTAATTAAAACAAATACCATTGTCAGCCAATATTTAGTCAATGTCATCATCATTACTCATGGCACTACTCTCAAAGTTGGATCATTCATTTTCTTCGGTCTCTGCCCATCACTTTTTCTCAAATGTTCTGAGTTGTGTCACACCCAACCCAGTTGGGCTACCCATTTTTCTGCATGCTTTAGGACATGGAAGCATCTGCAAAGAGGCCTAACTGATGCAGTCAGCTTTAAAAACAAATAATTGAGAAACATATATAAACAACAGGAGTACCTGTGCATGCAAGAAAATTCGCAAACTCCCCCTGAAAGGCCCCAGTTGATCAAATAGATCTGGTGAGATTACATACCTAGTATGCTGCTAGTATCATATAACCAAGGTATGGTGACAACTTGCAGCATTAACCTGGAAAGTTTGTGTAAGATATGCTGTGGTCCTGCAGGGTGTTAAAATGAATTCAGTGCTTTAAATACACAGAAATATTTTGTGGACCATGCATGTTATGTGCTTCAGATTCTCTCAATCAATGTGTGACTCAGATCAGATGGACAGTGGAAGCTTATCCAGTATCTTTGACCATAAAAACTGTGTTTAAAAAAAAAAAAAAAAATCAAACACTTTTTTTATTTGCTCTTAAAGCTCCACCTCTTATACTGCAACACATGAGTTTGTATCTCCACCCCTCACACCTTCCCATGTCACTCTGCCTGTTGAGGGGTGATGTGTTAACTACATGCCTCCTCTAAAAACAAAAGCCACCAACATGTTGTTTTGTACACTGACCGCTGTGACCACAGCCCCCTGCAGACTGTGAGTAGCAGTCTGTCAGTCAATATAAAATGGCTTTGTTCTTTGCATCAATCAACTCTTCTGGGCTCCTGATGGCCGAGTGACATTGCATAGATGGCATTTACCATGCTGGATAAGCTCCCGACTGTGACATTTACCAACACCTAGGATGTACAGGAGCACTGCCAGATTTTCTCTGAGAGATGCATGAACACAAAGACTTTTGGATCAGGAAGAGAAAAATTCTGCGTATGTTTGAGAGGATTGAAGTCTTGCATCGTGGATGAAAAAGAGCAACAGATGATACTTTAGATGAATAGGATTGGACTATAAGTCTCAATATTTATTAATTCAAAGTTTAACAGTATTCATTATGAAAGCCTTTTTTTATGGTTGTTGGCTTTTCAATGAATCATTAGAACAACTGTCACATTTTTACATATCTGCCTTGCATTTATTGTGCATGAAGATGTGTGACTTGGAGCTAATAATGGTCTAGCATTGTCTATATATACATCTGATACTATAGCGAACATGACAGGGCAAACATTTTATATCAAATGAAATTTTGTAGAAAAAAGATCACAGTTTTATTGGTATATTTTGAAACAAAATACACAATTATCTGTAGAGCAGGTTGGCAGAATACATTTTGACTAGTTATCAGATTTTTGGGTTTGTCTTGCTTAGACTTATGGCTACTTTAAAGTAACCTTCAATCATATTAACAACAGCATGGCTGAAATACGATATACAAATTGTGATTTTTTTAAAAAACATTTTGTACTAGATGTACAACTAGATTTTGTACTAAGATGTGACCCAAGTCTTCTCAACATTAAAACGAAGACTTTATTTTGTCAATCTTGTATCCAGTAACATTAATACGCAGTGCAAGCCAATACAGGACAAACTTTTGGAATACTGTTACTGTTTTGTTCACAACATATTAAAAACAGGATAAAGTCAATGGATTGAGGATTTATTTTCCACATGTTTTAGACTTTTGCTTTCACTGATATGCATGGATTCCCTCAATTCCTATTTAGATGTACCTTGATGTTACCAGACCACTGTTATAAATAAGTGCTGACAAAAGAAAATATGTTTTGGGGTTGAGAACACTTTCAAGAGCCATAACAGAAAGAAAAAAACTTAATTAAATACAGCTTTTGATAAAGCTAGAAGAAGTTGATTTAAAGAAACCAAAATCAGCAAAAGAAAAAAAAAAATCTGACTCTAATCATGTTTATTTTTTTGCAACATACATTAGGGGAAACTTTAACCATATCTGTCAGTTTGATCTTGACTCCAAACTTTTACCCTGGAATGTAGTAAAGGGATCACCAGTCAAGCCAGTCTAACACAGATTTCTTTGGACATGTTAAAAAATATTTGGCATGAACATCTCAGAGACACAATACATTTTGCACCAACGTACCATTGCCACAGAATTTATGTAAAAGCTACGTAAGTGATGTAGTACTGGACCAATAAAAACATTAATTAATCTCTTGCTAAGTTATGCAGGTACTGTGTTTGTGCTGATGAAGATTTGCTCACATGACAGTGCTGGGATTTTCTGACAATTTCAGTTAATTTTTTGACCACTTGGGGGCACTACAATCTTTATACAGACAATTTAAAGGGGTGTGTGTGTGTGTGGGGGGGGGGGGGGATTATGTAAAATTGATTTTTGTTGAGCTTTATATCATGTTTAATGTTATTCCCTCATCATAAATATTCCTGAAGTTTGATTCTTTCATACATGTTTGAGGAATCCTTGAATCTCTGGTGGCAGCCATTCCAGAGTGTCTAAAGCTTGCTCTCACAAAGCGCCACCTATTTACCTGAAACTCATCCTTGAAGCTACAGTCCCCAGCCAAACTTCTGCCTCACAGAGCCCCCCTCCCCTGTACCCCCTCCACACTTGTCTGCCAGACTACTTGGGGTCTGCTGAGCTTCTCATATGAACTACTTCTCAGTCCAACACCATTAAGAATGGCTTTAAATAGCATAGTGAAGGAACATTGTTGTGATGATGTGCTGAAGGCAGAGTGTCAGAAAGAGCTTCTTAAAGAGACAGAGGCCAATTTCAAGGCATCAAATTGTGAAGTCAATTTATTTTAAGTTGTGCTTCATATGTACAACATTTTTATAACAACTCATGGTAATGGTTACTATCAGGTCCTGGGTTGTTTTGGGGTTTGATTATTTGATTCTAGTTTTGATTACTGTCCTTTGTTTGCCTTAGTCTCTTATCCTTTGATTAGGTCAGCCTTGTTTCTGTTTTGCTTCTGTTTTAGTCAGTTCTTTCTTAGTTATTCTAGTTTAAATATGTTTATTTATTCCTTGTGTCTAGCTATTCTTTGTTACTGTTAGATTTATTTTCCTGGTTCCCATGTTGCTCTCCCTTGCTCCATGCTGCCTCTCTCTCTCTCTCTCTCTCTCTCTCTCTCTTTCTCTCTCTCTCTCCTCAGTCTGTTTTCCACTCTCTTCCCTCACACCTGTAACCTGTTAGCCAATCAGCCCCAGTTTATTCACAGCATTCACACTCACAGTACTTAAACTCCTTTCCTGCTCTCACTCCTCGTTGGTTCCTCCCGTTATCTTCCCGTTACCTTCATGTTACATCCCCATCAAATCCTGCTCTTGGATTCCTGTGTTTTGCTCTGATCTGGTGCCCTGCATTCCCTGTGGATTTTGTAAGTTTTTGTTAATCATTTTTTCATTAAAATTACCAAAATCTACTCACTGTTTCTGCCTCTGCGTTTGGGTCCACCATCACTACCACCAAGCATGACAGTTACTTGATTGTGCTATAAAATGGCATTATGTTCTTGGAAAATACATAATACCACCCCTTTAACAGCCCCAGAGAGTCAGTTGGTACGATAAAAGAAAAATTATGTCATTGCACAGCTTACTCTGTTGTAGAATATGCAATTTACACCCTGCATCCTAATACATGTAATATATTCAACAAAGACACATCCTGAATTGTACCTAGATCACTTACACCAGCTATTCTTAAGCATAGGGTCATGGCCCTAGTTGATCTGCCAGCACCACTTTTTGTACATTTTTGCCATGGGATGGCAAAATTTACAGAAACCAGAGATATTGCCAACATAATTGAGAAGCGAAGTTATAATACAGGTTCCCACCACTTGGTGGAAGTAATGCATCAGTCAGTTGTTTAACAAGCTCTAATAAGCAGAAGAACAATCGTACTGCTAGGATACAATGGACAGTTATGGAGAAGTACCACCTCCACCTGCAAAATGACAAAATATTTGCACAAGTACAATCCTTAAGTATGGCTTTGCCAGTGGAGGTAACAAAGCAGAGTTTAGAGCACAGTGTGTGGAGTGTGGGCTAATCCTATTGAACAAAGCACTGGAGCCTTTGAAATTAATCCATCTAGAAACCATACATCAAACGCTTACTGATTTTCCTGTTGATTTTTACAAGCAAAAGGAAAATGGGCTACAAACGCAGAAAAGGTCAGTTGTTGTAACTCCAAGTCTGCTTTGAAGGCCAGTTACTTCGTAGCCAGACATGAGGCATGGAGTAAGAAAGCATTCAATATAGTGGAGGAGTTGATTCTGTCTGCTACAGTAGATATGTGTCATGAGATGATCAGAGAGGCTGCTGCAAAGACGTTGTTGACCATCCCACCTCTCAAATTCCACACTGTTAGTGACCGTGTTGCAAACATGGCCTGAGACATACAACATCAGCTTTTGGAAAGAATAAGAAGCAGGCCATTTTTTTCTTTGCCGCTAAACGAGTCCACTGATATCACAAATTCTGCACTGCCGATGGTCTTTGTTTGCTATTGCTGGAAAAGTAGTTTGCGCGAAGACATGTTTTGCAAAGAGCTACCAACCCGAGCTGCAGTTCAGGAATGTTTATTTAACTACTTCAGTGAGAACGTCATGGACGGGAAGAACTGGGTTGATGTGTACATCAATGGCTGGTAGGCATCACGGTGTCATTAAGCAGATATTTGATCGTGCACCAGAATCTAAACGGACCCACTGTTTCCTCCACTAGAGTTCCATGAGGTGATGGACGTAATTTGTGAAAACTTTCAACTTCATCAAAAAGAATGCTGTGAACTCCAGATGTTTTGCCAAGCTTTGAGGACATAGAAGCATAACATGTCCAGCTACTTTATCACAATGAAGTGAGATGGCTCTCAAGAGGACAGATCCTTAAGCGTTTGTTTGAACTGAGGAATGAGGTCTGTTGTTCTCTCACTGAGGAAAAGAAAATCCCTTCTTGCATATTACTATACTCTTACAATGTTCACAGCTGAACTTGCTTACATATGTTACACCTTTTCACTACTGAATCAGCTGAACATCTCTTTACAAGGGAAAAATAGCAACATATTTTCTGTAGCAAACAAAGTTCACACTTTCAAGAAGAAACTTGCTTTGTAGACAAAGAGGACAGACATGTTTCCATTTTTGTTCACTTTTGTCTCATTTTGGAAGCCTCTCCTCAGGTGAAGATCAGTGAAACAGTCTCTCAGTACTGGTCACAACCAGTGGCGGCTGTTGAAAAAAATTCTTGGTGGGGCTGATGTGCCAATAATTTCCCCTCCTGGCTCAGTATAAGGATTCAAATGAACGGTAGGAAAATGACTGCAGTTCCACAATAATATAACATTCTTCATTCAGCAAAATTACATAAAAGGTTAAATTATCTAATAGTAAAAGGTCTGTTTCGTAACTTGTGAAATATTAAGAATTTATTAATTAAATTTGTGTCAACAGCTAATTTCAAATCAGACTCAAAACTGAAAAACACCAAACTAATGTATGATTACCTAGAAGTTTAACTCTGAAAAA
This sequence comes from Anableps anableps, assembly GCA_014839685.1. Taxonomy (NCBI): domain Eukaryota; kingdom Metazoa; phylum Chordata; class Actinopteri; order Cyprinodontiformes; family Anablepidae; genus Anableps; species Anableps anableps. The sequence goes on along the minus strand of CM026075.1, from coordinate 16,913,028 downwards.
ATCAACAGGCTAAATTCTGTTAAAACTGAAGAGAATCAACCAATGAAACCAAGCAGCAGAGTCCTTCCCACCTAAAAGAAATAAAACACACTGGTATAAGATGAAATAATCATGGCTACTAACAATTAACCCAGGAATCCAAAAGACTTAACCAGGTTCTCCTGGAACCACAAAACCAAGCAATTTGTCCAGACTTATCTAACAATCAGGCACTCAGGAAAATCTTACAAATGTAAATGTTCATAGATCTGAGTCAGCAAACAGGACTTCAGCTGTCACATCAGAATAGCCATCTGACCCAGCAAACATTGTATCAACCAAACATTAACATTATAACACCAGCAGAAACTCAAAAAAGGCAACAAGAGCATCATCATTATTAAAAATAATAAAAAAAGAAATCTTAAAGGCTTATGTTTCATATTAGGAGTATTTTGATCATTCTATTTACACAAGGACTGGGGGTACATCTAGTTATATTTAATTTAATTGGAATACTCTTTCAATAACCAAAGCTTAATTTTATCATGGAGAACCATTTACATTGTTTTAGCTGCACTACACTAAGTTTTAATATTTTTTTCACACATTTTGTCATTTTGTCATATTAATAAAACTGGCTGCCTATAAATGTCTTCCCCCTTGGCTCTACAGATAAAGGATGTAGCTGCCAGTTGTCTGCCACAGATTATGATAAACTACACAAATCTATTGTTATGCATTTATGAACAAGTCACTTTTTAATACTTCATCATATTTTTGTCTGTCTATTTTTCAAACATGTCAGAGCTATTGGCTGTTCTCAGATTTTTTTTTTTGTCCCTCAGTCATTTTTCTGCTACAACTCATGTCTTTATTTTCCTTATTGTTTGTGTTACACACTTCATTCTGCTTGTCAGGAAGAGTACAATGAGTTTGTAAGAAATTTTGGTTGAAAGCTGCATTCTGCATCACATCTCAAAGAGAATTATGAGAATAAAAACAATAAGCTGTAGAAACACAGTCAAAACTGACAGAAACTGAATGAGGGGTAAGTCTTGGTACATTTACCAAGAAGCAGCTGATTACCTATTACAAATGATAATATTTTTCAAAGAATAAAAAAAATTGCTGGTAATGGCTTTCAATTTTTCACTTTAAATAAAATGTAGTAGTTTTTTTTGTGTCGGTAATAAAGCGATTATTCGCATTTCTTAAACTGTTAAGCAGCATATATTTCCATTCTTCAGATGATCAGATTTACAATTTTCTGAATCAAAAATTATGTTAAGGATGTAAAACTGTACAGTTCCAAAACTTAGAGCAATGTGAAAAAGATCAATATTTTTTGTCACTCATTTCATAAAGTGAAACTCAATCAAATACATAGATTTCAGTGCCTTGGATAATTAGAGTATTATATAAGACCAGCAAAAAATTATATTTTAAACAGAAATGTCAGGCTTTCTGTTTTATAATAAGCTAAGTTAAATAATCCTGTCAGGTTAGTTTTTTGACCTTGTTTGTTTTGATTGAATTCATTATGTTTAATCATTTTTTATCATTCTTGTGTCACATTTATGTTTTTTCTTTTAATGCATGTTTATAGTTTGCAGTCATGTGAACACTTAGTGCAGCACTTCAGCTATGCTTGTTTTAATGAACTTCACAAATAAAGTTGATTGGAAATGCAAAGTTTACCTCCTCTGTAATGGACTGGCGACCTGTACAAGGTGTGCCTTACCTCTCACCCAACAACTGCTGGAGTTAGACACCAGCCCCCCACGGCCCTTCAAGCATAAGTGGGTACAAATAATGGATTGATGGATGGATTTTACCTCCATCTGAAAAGACAAATTTGGACCCCTAAGAACCAGTCCAGTTCTTTTTCTCCTTAGCCTAGGTAGGGTGCTTCTGATGTCTCTGGTGCAGGAGTGGCTTGACATGAGGAATGTGACATATGTAGCCTATGTGTAGGATTTGTCTGTGCACAGTGACTCTTGATGCACTGACTCCAGCCTCAATCCTCTCCTTGTGAAGCTCCTCCCAAATTCTTCAGTGACTTTCTGCCACATGTTTTCCTTCCACTCAACTTTCTATGCCTATGATTGTGTGTTAGATTGTGTATTTAGAGGCTCAGAAAACCAAGGTATTTTGAGTTAATTAGATCACTACTGTGACTCCATGATTATCCTATGTTAAACCTTTTCACAATATTCATATTTTCAAGACAAAATTTGGGGTTTTCATTATCTGTAAGCCATAATCATCACAATTAAAAGAAATAAAAGCTTATATATTTTGAAATATTTTACTCTATGTGATGAATCCAAGTTATATACAAGTTTCACATTCTGAAATGATGACTTTTTCAAAATATTCTAAATTTTTGAGCCATACTTATAATGATTATCGGACTTCTAAGATAGTATTAATTTTTGGACACCTAAATCTACTGTTATATGGCTATTTTCTGGTGTGGTAAATGTTTTTAGGCGTCTTTTGAGTCAATTTCAGCCTTAATTTTGTTTAGACAGGAGTCAGCATCCCACATATTGACCTGGCAATTATTGCCCACTGTTTAAACTCTACTCTATTGTTTACACATACAGACAAAATAGGAGGTAATATATAATATGCTGTTGGCCAATTAATCTGTCTTTATGACTAAATAAGCCAGAAGAGCAAGTCCAGATCTGTCTGAGTTTATCATATCAAGGCTATGTCAAGAAATAAAGATTCTGGTGTTCTTCATGCAGTATGACCACAATATTGATTTCAGAGATTAAATAGTCACATAAAAGCCTACAGTTTTGTTCTAAAGTATAAATCAGAGCAGAGTGAACCTGGAATCAAAGACAACAATATCATATTTTCCCATCATCACAGATTGGTAACTGTATAAACTTTAGGAAACGTAAAGAATTAAGCAGTGAATTGCACTATCCCTTTTTAAAGGTATGCACTTCATAATGTCACAACAGCAAAATCAAGATTTTTTTTCCTATTTGGGATTAGACATTTTACAAAGTTGCACATCTTAAATTTGTTAGGACATTAGTCAACTAGTTGTGAACCTTTGTAGCATTTACAGTTTGTCACTACTGGGCTTCTTTGAGTCCAGCGAGAGTTTTTTTTGTCTAATCCTTTTTATTTCAGACTGATACCCTGTGGGGTTAGATTGTGCAAGCTGCATTCTGTTTCCTTTTTTGGATTTTTGGCTAAACATTTGATGAGCCCTACCTTAATTCCCTGCACTGACATTTGTCACCAAGGTCTACTGAAACTAGAATCCCAGAAGTTTTCAGAACAATTTGCACTTCAAGGTGCTTCCACAATAGTTTACTTTTTAGACTAGATGCCTGCATTAAATTTTATGCGGTTCATACTCGACCCAAAAATCCGATCATACAGTATGACAGATACCTTCACACATAGCCTGCTCCTGACTGAACTCTTAATGCCATTACTACAATCACCTTTACTACAATTACCAGTTCATGTTTTATGATGTTTGCTATGGATGGGATCCATTCCAGTGCTCTCTTTAAAAAACTAAATATTTAAATGATGCACTAACTTGTACGTGCAAAACTAAACTTGATCTGTTTATTTTTCTCTGTGGTCCACTGAGATTACTTATTTGGTGCTATCTAAATAAACTGAGCTGGACTGAATTATATTAGCTGGTGAGATAATTAACAAGCAAGGTAAACAATAATGGCTCCACTCTATAGCGATGATCACAGAAGGAGCTTTGAGGAATTCTGGCTTGAAGGAGTGGGTAAATGTGCTGAGGGAGTTATCACCAAGCACACAGGAAAAGCTAATTGGCTTTGATTAATCAGAAGCCAGTATAACATATTTCATTAGGCTAGAAGAAAAGTGACACTACAGAAACAGACTGTTGCTCTCTTTATTTTGCCAATCATGTGTCTGTAGATTTTCATTACACACTCAGATGTACGTGCGCGCTCCAGCGCAGACACACAAAAGCCAAATTAAACATTTCAAGTTGTTACCATTGCCATGCCCGCTTCAGTGGAGTAACCCTGATGTTCTCTCAGCAGCACAGCCACCATATTAGAGCTTTATATTTGCAGGGGAGGTTGTGTGACAGATGGTGAAGCCACATGTCGGTAGATATGTGTGCATGTGTGTGTGGAAAGAGAGAGAGAGATGAAAGAGACAGCAAAAGACTGACTTGCTGACTTTTTTCTGATCAGTCTGTGCCTAAATCCTTCGCAAAGCCTGCAAATGATACAAAAACAGTTCAGGGTGGAATTTTTGTGATTAATTCACTGAAACTACATACTAGAGTTAAATGTTGTGATCCATTTTTCTGTTTAAAATCTTTTTTTTTTTCATAGCTGAACAGTACTAAAATTTTACTCTTTATCTGAATGTTCTACAGCTCTATGATAAGCAGACAGATAATAAGTGGAGTTTGGATTATGCTCCCAAGCCAGCTGTGCACAAGGCATGTATGTATATCTCAGGTGATTATTGTGAACCAAAATACATACTATGGTTAGGTACAGGCTTAGTTATGCTGGCACAAGCCATACAGTTTTGACCATATGTTGTGTTTTTAAGTAATATATACATCTATCTATCTATCTATCTATCTATCTATCTATGTGTGTGCGAGGTGTTTTTCAGGTCTTTATGAAACCTAATTTTTGAAGATGAATTGTTTGTAATTTCAGCAGAACTATTAAATATTAAATGTTTGCTAAACTTTGCAAAAGTAAGAGGAGACGAGATGAAAGGCAGTGTTCAAATAAAGCCCCTGCTCCTCTACTTCCGTCATCAGTTCAATTAGACCTTTTCTGTCATAACATTTGATGATGTCATGGATTAGTACTGTGGTAACAGAGTCATTAGTGTAAATGCCAAGCAGTGGTGGAGAGCTAACATGTCTTTGTGCAGCACCACAAGTAGCTGCCATCACAGGGGAGTAGGTGTTATCATCGCTGACCAGCTGCTGCCTGTCAGCGAGAAAAGATTGCAACCAGTGAATAAAATATGGATTAGCCCCCACCAATGCCTTTTATAGAATAAAGTCTATCTGTATTATATTAGATGCAGATGAAAAGTCCTTTACAATATCTAAGGCTTGTGTTTAATAAGGTGGAAGAGGGTGGGAAATGTGCTTTTTGTTATCTGCAAATCGTAGTTCAGGGAAAACTTTGCCTACATACAGCATGTTTTCTTCTTTAATGACCTAACTAAACTATACCTGTTGAACATCACTGCACCCCTTAGACAATTTTTTTGAATCACACATGAGGTTTTCTGGTTCCATGAATACCTTTCATAAAAAAGGTAACAAAATACAAATAGTGATAGAATTTTTTGCTTAGGGGTTTCAAGAAGGTTGCATATTTCAACCTGCTTTCTTTGTGTATTTAGTTCTGTGTGTGTTTGCACATGCTGCTACCTGTGTATCTGTGAAGATTGCAGCTTAAATGTGTGATGTGTTTGGTGTCCTGCAGATGTGATGCACACGGGGACCTCTAATCCCCCCGGATAGACATGGTGGGTAACCTTTTGAGAGAGTGTTGTGACCAAGCAAGCGGGGAAGTGAAGTCAAAAGAAAATAACATAGACTTTTGAGGATATGTTATGATATATCCAGTGATGCCTCTGTCTCAGACCTCAGACTGCCTTTTTGTATTTCACATTATTTGTATTCAAGGGAGAGACTACCTTAGTGACCAACTTTGAAAACAGCAAATGAACAAAACATTTTATTTTTTCAAATAATGTCTTGCTGCAGTGGTAAACTACGTTAGGTAAAAATCATAAAAGTTTAGGCCAGTAAATGACTGTCCTAAACTGTCCTCTAAATGACTAATTGCTGTAGAACTCCCACAGAATAAACACAGACTGCTATTACTAATCAGTTCATAACATAAAGCTTGAACATAATTTTTGGAAGTGTCTCTAAATCCTTTCAACATTAAGAGTTATATTTTTTATTTATTTTCCTAAATTGATTTATTTTGTGGTGACTTTAAAAAAGCACATTAAACTGATGTTCTGGTCCACTAAAGAAACTTATTTACTCTTATCTGGGGGGATGGCACAGACAACTTAGGCAATGTTAATGTAGGTGTTTTATTTTTATATTCTTCTGGCTTTTAAAGTATTTTCTTCATTCCAGTATGTCAAATACAGATTTTCTATTTTTCTATTCTCTTTATGTCATCAGCTGGTAGTGGGTGCTATGTACAGTTACCACAAATTGTTCAAACTGGGATATTTGGAATTGAAGGTGTTTTTGTTCAACCAAAAAGTTTATTCCTGATAGGAAATGACATGGACATCTCACAAAACATAACAAGACCATATCCAAGGGGCACTGTTGAAAAAAATAATCCCTTTTTATTTACATTTTAACAAAAATGCATTTTCAATAATAAATGAAAAAGCCCAAAGGAGCTTGTGAATTAAAAAAGCACAAAATAATAATGTTTCAATTGATCAAAGTGCTAGCTCACAGAAACATAATGTATAAAAAATGTATAATTTAAATGCAACACCACAAATATAGAGCCTGGTTATTTTTACTTTTCAATTAAATGTGATCAAATTAGCAACAGTACAATTTTCATTATGATTTTACTTACTCTAAAATCTAAGAAAAGAACCAGATTGCATCAGACCTTCAGCTTGGTTCAATCCTTTGAATCATCAGAGCACAAGTAGAATGGAGAACATTTAGGAGATATGTAAACATAGAGTTATAAAGTGGATAGAGACACAAACAAGAAAGAAACAACATGAAAACAGAAACAAAAGACCTAATCAACAATACCAGGAATGAGATTGAAAATGAGAAAACCTCATCTTGAAATGAACAAACCCTTATACACATACAGTAACATTTAACACATTTGAATGATGATGGCTCGCTTGTCAGAATAAAAGTACCTTTTGGAAGTAACAACCTTTTAGCAGATATTAAACATACCTTTTATTAGTCTCATTTCTGTATTAAAAATACTGTTTTATTAGTCTGATTAATATTCTAATCTTAAATTTTGTGTTTTCATAGCTATAAGTGGAAAATGATCAGAATTAACAGAAATAAAGACTTGAAAACATCAGTCTCTGTGTAATTAATCTGCATAATGTGTTTCACTTAGTGAATTAAGTCACTAATCTTCAAATTTATGGAATATGACAGTATATAAACATTCCAAAGTGGGGAGAGATGATCAGAACATTACCCAATGACCCCATGGTGTAACCACAGAGACAAATCAGAGTCATTAGAGCCAGTCATATATAATATGTCTTTTATATTTATTAAGTGTTGAGCCTAATCTTGAAGATAGACAGAGAGTCTGCCCCTCAGTCCAAAACCGGGAGCCGCCCACCCATAGTGGAGCCTAAATGTTGAAAGCTCAATGTTTCATTCTACTCTCTAAAAAGTTAGTAAACCACAAATAAACCCCAAGCCTTGGAGCAAAGTGCTTACTTGGGAAAAAGTGAAACTACGACATCTTCAAGATCTGATTGAGCACAGGGCCTAATGTTACAAGAAGGATTTTATATTTAATTATTGAGATGCCAATAAAAGGGAACTATTACTGGGGAAATGTGAGCTCTCCTGTTATAGTCCCTGTTAGAATTCTCCAGCATTTAGAGAAGCATCAGTGAGTTGAGTTTTAGTGATATATTTGCTGCTGCTACGTCCATGATATACCAGTTAATAAATATTTTTGGGGTATATAATTTCTGTTTAGGAGTAATATCGCAGCCACCATTGCAATCAAAAGTTCACCTTTACAGAGAGTTATCCGGATAATTCATGTGGTCTGTTCATTAACACTCACACAAACACAAACAGCAAAAAATAATAACCTGTAAAGCTACACACAACTGTTGCCACCAGATTGTTCATTAAGACAAATTGAATCTCAATATGTAAACATAAGAGATACATTTTTTCATTAGGACAAAGACCTGCACTCTTTAATATCCTGTATTCTTCTTGAGCAGGGGAGGACCACACACTCCGCATCTTGCTCTACTCGCTCATCTTCTTCTCGAGTGTATTTGGCAACCTGCTGATCATCGTGGTGCTCATGTTTAATAAGCACATGCGCACTGTTACCAACACCTTCCTGTTGTCACTTGCCATGAGCGACCTGATGATGGCCATATTCTGCATGCCTTTCAACCTGATCCCCAGCATTCTCAAGGACTTCGTCTTTGGAGCTCTGATGTGCAAGATAGTGACCTACCTCATGGGTGAGTAACAAGAAGTGTGAGGGAAAAGGAGAACTTTGACAAAACCATTACCATCGAGGGGTGTGGGGGGTCTAAATTATAAGTTGAGTCATTCTCTTAAAACATTACACAAACATACATACAGACACATGCTTGCTCTAAAATCACACACAGGTGAACTCTTTTTATTAATTAGATGACCTCTGAAGGCTGTTGGTTGCTTTTTTATTTTGGGGGATCAAAGTAAAGGATACTCAGATTTTTCTTTGTAAAATAAACTTTGAAAGACAACTTTCCTTTACCATCCGCTTTGCAATTAGGTACTTTATAGTCCACTGAAGTCTGGTTCAGCACATGGTGTTTTCACCAGCAAATTCGGCTGGTGAAAAAAATTCTTGGTGGGGCTGATCTGCGAATAGATTTCCCTTCCTAGTCCAGTATAAGGATTCAAATGAACACCACATTAAAAATGGTCATCTGACCCAGCAAACATCATATCAACCAAACATAAACATTGTAACAGCACCAGAAACTCAACAAAGGCAACAAGAGCATCATAATTATTAACAATTTAAAAAAAGAAATCTTAGCAACATTTATCCACAGCAACATTAGCATCATGCAAAACAAAGCAACATAAGTATAAAAAATACAACAATGTTAATAACTGATTATCAGCAAAGAATAAACGATAGCAGCTGATGAACAGAAAAAGTAAACAACGAAAAAGAGCAGAGCAATACGGTTGCTAAAACTAATAAAACATGCTGAGGAACAGCAGCTGTAGCTTACCAGCCATCTGTAAAATCCTCTGCATTATCATGCAAGTTGGAGAATTCGGTCTAACATTTCCCTCGACTGCTGCCATCGCCATTATCACCTTTATCACCATAGCAGCACAAAACTTTCCAGCATCATCTATGGCAGGGAAAATTCCAAATGCCAAAGACATTAAATTCAGCAATGCTGATTGGCCAAATGTTTATTATTTTTACCTTGCAATCCCACACGATTGGCTATTTGGCTTCACTTCTGGGGCACTGCTGAAGAGAAATGACAGCAGTCTGTTGGGGAAAAATCACTGTTGAATGAGAATCATTTGGCGGAAATGTTATGTAATTAATCCACACCTGGGTGGTCGGCGCCCTAGCGCCCCCTATGGACCAGCTACCACTGGTAGAGAGGATACCCCGTATACATGGGCTATTAGACACGCAACAATAGAGGGTTTGATTTCTGACACTGTGTGGTGTACTGCATCTCTTTCCAGTTTCTCTGTCAGCCTGTTTTCATTCTAAATACTGCAAATAAAAAATCTCTCTCTCTGTCTATCTATGTATGTATGTATGTATGTATGTATGTATATATATATATATATATATATATATATATATATATATATACATAATAGTGGTGCTGTCAATCGATTTTAAAAGGTTAATTTAATTAATCACACTTTAGTGCTGTGATTAATCACCATTAATCAATATGCTTAACTTTGTAAGCTTGAAGTATAAAAATGCATGTTTTCAAAAATGTTCAAGGAAATGTTTTATTGTCTCACACCAAACATGTCTGAACATTCTAAGTTTTCCAGGTTTTCATATTCAGGAAGGTTTAAAAGAAGTATTTGGTTTTAAATGTTAATTTAGAAATGTTAACTATAAACTGCTAGTGTTTTGGAAGGATGGAAGGATAATTCATCATTGCAATATGCACACACTACCTTGGTTTTATCCAAATTTCTGTCAGGGTGTTTTTTAAAGCGAAATTTGCCACTGAGCACACGACTTTGACTTTCCTCGTTCATCTTTTCACTTGCGTTTGTGACTTTGAATTGTTGACTGCTGTACAAGACCGTGTAATGGGCTTGATACACGGGACGCGATGTCGCTCCCTCTCTGTTCATTTCCTATGGAACTTGTGCGGGGAGGCGACAGTCGCTTGCCTTCTTCCAGTCAAGAGACCAGTGAAATTGAGATTTCTAGCTCGTACATATAGACGTGTACACACGGCCTAGCAACGCAACCCAAAAAGTTGAAAAACATTCAACTTCTGTTGCTGTTTGCTGTTGCTATCACTGAAAATTTTCACCTTTTCCAGGTTGTTCGTCTCTCCCCAGAGTGAAGCCCATAATGAGCTGCTGTGAACTATGTAACCCTCTGCGAGAGAGAGGCTTTTAGGTCAAAATAGGTAATTTGATTAATCTGTGTTACTATTCAAATTAACTGTATATATATATATATATATATATATATATATATATATATATATATATATATATATATATATATATATATACACACACAAAAAGAACATGGATAAATGCACATATAGGTTGTCGAAACAGAAAAATTGGTAATCATATGCTAAGCGATGGGTTTCCTAGAAGAAGTTACATTCCTGTTATGATTCTGAGCTATGCATGCGGTAAGGCCTACATCTTTCTTCTTTTCTTTTTTTTTTTTAAACAGCACAGCAAAATCTTCTTATGAGCAAAATCTTCACCTTGTAACCTCCCATTCATATCTGAATCATTTTTACTTGAATGCACTTTGAAAAGTCATTTGTATCAGATCTCACTGAATTTTAAGCACTGCCTTGCTATGGCAGAATACCTTGGGATGAGCACTTGCAGATGGAAGGTCAGTTGCCTCCTAACAGGGGTTAAACGTGACTCGGCCATTGACAATTTCTGCCAAGATTATGTATAAGCCATCATGTTTGGAATAATGCTCAAAGAAAAGTGTTCAAACTCCAGATTGCCTTGAAACAACAAAATCAGTTGTCATTTTCAGTGTGATTCCTCTTTTCCACCAATAAACAGAGAACATTGGAAGATGATTCATATACCGTTACATGTCAATATACTGTTTATATCTACAGATTAATTGCCCTTAGTACAGTGCCGCACAAAAAATAAATAAATCATACCCCATCATCTTTTTTTTTTTAGATTTTGTCATCTTATAACCACAAATTTCAATGTCTTTTATAGGAGTTTTATGTGATAGATGAACACTATGGAGTGCTTAATTGTAAAGACAAAGGTAAAAGATACATGTTTTTCAAAGTTTTTTTTACAAAGAAAAATCTGAGCACCCTGTACTCTGATCCCTCTAAATAAAATGCAACCAACAGCCTAATTAGTAGATGTGGGCGGATTGATCCAAAATATCAATAGTATTGGTACCAAGTCGCTATCAATATTAGATCAATACTAGCGGTGTAAGATCGATGCTTTAGTTTCATATTCCCTCTTGAAATGTTGTTTTATTTTTGTATTGTAGTTAGTCAACTCCAGGTCAAAAAAGATTTTGATTTGCTCTCAAATGATAATTGTTTGCACTATGTTTAGGAAAAATGCACACAAATCATGTCAATATGTTATTAAATAACTGTGTAGACACTTATAAATTTGTCCAAATTCTGTCTAAGATTTAAAGAAAATATTTCAAAAACACCTCAAGGTTAGAAGTTTGATGATGTATCAAACTTAAATAAAAAGTATTGGTTTCAGTATTGGTATCAGCAATACAGGTCCTGTATTTACTTGGTATCAGATCGATACCAAAATATGAAATATCGCACACCTCTGCTAATTAATAAAAAAAAATTTAATTTCTGTGTAATTCAATTCAGTGCAAATCTGGCTGTTCTGTGAAGGCTTCAGACATTTGTTTGAGATCGTTAGTGAACAAAAAACCAACCAAGACTGAGGACCACAACATGGAGATGGTTGTGAAGAGGCTTAGATGTTAGGTTATAAAAAATATCCCAAGCTTTGAACATTTAGAGGGATGTTCAGAGATGTTTAATCCATCTTGTGACAAGTAAGAATGTGGCACAACTGCAGGCCCTGTCAGTTTAGGTCGACAGGTCTGTTCACCTAAACTGACAGGCAGGGCAAGGAGAGCATTGATCAAAGAAGCAACCCTGGAGCAGAGGAGCTGCAGAGAACTACAACTCAGATGGGAGAATCTGCTGATAGAACAACTATTAGTTATTTATTTCATAAATCTGAGAGGCTAGAACAAATCCATTGTAAAAAGAGATCCTACATGTAATTTGTTACATGCCATATAGAGGACATTACAAATTTGGTGAAGAAGGTATCCTGGCAGATGAGACCAAAACACCAGTTTTTGTGGAAAACGCAAGCAATTTCCGGCAGCGCTTTGCTTTGCGTTGCTGGAAACCAGTTTTCGGCAGCACACCATTGCAATGGAGAAACAGGGTTGTGGCAGCAATCTGTTTTGATATGGCTTTTCTTTAGCAGGGACAACGAAACTAGTCAAACGTGATTGGAGAATGGCACAATCCAGGAAAAAAAAAAATCTGTTAAAGGCTGCAAAAGACTTTGGACTGAGGTTCACCTTCTACCACAGCTACAAATAAATGTTTTAGAAAATATCATATTCATGTGTTAAATTGTTCATTCAAACGAAAGACCTAAATCCAATTTAGAATCTGTAGCTGGCAAAAATTGATTGTTCACTGGTACTGTCACCTAATTCAATTCAGTTTGAGCCATTTTCTTTGGAAAAATGAATACATTTTAATCACTACATGTGCAAATTGAAATTCTATCTTGTAACATGACAAAAGATTTAAGGAGTTAAGGAGTATTACCATTTTTACAAATCACTTCACTTGGTCCACACATTATACTGGCAAGAGTTTTTCTTGTGAACTGTTCAATGGTGACAACCCCGTTTTTAATGTGACAGTCCTAACTAGGCATTTCATGAAATCCAATTGGTCACTGTTTTTTGTTTTTGTTGGTGTAAAAGTGCAATAAAAAAAAGTTCATATTAGACATATGAAACATGATAGATATCTAAAACTAAAGGACATAACCACTGTTATTGAATTTGCTTCATTTATAAAAATGCAGATACAGTTTTTTGGTTACCTTTCTGGCCCTTAAATATATTTTATTTCAGGCCTGACAAAGCTTAATAACACAGATTAACATAAGACACTCAATGCCATTGTGGTATGAATTGATTAATTAGAAGGCAATTTAACTTTTTTATTTCTTGAAGATGTTTCACCATTCATCCAAAAGGCTTCTTGATAAGAGGTGGAAAGTCCTCAACAGGTAAGAGAAGAAGTGAGTTGCCTTCTGCTTAAGCACTTTAGATTGTTATGTCTTGGATGACCAAGAATCTACACCAGTATAAAGTCATTGTTGCTTCCTAAAAGCTTAAAACTTTTCCTTGTAAATACAATAGATCTGACTCTTTGGACTCCTATATTATATATAAACAGAGCACTTAAAAAAATGGCTCCCCAAATCTCACTGACCTCTGGAACGAGAGCACACAGTTATTGGGGCTGTTATTTTTTTATTTATTATTTCAATACCTTCATTAGTCCCCCAGGGGGAAATTACATTTTCAGTACAGCCTGTCCAAGGTAGACAGCTGGCAGCCATTGCTGCCCTTTAGGTAAGGTGGGTGAAGTGTCACAACAATGGAGACAGACAGAGCCAATAAACCAGCAACCCACTGATTACGGGACAAACTCCTACCACCATTGCCACCACCAGCCACAAGCTGGCTCTGTTTCAGCTCATAGTTTAGGCAGTATAGGCAAATGACAAGGGCGCCAGGAGTCTAGGGAGCGCCACAACAAGGGGCAAGGAAAAAAAAACTTTAACTATTAAAAAAAAACAACAAAAAACAAAAACAAACAAACAAAAAAAACAAATAGGTAATAAAATGTCCTAATATGAAAATTTCTGCACTAATTTAGCAACATAACAAAAAGATATTAAATACTATAGGTAAAAATATTACTTTGATTAGCTCCCCCCTATTTCTTTACTAGTTGGTATGCTCCTGCACCCCACGCTCCTCCCCCTCCCCCACTGCATCGTTGCTGCTCACTGACAGTAACGCAGGTAACTTCAGAAAGAATGATGTCAAAACATTCCAAGTTCTCTGGTGCCCAAGAAAGAAAAAAAAGAGAAGAGGAAACACATGACAGAAACAGAGGTACAGTAAAACTAATGTGATGAAATTACCTGTTGTCTTAGTTATTTTGCAGAGTGTAGTGTAGCTGCAGCAGCTAGGCTAGCTAGCCAAACATCGAGCTAATCAATAAATAGGCCAGCCAGTTTTTCTTGATTGCTTTCATTCAGCTGTCAACTCAAACTCCACATTTTCATGACAGCACAGCAGCACTTATGGTCAAAGTTAATTGCCATCAAACAAGACAACTTGCAAATAATAGACAACAAAATACAGCACTCACCCTTGCTCGTCATTGTTGTTATTTTTCTAGGATGTGTCAGATTTTCCCTCTTCCAAAAAATTGGATCCAGAATCAAAAATGTTTTGATGAAAATTTTATTTATTCCATTGCAGAATTTTTAAACTGTGGCTGAAAACTGAAATACTGTAAATAGTACAGAAAGTACTGTAAATGTAAACTAAAAATATATCAGAGAATAATAAATAAATACAAATAAAAGGATTTCTGTTTGGTTACAATGGAGTTTGGACTGTTTGGAGTTTGGAGTGCTTGGATGACATCTGTGTTAATTGTTAATTGTTTTGCAAAAGGGCGAGGAAGGTGTCAAACCAATGAGAAATGGGGGGGGGGCACACAAAATCTCCCCTAGGGCGCCAAACTAGCTAGGGCCGACCCTGATTGTAGTAATGTAAAAAATAAGACACTGTCTTCAATATAGACAATCCAAGAATGTAGCTGTAAAGTGAAAGGTGAAAAAGATTGCTAATGCTTCTGCAGGCAACTATCATTTGGTTGGGATTGATCAAATGGCTAAATAAGACTATATTTCAATGGCTTTTTTTTAGACTAAATTTGGACAGAACCTATTGCCTGCTTAAAAAGTCAAATTTTCACAAAAATGTTTGGGACTAACTAAAAAAGAATGACTAACCTAAAAAGCTTCAAAACAGTGTTCACTGACATTCAGAATTTGGAGGGTAGAAATTACCATGGTAAGTATCATACTTTTTCTGTTTGCCATTTTTTCAGCGGTAGTTTTGATGTAAGGATGTTGTTAGGTCTTAGAATATAAGAAAGACATCTTTTCTCATTTTTTAGACAATGACATTTTTTTTTCTCTTTAATTTAAAAATCTACCTGCTTTAGAGTTTATTGAATCCACTTTGGGCTAAACAGAAGAAAATCTACTGTTGCTGTCTAAGAAAAAATAAAGGTAATCATTTGTTCTTATTCTATAGTCCTTTTTGTACAAGGAAATACACTTTCAAAACTCTGACAAATCAGATACAATATTGCCTTAAGCAGCAACTGACTTGCTTCTAGGAGAAAATAAATAGAGAAGAAAACCATCTACACACACTGCAGCCTGTCATTGTCTTGCTATAATAAAACTCCAGAAAGATGCAGCTCCTGTAATCAGGAAGGTAACACATTTCCTGACCTGACGTCAATCAAATTACTGAGGAGGTCGATCACTATTGAGTGGCTGCACATCCACAGACTATTTTTATTGCCTTTTCCAATTGTGGGAGATTCATTGATATATACTTTTTGTAGTATTCATTTAGAGTTACTAAGTGGTAATTTACCAGTAGTCAAGGTGTGCAATAAGGTGTTTTTGGTCTGGTACAGTATTCGTATTGTCATCAAGAAGTCTATAATTATATTCTCTCATAGACTGGATTGGCAAACATTTGAGCTGGTCAGATGTTTTTTTAGTGTTTTTTTGAAAAGGCCAAAATTTAAGAGGATATTAATATTGTCACTTTGCATGAAGAATTTGTTTGACTTTTGAGCAATGTGCTGGAGCTGTAGATTCAAATGAGCAATGAGAGTGATCTCACTGTCTATGCATCTGAAGAGACTGCTGGGAACTGCTTAAGCATGAAGATTGTGATGATTCTTAGTGTGTGTGAGAACTATTGACGCTGGTCTACTGTAATTACAGAGAATATTTTTATAAAGAGAAATACAATGATTATAAAAAGTGTGACGTTTGGAGGGTAAAACTTGGATGCTTTACCCTTTTTATTGCTTTTACAAATCAAGTGTCTCAATTTTTTTTTTTTTTTTTTTTTTTTTTTTTAAAAAAAATGTAAAAAAAAACAAACAAAAAAACATTTTATGTCAAAGTGAAAACTAATTTCTACAAAAATAATGACAATTAAATAAAAATATGTTACATAAAATAAGTGATTGTATACATATTCACCTCCTTCAAGTCAGTATTTAGTTGATGCACCTTTGGCTGCAAAGGTGCATCAACTACTTTACAAAGTACTTTACAAAGTACTTTTTATAGGCACTGTATATAATGTATAAAAATGACTTTGAACCAAATTAGGAGGATTTTCATTGTCCCCATCAGGAATGCTTTTTGACATGTAATGACAATGTCTTGCAAACTTTTTGTGATGTTATAATATTTTTTGTATTTCATTAGCATTTTATGTGATAACTTGATCAAAGTAATGAAGTAGAAGAAAACCGATTAATGGATTTTTAACATTTTTAAAAATAAAAATCTGTGGTATCCATAAGTTATTCAATATTCCAATTCTTTGTAGAACCACTTTTACATGTAATTAGGCCCAAGCAGAGAAAGTGCTGCAAATGTTGTAATTAACTTCCGGTGCCGTGCGAGCTGGCAGCCACAGAAGCTCTGATTCGATTAACAGTATTTTCCTTTAAAATCTTATTTAGATGTGCTGTATATCCTTTTTCTATTGCTCTCTTTTTTCGTATTGCTTGTTCACACAATGGAACTAACTTTTGTGGACAATTTTGTTTTTTAAGTCTTTTGTGTTTGGAGAAGGCGTGAGCGGTCATGAGATCATTGTTTACACCAGGGTTCAGCTGCTTGCTCTCAGTAGCTCCACTGTTCTGCCTCCCACCAAGAGCCAACATTCTCCACGAGCTGAGAAGGAAAAAGGGTGGGACATGCGCGGGCATCAGGCGTTGCAACTGAGGAAGAAGGTACAGACCCGTCATCCCGTCCATCATCATGGGAAACGTGAGATCTCTTCCCAGCATATAAACATGGACAGCTTTCATTTAATCCGTGCAGACAAAACGGCGGAGAGTGGTAAGAAGAGAGGAGGGGGTCTGGCTGTGTTTGTGAATGATAGATGGTGTAACTCTGTGCATTTAACCATCAAAGAGACGTTCTGCAGTAAGGACATTGAACTGCTAGCTGTTAGCATGAGGCTGCACTATCTTCCTCAGGAATTTTCACACATTATTGTGATAATTGTGTATGTCCCGCCCTCTGCTAATAGTGCTGCAGCCTGTGATGCCCTTCATACTACCACCAGGGGACTTCAAACACAGCACCCACAGGCCCTCTTTCTGATCTCTGGGAACTTTAATCATGTCTCCCTGTCCTCCACTCTACCAAACTTCAGCCAATATATCACTTGCCACACCAGAGATGACAAAGTCCTGGTGTGGTGTTGGTGTTGGCATACATACTTTATGCCAACACCAACGAGATATACAGTTCATCACCTCTGACTCCCCTGGGGGGCTCAGATCACAACCTGTTTCATCTCCAGCCTGTGTATAAACCCCTGGTACACAGAGAACCAGCTGTGACATGCACAGCAAAGAGATGGTCTGAGGAGACTGAAGAAGCTCTGAGGGACTGTTTCAGCTCCACTGTGTGGGAAGAGCTCTGTGCTCATCATG
The DNA here is from genome assembly GCA_014839685.1 of Anableps anableps. Classification (NCBI taxonomy): domain Eukaryota; kingdom Metazoa; phylum Chordata; class Actinopteri; order Cyprinodontiformes; family Anablepidae; genus Anableps; species Anableps anableps. The sequence continues at coordinate 16,895,136 of CM026075.1, read as the reverse complement.
GGGAGGACATTGAAAGCACTGCATCAGTGTTATCACCTTCTGTGTTAACAACACTGTAACCACCATGACAGTACGGTGTTTCTCCAACAACAAGCCTTGGATCAACCCTGAAATAAAGGCTCTCCTGAAGGAGAAGAAAAGAGCCTTTAAATCATGAAAAAAGGAGAAGCTGAGAGCTGTGTAGAAGGAGCTGAGAAGGAAAATTAGGGATAGCAAAAACATCCACAGGATGGAGTTTGGAGAAGTTTGAAGTCAGTTTCAGGCCACAAACCAAACACTCAGGTTGTATGAGACCTGGGTGGATGAACGACTCGAACCAGTTCTTTAACAAGTTTGACAGTCACCCACTCTCAGTGTGTATGACTTCTTTTTACACTCTGACTCTGACTGTGTGGGCGTGGTAGAGTTGTGACTTCCAATTCCTCGGCATACAGTTGCATATGGTTGGGTTTAAATTACACATGCATGATCCAATCTGCACCAAATTAGATGTGAATGATCTTTGTTAACATCCAAAGAGCTAATCTGGATTACATTGTAATTTGACTCAACTATGCCCCCTAAAGTATTTCAGCAGCTATTACTCCCTAATACATCATCCTATCTGAACCAAATTTTATGTGTAATCAGGGACCACTGCTTAATCCATTGATGAGGTAGTTTGATGACATCATTTTAGCCCCACTCAGAAAAGGAACTCATAGGTGTATTTGGTGACCCCACCAGCTTTTCCCTGTGTATGGTATAAGATTGAAACTAAACACTGATAACCACACATGACGTGTTCCAAAGTCTACAAGTCTTGTCAGTCCTTCACCATCAAACAGGAAGTGACAGTAACTCCTCTCTGGAAGGTCAAATTCCGGCCAAACTTTTAAGACCTGCTGCTGGGCCCCTACGGAAGGTGATTTGGAAGGCTCGCCAAATGCTTCGCCTAGTGGACACATGCAGGAATGGCATGAGAGTGCTGGTGATGGCAGTGAGGTATCAGTGCTGGAGCCACTGAGGCTGCCACACGGCCAGAATGGCAGTGAGCTGTAAGGGCCACCCAGTGCGGCTTTCAGCTTTAATTACAACTTATTCTTTTGGGGTTCTGTCTTTACATGTCTGAAGAAAAACAGTTGGGTTTTTTTAATTGCATCAGCTCAATTGGACTGGATGTAGAGCATCTGTGACTAGCAATTCTAAAGTCTTTTCACTGTTTTCAATTGGATTGAGGTCTGAACTTTGACTAGGCCATTCCATTCTAACACAAGGATATGCTTTGATCTAAACCATTTCATTGTATCTCTATGTGCTTGGGGTTATTGTCCTGCTGGAAGGGTTTTTGGAATTTTCTGCCCCAGTCTCAGCATCTTTTGCAGCCTCTAACAGATTTTCGTTCAGTATGGCCCTGTATTTTACTCAATCCATCCATCTCCCCATAAACACTGCTGAGCCTCTTAGTAGTTTCTGAAGAAAAGCATCTTGTAGCATGATGACACCACCACATGTTTCACACTGAGGAGATAGTATGTTCAAGGTGATGGCCAGTGTTGATTTTCTACGACACCTAGCATTTTGAATGTATGACTGTAAAGTTCAGTTTCATTCTCATCTGATGGGAGCACCTCCTCCCACATGTTGACTATGCCTCTTCATTTGACTTGCTGCAAAATGCAAGCAAGACTTCTTTTGGCTTTTATTTAACAAATACTTTAATTCTTGCCACTGTTCTATAAAAAACAGATATGTATAGTGCACAACTATCTGAGCTAAAAGTTGTCCTATTAATGAATTCTTCCACCTGAGCTGTGGATTACTGCAGCTTTTCCGTCAGTTTAAGTTAAAAGGCTCGTCTTAGTAGGTTGGCATTTGACCTATGTTGGATGTTCAAAGCTTGGGCTATTGTTTTAGAACCTACTGTGTTTACTAAATATATGACTTCTTAAAGCTAACAGTTGCACTTTAGGGGTGTAAAGGTAAAGGGGGCTAAAAACAAATACACAGCGATTTTTTTTCAGATGTTTGTAATTAAAAAGTATTAAACCTTGTGCTACTTTGTGTTATTCTGCCACATAAAACCCCAATAAAATACAATTAAGATTTGGTACTTTTGCAAAGCACAATTAAATAAGTAGATATGAACCAGCAGGCAAAAAAGGGGCAAATTAAAAACATTTTCAGGTGGTCCACTGGTGCTATAAACCTTTATTTGGAAGTTTAAACGACAAGAAGCACCTCTTCATCTTCTTTCTACACCCCACCTTCCCATCCTATATGTGTAAAGCTTATATTGTCACCGAGGACATGGATAAGGGAGGTAAAGAGTAATTTCCTGTCTTGTCCTTTGAGGGGGTAGATGGAAGATCATATCGTTGGCAGAGGCTCACATGATTTCCTTCACCATGACATTCAGATATCCGTACATTTTATTCACCTCAACACTGTGTTCTTCTCCACATGTGACAGCACAGCACCAAGCCTGGTTGTGGATTCAAATATTATTTTAACATTTTTTTCCCCCCCAGCTATTTATGTGTTGGACCCCTTTTCTGAGTTGTAGCAATTTTTTTTTGTTTTATTAAAATGAGTAGATTGCAATGAGACTGATTACATGTGGTAAAATGCAAATTTTCTCAGCTTTTTATATTGCTTATTTTGTTCTCCTGCAGGCACATCAGTGAGCATATCCACATTTAACCTGGTTGCCATAGCCCTTGAGCGCTACAGTGCCATCTGCAAGCCTCTGAAGTCACGGGCGTGGCAGACCCGTTCCCATGCCTACCGTGTGATTGCAGTTACATGGGTGCTGGCCTTCATCATCATGATCCCCTACCCAATCATCAGTCACCTCAGGCCATTTAAACGTCCTGACAACACCACAGCACACCAATGTCGCCACAAGTGGCCCATCGCAACGGCAGAGCAGACCTGGTGAGTGCTTTGATTCTAAGCTGTTTTAATTAGGTAGCCACTTGTAGAGATGATGGCCAACTGGGAAGATCTGTAACTTTTGTAAGATTCAACTTGTGAAGCAACTCTTATATTTACATGACATGTTTCAGTTAACAGCATATGTACTAAAATATATAGATGATAGTAATAAAAAACTTATTCATTTATGTCTCAAATGATTACTCATGAATGTGAATAATCAATTTAAATGAACGAGTTATTAAAAAGTAAAATGATAATAATGATAATTTATTGGCTTTCAATTCAATTGTGGTTAAACAGATGATCAATTATTTAAGAAAGAAATTAACCATCTGAGCAGTCAAAAATTAAAATGTTCCTGATTATGTTCCCGATCATTGTAAGGAACAAATTCACCTACTTTTACTGTATTTTAAACTAAAAAGATTATTTTGAGCTGGGAAAATTTTAGTTCATCATGATCCATTCCAACTGACCATCTCCAGTAATTTACTTTGAGATAATGCAAAACGGGCCCCAACAGTTCACTTTTAACTCTAGTTATAGTGCTGCATGTTTTTTTTTTAAGTTCAGAGACAAATCAATTGGAATAGAGGACATAAGTAAACAAAGTCAAATTGAGAGAGTAATTACAACACGCATGCAGTCAGGTGAATGCAGACAGAGATTTTGGCATTCTGTTGGGTTTATAATATTGAAGTAATGAGATATAATTAGAAATTATGAATGCCTTTGATCACTTCACTAAAAGCAACTAACTCTGTATTAAACAGAACTCTGTGTACTTACCTGTCTGATTGTAGCCCTTGTAAGACAGAGAAACATCAGATAAGTTGCTTAAAGTTTGATATTTTATTCTGAATAATTTTATACTTTTACTGAATCAGTATCAACAGACCATTTACCAGAAGCAAGTGAAAATATTTAAAGAAATGCATTGGGTTATAAATAATGTATCTGTTTGTCAGTTGCACTTCATTTAGACTATGAAAGTCTGATATCTTTTTGTTACAGCCATACTTTTTTAAAATTTGTGACTATTAAAAGGTGAAGACTATAGCAGCACTTGACATACTGTGAGGAACCAACTTTATTAACTTATAGTTAAGGCCAAAATTATGGTCAAGACAACCATAGCGTGACACCAACAGATATATTCTTGAGAATTGAGATTTTAAATCACCTTACTCCTGTGCTTAGATGATTTCTGGCAGCCTCCAAAAAGGCAACATCACACAAAATGTGACTAAGGATAAAAATATAAAAAAGAAAAAGATTCTTATTAATTTCTCTGTTTACAACTGGATTATCACCTTTGTAAATCACTTAGACATATCTGATATTAGTTTCATAGTTACCCAGTTCTTTGCTTGATCTGAAGGATTCTTGTTGAGACCAACAACATTTAATTTAAACAATATTCACTTTTTTGGCTCTTTAGTGGTAGGAGATATATAAAAGATATTTCCAGTCAGAGGGTGTGACCAAGTGGCAATATATTGGAAAACAAAGAAGGTATGTAATTCTAAAGTGGAACTGGAAGAAGGCCAGTTTTTATTTTAGGCATTTTATTTAATGCCTTTCTGACCCAAATGAGCACACAGTTCTGTCTTTATCCATTCTTAGTTGTTTGTCACAAGTTTTCCAAATGTGTCCCTTGTAGGTATGTTCTACTTCTGCTTGTGCTGTTCGCGATTCCAGGAGTGGTGATGATTGTTGCCTATGGACTGATCTCCAGGGAACTTTATCGAGGCATCCAATCCGGCCTCAAAAAAGACTCCACTGGTAATGCCATATTCACACTACATATAAAAAAATCACCGAAAATGATTTGGTAAAAAGTAGATTTACTCTTGTGGAGAGCAATATAGCTATATAGGTCAAGTAAAAATGTCAAATAGTACATATTGATTTTCAAAAAACTGAGATGCCATAAAGTGGAAATATGATTAGAAAGTAGTGCATTGTGCTTCATGCACCATGTCTGTCAAATAGGGCAGCACCGATTAATCGAATTAACCATGATTAAGCATGATCACGATTAATCGTGATTAATCGATTATTTGAAAATCACAATTGTCAGCTAAGGCCATTTGCTAAAAAAACAACATACCTGGATAGTAATTAAGCCAAAACTGTACAAAATACATATACATTCTGCATTTAAGATAAAAAAAAAAAAAACCTTTGTGTGTAAATATGTTCAACCCAAAACTCCTCAAGGGGCAGTTTTAGCTTCACCTGCTTCAAATTCACTAAAGGAAAGAATTTTTGGCAAGAAAATGTTTATATTCCTATTTAAAAAAGGAATTTAATTATTTGTCTATTTACCTCTTTTAATGTATTTCTAATATTGGATAAAAAGCTCAAGAGAATTTAATATTAAAAATCTGCCAAATGTTCCAATTTTTTAAATCTGATTAATCGTTTAATCATGAGAATAATCAATAGAATATTTGGTGACTAAAATAGTCATTAGTAGCAGCCCTACTGTTGAAGTTTGATATTTATGATCTGAACATCACAGAGCTCACGAGAAGTTGTAAAAAGGGAGGTAAAAAATGTCCTTCGTTCATATTTTTGCATTGCCTAAGCAAGTTAAAGGCATTATTATAATACAACTTACTTCATTTCCATAAAAAGTTTATTATTTAATTTAATTTAATTTAATAGAATTTCACAGTTGAAAAAAAGTTCTAACTTTTAGAAGAATTTTTCTTACAAAAATTTTATAAATTATAAGTATGTAAGTGCAACCGCAATAGACTGGTAAGTTCTCCTCGTTGTGGTCACCAACTTAGTCACACGCTGCTGTGGGATTGGCAACCTATTACTTAGCCAGCATTTATTGCATGCATGCTCTGGCATAAGCAGGATGTCCGATATGATCCTGCAAGTAGAGTTCAGTGGGGTTGAGTTTAGGACTGCCAGATGACCATTCCATCCTCTTCACTCCCAGATTCTGGAGGTAGTCTCAAATGAACCTCTATCGATCTAAAGATCAATATTTTTAATGTACAGAAATTACAAAGAACAAAAGGACAAAGCCAATTCTAAATCAAATCCACATGAGTCAAATTCAAAGTGTCATGGAGCCACTTTTATTAACTTCAAGCCTCATGGGGTTAATGTGGACATGAAAAATAACATTGAACAAATAAAGATATAAAATAAAAGCTCCTTAAAAACATAAAGAAGTGACTAGTCCCTTTCAGACTTAAGATTACAATAAGCTTATTACTGTTACGGTCTGTAAAATATATTCTTCTCAGTATTAGGCCTGGCCTCAACAAACCCATGGCACTTAGCAATGTTATCTTACCTTTCATCTGAAAAAAATATCCTGACTGTTTATATCCTTTTATATTTTTTCCTACATGATCTACTGTATTTTAATTCTGTTCAGGTCTTGCCATATTCTATTCAATCCCCTGTCTTAATTATTACTCGACAGGTTTTGCCATAAATCTATTCCTTTGTATTTAGTTTCTTAGTTTATTTTTGCATTTTGTTCTTTGTGCATTTCTGTTTAGTTTTCTTAGATTAGTGTTAGCCTTTGTTGGTTTATTGTTACATTCTGTTTAGTTTCTCTCATGTTATTATTCTTTCTTCCATTTCTATTGTATTCACACTCACCAGAAATCTTCACTCATGCCATTCACTTTAGCTGCCTCATCATGCCAGTAAGTTTCACCTGATCTGCCACTCATATAAGCTCTTGATTTTTTACTGTTCAGTGCCAGATTTCTGTTTTCATGCCCTCATTCATCTAATCTAGTTTGTCTAGTTCTTTGCTCGCTTCCATGCCCCATTTTGCCTGTTCTTGAGTTTTGTAAGCTTTGTTTATTAAATTTCTCAATAATGCCTTTTATGAGTGGCTTTCGCACATTGGCTATGCCTCTTCCCTTTGTCCGCGAGCAGAGCAGACCTGTTGTGGGTCAGGAGCAAGCACGCGCATTTTTTGCTGCCGGTAATACACAGAGCTGTAGTGGAAACATATTGATGGGGAAACGCAGACTGACGTGATGCCCATTACAACATGGGAAAAAGTCCTGGTATGCTGAGGAGTAAAATTTAAAAGTGCTGGTACTGGGTACTGGTGCAAACCAGCCAACTTAAACCAGTGCATTTACTCAAAAAAGTTTCAAATGAAAAATTTCATCATCAATAATCCAAATTTTAGCATACTGTTATACTGAGGATTTTGAAATAATATTATATTCGAATAGATGTGTTTTATTAAGCTAATACAGCAGTTTGTCTTCATTCTCAATGTTTTTTCAATTGTAATGTGGTGCTTTGTTAGCAGAGTATGTGTTTTTTTTATGGAGTTTAGTTTCTGTGTTTACATTTCATCTGAATTATGCCTTTTCAAACATAAAACCACCAATTTCAACCTTTTCTTCTTTTTTTCTAAGTATTTAATTCTGTCTTATTTGAGCTTAGTTGACCCTAGATATGTTCTGATAACAGAGTTATTTTGTGTCTTTAACCACCTGCACTATTACCCACCAACCAGTCTCTCAAGTGAGATTGTGCAGTTTCATTCTATTTCCATTGCTTATGTTAATAATTATGAACTAATTTTTAATAATGTCAAAAAACACTTTGATCATTGTGATAGCTATAGTTTAAATGGGACAACTTTTTGTAGACAATTTTTTCTGATAATAATAACACAGTGGAGAGTCTTTGCCAGTGCTGAGTTAGAGTTCAATTTCCTGAACAGCTGGGCTCAGGCATTGCAATCTGTTTGTATTCGGTTTTCTTCTACAAAACATATTACACATAAAACGTGGAAACAGGAACAGTACTACGTAGTAATTGGAAAAACCATTCATCTACTTTCCAGTCGAACCATCTTTTGTTTGTAAATTGCAACCTTGTTGTTCTACAAATGTTATTGTTAGACTTTTCTCTTTGTTGAAGGAAATCAGGATTAAATATGACTGATAACTTTCAATATCCTCTCATGGATGATTACTGCGTTTCAGCAGGAAATGCAAGTCGCTTTTTATTCCATTAGACTGAGCAGCTGGTTTTTAAAGAACAATGAGTCATTCATAATAAACCCTTACAAATAGGTGCATGTGTTACCACAGGGATCAATCTGCTGGCTACAGGGAAATAAGGACAAAAATAATATTTACCAGTTCAGGGCATTCTTAAACCACTGGAAGAAAATATTTGTTTAACGATGAAAAGTTTTTACTGCTGCCAGAAAACAGGAAGGTAAATGCTATTTATGCTGCTATACTGTTAAAGCTGCAGTATGTTCCTTTTTGAAAAATATGGTTTTACATATTTATTAAAGTTATTATTATGTTGTGACAGTATAATATAAGACAGATGAACTGTGAAGAACTCCCTGCTATGCTAGAGCTGGATCATAACAACATAGTCTGCTATGAATGCTAAGACTGGTTAGCATGGCCACCGATGACCGTGGATGAACAGTTTTCCTTGAATGATAAATTGCTTTAGCAGCGCATACACGAGGGTGATTGAGAGCACGAATACCTTCCTCCTGGCTCTGATTGGTTGTTTTAGGTCGGGAGCGGTGCTTTTCTTTAGGTGGCAGTAGTAGCTCAGGGAAGAGGTGGAGGAGATCGATATTTTCACAGATTATCTGTCTCATAGCATATTGTCACGTTATGGTGACAGTTTTAACAAATATGCAAAAAATATATTTTTGTAAAAGTTACATACTGTAGCTTTAAGAACAGTTTGGCCCTTAGGATCAAACCGCAAAAGAAAATTAATGGAATCTTAGTAAGTTAATAAACTCGATGTCTCCAAAAGCTTTATTCCAGCATAACCATAGTCTTTTACCCCCCATTATGTATACAAAAAAGAAATATATGATGTTGTGTAGCTTTTTCCCCATATTTTTCACAAGATCAGTTTTAGTCAGTTTTAATAAATTCAAGTGCGAAATATAATTTCTATTGAGGATGAGGGACATTGACTCAGCAGCCGAAATTAGGCGTTTCCTTCAGAGATTTAAGGTACTAACACACTTTGGTCAAGGTTTAAAAAAAAGTTTGAGATAATCTGTCTTACTGCTTTTATGCAAAAACAGGAATGTTGGGGCTAATTGGTTATTCTAAATTGCCATTAGGGTAGCTAGACTATTTTAAAGCTTTCTTGATTTCAAAATTTACCAAAATAAGACTATGAACCTTTATAAAATTTCTTGCTCAGTCTCATTTAAGAGAAACCTTCACATGTGCAATCAGGCATTCAGATCAACAACCTGGAGGGTGTCGACCTCATGTTTTGAGATACTAATCTACAATTAGCGTTAACGACGGGAACAACTGTCCATTTGAGTGTACTAAATCTCTAAGATCAGGATCGTTCACAAGATTTGTTCACTGGATCACACGGTTCATTCAGAACAGCACCTCTTCCAGCACAATCAGTGTACTGTACAACTCAGAATGTGATCCATTCACGCTGTGGCACAGTGCCACTCCAGTACAGTGTGTTGCTCTCTTTCTCCAAGCTAATGGGTAATGTTGTATCAAGCCACATAAAAACAAATGGACACACGTGCCCCTAATGCATAAAATAAAGCATTATATTGCTTTGCATTAAGCCTCCATACTTTTTTCCAGGGATTAGACAGCGCAAACTTCCTGGTTTGTGCAGTAAGCAACTCACGTACTGTGCAGTGAGACTGTGGTACAGCATGAACAACTCAAGTCCTGATGCACAGCACACTATGCTGTTCACACAGTGTGAATGGCTCATGTCCTGATGCACAGTATTGTGGAGTGGCGCTGCATTTTAAGTCATGAAACGCAGAAGTTACACCCAGCCAGCACACTGGCGCTAATCTCATCTTTTTGTCTTTTTTTTTTTGTCATCTGAACTGAGAAATGAATGAATCAATTAATTAAATGATTTGCTTCAGTTGGTTCAATCAAGTGATTGTTTCATTTGAATGGATTGTTCATGAACGACACAACGCTAATTGGCATGGATAAGAGTTTGTTGGGACTATGATCCAACATATTGAAGCCATTTGAAGTAACTTGCCAAAGACATTTCTGGAGGTGAACTGTTGCACAAATATTAAATGTACATCTGGTAAAATGCTCATAGAGCTCATAGAGCAAAGCCATAATGTGTAATAAAATTAGAACTTCTTATCTATGTTAGTCAATCAAATTTGAAACACATCAGTTGAGGATTTAGTTTTATTAGATTTAACAAGCATACAGGTACTTAAACTTTTTACACTGCTTTCCCCCTTTAGATGTGAAGAATGGTCTGACTTCCAGCGTGTCTAATGATCACGATGATGGAGACGGTTGCTATGTTTGTGAAGTGAGGCAGCCACGCACAATGGAGATGTCCACTATGTCTGCATCAACCCAATCCATGAAGATAGACAGGCCTCGCAGTAACGCATCAGGAGCGAAGCTGGAGGCCAAGAACCGAGTCATACGTATGCTGGTGGTCATCGTTGTTTTGTTCTTTCTCTGCTGGATGCCTCTATACTGTGTTAACACCTGGCGGGCTTTTGATAATGTCACTGCCGAACGTACCCTCTCGGGGACGCCCATTGCATTCATCCATCTGCTGAGCTACACCTCTGCTTGTGTCAACCCAATTATCTACTGCTTCATGAACATGCGCTTCCGCAAGGCCCTGCTCGGCACTTTCTCGTGCTGCTTTGCTCCTTGCTGTCAGCATTGCCGCTGTCGTGAGCCACGTGACAATGAGGAGGATGTTATGGCAACTGGGGCATCCATGTCCAGGTTCAGTTACACCATAGTCAGTACCATGGGAACCTGCTGAAGACAATTTCTACAGCAACACAATACCCCGATTCTTTGTTTTTAGGCCAGTGCTATGCTCATAGGGACAATCATATGAAGAAATAACTCAAATAATGTAGCAGTATCGAAGCTTCACCTGACTGTCAGTAAAAAATATAGAAAATATGAAATAAAACCTAGTCATGCAGTGTGAATACCTCCATAGAACTATTAAAAAAAAGCACAAAAATGCAGTATGTAGTTATTTGTTGTAAGAGTAGTTGAAGGCAAATTGTTGGCTTAAATCTTTACAGTGGTGAATGTGGGTTTATATGTGTGGTTTAAACTTGAGGACAGGAGGAATAAGCTATAATATATATGACAGAGGGAGTCGTTATTAGTTACACGTCATTATGTAGCGACAAAAGAAGGACAACCATATTAAACTGTGTTCTATATACTGCTGTTAGTGTAAATGTATATGTGTTATTGATGGCATTTTAATTGCCTTGTGGGTTAAGTGCCTACTTCTGAAAAACAATGCTGCTTTCGTTTTGTGTCGCTTTGCCTCATTTATTACTGGCAGTTTAGTAAAAGGCAAATCAAAAGTTTATAGGTTTAGATATGGAATTAAACTGAAAAATTTGTTTCAAAATGTGAAATGCGCTTATGAGAACTGATCAAGTAGGCTGAACGTTCAAGTGGTGAAAAAATGCAGTGTAATGCTGCCCACTTCGATATATTATATAAACTTTATGTTGTACAGTTTTTCTCTGAAAATATGCTAAGAATAGAAACTTTTTATCTCTTCTATTATTTTGTTATTGCTAATATGTCAGAAAAAATATATAACCCAGTCTGTGCCACATATTTTGTTGCTATAAAATGTTTCTTGTAGAGAAAAGTTAATGTTTTAATGAACATGTTAAATGAAAGAGCATAGTTTACTTTACCCTTTTTAATTTCTTATGAAGTATATTTACTAATATTAAATACAATAGTGGTTGTTGTGATGCAACTTGAACAAAACAGGAAAAATTTACGCAAATACTGCTAAAGACAAAAAAAGCTACAAAAGATTTTAAAGGGATAATTCTGATTTTTTTGAGGCAAGGTTCTTTGACATTCTTAGCAGTTATAATTTTCTTACTGGTCTTTGACAGTGAGTTCTTAGAAAAGTAAATATATCCTCAGAGGTGTGAAAGGCTAACATTGTGTCAAGTCGACATCCCATTTTAGCAAGTTTCACCAGCTGATAACATTATGAGCTGAAAATCTTTATATTCCTGTAATACAACTCACTATGAACACTTTTATAAGAGACAGTGGTTGTGTTTGTGACTGTTTTCTCAACAATATCAGCAATGCTCAAGTTATGTCATATATCAACTTGTCTGATCTTGAAAAAATATACTATCTATCCCCAAATTTAAAGGTTTCCTCCTCTCGGCAGACTTAGTCACTATTAATCTGGCCAATTTAATTTAAGCACATCATGCTGATGTTTTTTAGCAGAGAAAACAGCCACAAACTTGATAACAGTTTCTTGTGAATGTGTAGACCGTTAATATCTTAGAGATTTATCACACACGTATAAACTTTCTGTTTGAGTTACTTTAAAAATCTATATTAAGCCAAATAAGCTAGCTGTTAACATTTAACCACTCCAAGGCATTCTTCACTTTTATACAAAATTGACTGTGACATCTTTGAACTACAGATAAGTGAATTGATCGCTTTACAGGCTGTTACTTTAAACAATGTAAACTAATCATTTAAGTTTAGTTATTTTTTCCAAGTGTTGAAGCAAGTTTTTTGACTAATGCTTGTACCGTAACCAGAAATTGAGTTCAATCACAAGAGTCTATTGTGTTATATATATTTTTTTCTAAATAAACAAATAAACTGCAAACATAAATAGTCATAAAACTGTTTATCTAAAACTTTGCAACCTATAGTGATGAACTGTGAGGAAAGTTCACAGTTTAGAAAGGTTGTTAGTCTAACAGTTATCTTTTCCTAACTAACCAGGAGGTTTAATTGCCTAATCAAGACCACTGAATGTAAATAAAACACAATAAAAAAATCAGTGTGTAGAACAGAACAAACAGCAATGGTGTTGCACAGAGTCTTAAAATGGAAATAATTAAAATACAAAGATATAAGTATAGAGCAACTTTGTGTCAGTTTGCCTTTTCACCAATTCCTCCCATAATTTTACATTCAGTGTTGCTATTTTGACTCAACCTACTTCTGTTCCATCCCACTTAATCATTTAGAGCTTGTTGTCTAAACGGCAGTGTATCAGCTTATTTGTCTTGATAGTTAAGAATTTTAATGAGTCACGAAGCGATCTGAGTGACCTCCTTCTGTTCGATATGACTTATTGGAGTCAAATAACCATAGTTCTCGTAGGGAGTATAAAACATACCTCAAATCAGTGGTAGACAAACCTGGGGGAAAACATCTCCAAGGAGGGTGCAAATTGACACATGGTCTCTATGAAATGTCCTGTGCCAGATATGCAAAACAGTTGGGTACAAACATGCAAAATATTAAAATGGCAAGTGGGGGAGTGATCAATACCCCTCTAAAGCCAGAGATGAAGGTCCTCCATGAAACCCACTCATCTAAGAAAAAATAGACCTGCTGTAGAACATGTAATCATCCATAAAGCAAAAAGGAAAGTAGAAACCTCCGTATTTCAAATTGAGGGAAAGGGATTTTTGAGTATGTGACATGTTTCTGAATACAACAAAGAGTTCATTTCAGAGCTTTGTGTGCAGGGATTGTCAAACTGGCTGGAGTTCTTCCACTCCTTGAACTCAAGTCTTACAGATAGAATCTGTACAATACTATTTTGCTGAATCCCAACCAACCTGCGCTTGTTGATTTTTGAATAGACCACATATATGAGGAAGATTATATCTACAGTTTTAAGAAAATGTCAAATGTCAGAGTTTCACTTTGATGAATGTATTTGTCTGGTGCAGCTTTTTGAATGAGCTCATGACTCTATCAGTGTTGAGCTTATCTGTGGGCTACAGAGTGGATGCCAGATTTTAGGGTTTTCTCTTTTTCATGTCTTCCTTGTTTGTCTCTGACTCTGGCGTCAATAGGCCCTTCACACTAAATGTGTTTCAGCATCGGCCCTACCAGGCTAAACTGAAGAACATATTTCACTGAGTGCACAGAAGCACAGTGCTGTCAGTCTCAGAAACTAAAGACGAATGACCTGCTAAGAGTGTGGGCCTTTGTTGTGTAGCACTGGACATTTCAATGTGGCATTTTCTGTGTTCAACATGTCAATCATGGACTTTATCTGAAACAAATATGTTTTAATTCTTTGTAGCAGAAAGTATGTATACTCGCTGATGACTTCATTAGATACACCTGTTCAGTTGCTTATTATTGCAAATAGATACTCAAGTCAATCACAAGGCAACTGCTTAATGCATTTTGGCATCTAGATATGGTGAAGATGATTTGCTGAAGTTCAAACTAAGCAGCAAAATGGAAACCAAAGGGGATTAAAGTGACTTTGAACATGGCATGGTTGTTGCTGCCGGATGGGCTGGTCTGAGTATTTTAGAAACTGCTCATCTACTGGAATTTTCACACACAACAATCTCTCGGGTTTATTGAGAGTGGGAAGCAGTTGTGTAGAGGTAAGAGGAGAATGGCCAGAGTAGTTGAAAATGTAAAGAATACAATAGTATTTCTAATAAACATTTGTTGTCCAGCACATTAAACCTTGAAGCACATGGGCTACAGCAGCAGAAGACCACATCAGCCACTTTTGTCAGCTAAGAACAGCCTCACCAGAATTGATCAGTAACAAACTGGAAACATTGTTTGCTTGTAAGATTATTCTTAATTGCAGCTATATTGTTTAAATACTAGGGACAGTATTTGCTGTTTATAACATAAAAGTATGGATCCATCCTTCCTTATGATAACAGTTGAGATTGTTGGTGGTGTAAAGATGTGAGAGAGATTTCCTGGGCATGCTTTGAACTCCAATGGCCTCCACAGTCACCAGATCTCAGTCCAATAGAGAACCTTTGGGATGTGGTGGAATGGGAGACTTGCATTCTGAATGTGTAGTCAGATTCTATCATATTAAAATGGACCAAAATCCCCAAGGAGTGTATCATCCTTGTTGAATCTATCACACGAAGAATTATGGCTCTCCTGAAGGAACGAGGGACTCCAAACCAATACTATAAAAATGTGCCTAATAAAGTAAATGTTAAGTGGACTGAATTTACTCAGCCCTTTTCTGGTCATGCCAACTACTCAAAGCCCTTTGCATTAGAGCCACTTTAACCCATCATACTCACCAATGTGCACACATTTACACACCAATACGCAGATCAGTTGGCACCTCAGGCTTAAGTGCCTTGCCCCGGGGCACATTGAAATATGACAGGGGGAAGTTAGCATCTGTTGGACTAAGCATTCAGAAACAACAAAAGAGGCAGACATTCATCTAGTTGTTTGCATTGTTGTGGCTTGATGGAACTGCTTTATTTGTAACTGACATCATGCATTAAGATATATGACTCTGGTCTAAGATTTGCACATTAAATCATAGTGAGAACATGAAAAAATTATTGATGTTTTCAAAAAGACAAGAATGCCTCAATTCTCATTGCTAAACATTGGAAAAGCAGACATATTTTTCAGTAATCAAAGTTATTTAACCACAGTAAATTGCAGCCAGAGTGTAATAACACATTTACCAGCAGAATTCCCCTCATTGAAGGCATACTGTATTACAGCTGTCTGACTTGTTGTTTATGAGTTGCACTTGAAAAGTGTATCTATTTCCTGGAGGGCTGTAAGCAAGTGATTTCCCTGGGGGGGACGCATAAGCTGTTATTTCTTGATACCACCCCCCTCTCCTGCACACACACATGCACAGCATTCCCTCTTTAACTTGTTATTGTGCTGTGTGTGTCTGTGATGTGTTGTGTGTTTTTGTGTGTATGTCTGTGTGTCTGCAACCACTCTTAAGTTAAAAATAGATGTCAATACTTGGGTATTTCCTTTTTTTGAAAATGATAAAGAGCTGATGCATAATATTGTTGACATGTTTAATTTCTATATGAATTAAATAGTGTGAACAGAAGTGTTCAGAGTTAATGAAAACCCATCAGCTGAGAACAGCTCCATGTGCTAAAACAGGAAAATAAACCATTTGTATTGATTCTGCTGAAGGTAAAACAGACATGTTTTTGCCAAGTTGTAATAAGGAACATCATTTAAAGGTAATACTATGCCATTATACTGTATGCAAATGTTGTAGAGCTCCTCAGAGGAGCAACATGGAAGCCAAGAATAGCTTAGAGTTATTGATCTTGTGCTCTTCTTCAGAGCCGGAGAGAACGATTCTTATACCTTGAGATAGCGCAGTTATTTGTATCTTATTAGTTTTGTCACGAAAAGAAACAATGCTACCAGTTCAAAATGTGTTTTACTATCTCAGGACTCGCATGGTCAGGCCAAACTGACGAAATCAATAGTCATGGTCGCAGTTGCGTGACAAAAATCGGGTCTGCCCCTTCTTCTCACAACTCCTCTGGTGAGCTTTTCTTCCCCCCCCCCCCTGCATGCGAAACTGTTGTGTGATTGATCAGAATTTCTTGGGTGTGTTTGTATATTCAGAAAATAGTCCCAACGACTCAACTTCCCAAAGCCAGTTTTTTAGCCAGAGAGCAGGATGGATAGCAATTGTCTAAAGGCGTGAGGAAGTACGTGCTGATTAAACATCCCCTGCTTGGTTCTGGTCCGATGCAGTGGGCAAATGTCTCACCGACGCCTTTCGTTCTTTTTTTTTTTTTGATGAGATGGAAAATAAAATTAGTTCGTTTTCCAGCTCGTCAATCATTATTTTCTCCTTCTCTCAACTAGCCTGGCCATTGCCTTGCTACACAGTTCCACTCGATTCTCATCTCCCTTCACTGCTCCATCTGGGATTTCTCCCATTGAGCCAGATTTCTCTGGTAGCATTTCAACTGGGCCAATCAGTGAACAGAAGTTGTTCACTGATTGGCAGTGAACAACTGACAATAAGGTCGTTTTTCTGTTTTAGAATTGTAGCCTGCCTGTAGTTTGGCAACGGCAGAGGAGGATGTGAATGAACCCATTCAGTCTGTGTTGGCCACGCTTCCAAATATTAAACTAACATTAACAGCCAGTTCAACATTTCTCTCTTTGCAGTGGGGATAGTTTTTGTACAGAGCAGGCAATTTTCATTAAGCTTCATAACATCGAACTAGTGCATACATACGTCACAGTCAAAGCGACTGGGTAAAATTTGCACATATGCACCAACTGGGTGTGTTGAATTTCAGTTCAAGGCAGTTTTTAAGACTCTTGCACCACCAGTAGGTGGCAATAAGATCATTAACTGCTTGAAAAATCAAAAGAACTCCATGTTTTCTTCATTAATACTCCTCATCTTGTTTGTAAAAAATTTTACATACATGTTTCATCTGATTGGAAGTAAAATTTATGTTTTGGAGAAACCCAACCAGAGTCCTGACTAGAATCTGATAGAGATTACAGATTAGAGTGATGGCTAGGACGCCTTCCAACCTCAAAGATTCAGAGCCCATCCCTAAAGATACACCCTGAAAATACCAGAGGAGACATGGAAAACGCTGCTAAGCAATTATAAGAAGGATGCGACTGCTGTAATGCCAATAGAGACCTTTTCATTGGTTATTAAGTCTATTAAATAATTCTCAACATGCCATTTTTTCTTAAATATAAATAAAGACAGATTTTTTTTTCTGCTAAAATAATACTCCTTTAGATTATTATCCTTTGAGAAATGTTTGTCTCATTTCAAATTAGAGACAAACATAGTAATCAAATTAAAATAAATGCATTTTCTGAAAGGTGTAAGAATAATTGTACAATTACATTTTAAGAAAATTAGGGTCAGAACAAAGGAAGACTGATTTGGGAAAAACATAAAAACAACTGCACAACTGTTGTGCTTTTTAACACAATAAACTTAGAAGAGGAAAGTGGAAATTTGTTCTCTGTTCTATTTTCTAAAATATTCTCTGGATATCCAGTGCACATGTATCGTACATCACAAAGAAGGATTTTAAAATATCTGATTTAAAAAGTGTTCTAAAAAAGTCTCTGCAAAAAATCAGTTTGTGTAGGATATGAGGGTTATTCTGTAGCACCAAAGGGTAACACACATTGGCAGAACAAAACCGACATCAAAAAAATACTTCGGAGTGTATGAAGAGACATACAAATTTACTACAAATGCAAATGTATGACACTTTTTGTTGGTTTTGTAATTGTTGTTTTGTATGACAATTAGACCTAATATATTTATGCTACTCTGTGAGAGCATTATGAGTCTAGTCTGTCAGGTAGGAATGGCAGAATATTTAGATTTTTAGTCAATAATTGATTTTTTTCCATTAATTTTTCATGCATTATTTTGCTCATCAAAGTAAGCAGTAAACATAGCTCCAAAAAAAACTGTCAAATTTATGAGATTCAGAAATGTAAAACTAGAGTTTGAATTCAGGTGGGTGTAATTAAATCTTATTCTGATAATTAATTATACAAAGAGTAAAATCTTTGATAATTATAGGTGCAATAAACTGTAATGAAGGCTCCTGATCATGAGGGACCACACTGTAATCAATCAGGTTTAGTCAGACAATGACCTGACCTTCCAATGTTGACAATTCCTTACTTATTTTGGTATAATTAAAATAATTACACCTCCAATTATCCTGTTAAAATTCTGTAAATAATTTTCTGTCCATGCAAATCTTACCTTTTGTTCTGCTAACTTTACAGCATACTGCATTTCTTAGACCCAAGAATTAAGTGGGTCCATGTGTTAATTACATGGGATATTTGACTTTTACCTGAACCTTTTCTTCAATGTGAAGGTGGCTGAGTGTTACTGTAAAGGTGGCCAAGGGCAATGTTGCAGAGGAATGATAAGGACACTTTCACCATGTGTTGCAAAGAGGATGTCTGGGACACTGGGGTTGTCCACTGGGTCATTGTTGTTGTTTTTTTTCATGTGAGAACTGCAGATATTTTTATATTCTAAGAGTGATTAGATATGCAAGGACATTTTAGAATATTACTTTTTCAATGGTTTAAACCAATTGAG
This sequence comes from Anableps anableps, assembly GCA_014839685.1. Taxonomy (NCBI): domain Eukaryota; kingdom Metazoa; phylum Chordata; class Actinopteri; order Cyprinodontiformes; family Anablepidae; genus Anableps; species Anableps anableps. The sequence goes on along the minus strand of CM026075.1, from coordinate 16,876,281 downwards.
GCACTTGAGTTCAGCAGTATCTTGATCATTTGTAAGAGTTGAATAAATTTTTTCATGTACCATCATGAGTAGAAACCGATGCTGCAGTTCTGTGCACCTCTTCTTCTTCTCCTCTTCCTCTTCTTATGTCTTTGGTGTCTCGAAGATCAGTGTGTGCTGGTCACTTCACCCAATATCATTTAATATCTTCTCTGGTTTTGGTGGTTTGTAGCCCAAATTTTTTCAGGTATGACCTGTCTTCCCTACAGAGTCCGTCTGGTGACATGAGAGAAAAAAAATATAACTCGCAGGCATGACTTAATAACTCATGGAAACGACTTGTTTAATTCAAGGGAACAACTTAATAACTTGAGTGAACGACTTGTTTATTTCGTGGGAACTAGATGACTTCAAAAGTGAATTCCTGTACATTGACTGGCAGGTGTTGCATCAGCCACTTGCAAAGATGGAGAAATCTGATCTCATTTTGTTTTATTTTAATCTGGGAATGAATTATAATCAAATTCTTTAGTTGGTTGCGCTTAGGCATGGAGTAATTCTTAGCAAGAGACTCTTAATGCAGCTGCTTAAAAAGCAGCAAAATTAAAACAATACGCTGACTGCAGGATAATTGTAAATTTCATCATGCACGCATGATGAAATGTACAATTTCCCCGAGGTCAGCTTGTGTATCGCCGCAATATGTAATAATTTAATCAAATGTGTCTCCAAAATGTAATAAAACCTAATTAAAACAGCGTTATGTAATAATGGACACAAAATTTAATAAAATCCTTGAACTCATTTTGTAATAGTTTCTGCCGCATTGTGTAATAACATTATTATATTTTGCGCCAATTAATGCAAAATGCATAGGTAGCTTTTTTTTTTTTTTTTTTTTTTTTTTTAAATAATATTGTAATAATATGGCGCATTATGCAAGAAATGATCACAAACCAATGTTTGAGTTCCTCTTAAGCAATAGTCTTCTAATAATGATTACGTTGTAGATCCTACACATTTAAATCTTTGAGACTTGGGTCAATAAATGCCAAACTTTGGCCATTTAGTTGTCTATTCAGACTCTACTCCCTCAGTTCCCACAGGTTATTCAAGGCTGAACGATCATGATACGTAAATAGAGTTTTTCAATGAATTGAATTTCAGAACAACAGAGAATGTTTCTATTGGTATTAAATAAAAGAAGAGTATGACAATCTAACAATTTAATGCAAATTGAACAGAACCAACATAATAAAAATTCCTAGACTTAAATATTCACATATTTGTAAATTTAACTCCACTCTAGGCATAGTTTGTTCTCTTGCAGAACAAATGATGGTTTGTTAGGTCAAGTTCTTTTGTAAACGATCACATTTTCAGCACCCTGGAGAGTGTAGTGATCTCAAGGATACATTTAGGACATCCTGATTTGCCCTTTTATCCAGCTGTTAGCGGAAAATAATCAGCTTTACTGAGAGTGAAATGGTCACTCACAACTCATTTTGTTTCATCAGATGCAGAAATTCTATCAGTGGCAAGTTTGTCCAGAAAACGTGTAATTCTTAAACCCCCAACATCGGTCACTTGACTTGTTGAACAATAACTACTGGCCGTGTTTCGTCGGGTATATCAAGCCTAGTTCTGTATTAGTAACAAAAGAACAAAATGAGAAAGATAGAGAGAGAGAGAGAGAGCCTTTCGTCCAAATAAAATATGAAACTCGAGTTGAGATAAAGGGGGTGTGTGTGCTGCACATTTGTGGACTTTTTTCTGTGCTTAACACCAGAACAGCCATGGTGGTCATTTTGACCATTTTGCAATTTACATGCTTAATTACTTTATCAAATAAAAGTATGAAGCTTTCTGGGTTCCTAACATTTCCTAAAACTGTAAATTTTTGTAAAAAAATGTAATTCATATTTAGTGTGCTAAGGGCAAGGAATGATGCCAACAGGGAAGCCAGCCTACTGGTATCCTCTCCTACAGCAGCAGTGGAAAATGGAAAGGATTAATGGGACTGTGTGAACAGCTGTTGAGCCTGCTAAATATCCAGGGAGACAGCAGAGTCAAAATGTCCTCAGTGAAGTTGTTGGATCCACGCCCTACACAAAGCACATCGATGGTGCACTCACAGCTTTCTTGTGCATTATTGACCCAGGCATGCTGAAGCATATCAGGTGGTGCACTGTGGCTGAGGCACATCATCATCACCATGACAGCTCATGGGACCGTGCCTGAGCTAAAAGCCTTCATCGGCCTTTTGTATCAGAGGAGCACAGGGAGAAAAAAACAGGTACTTACACAGTTTCTGGTCAGAAAAATTGGTTTCCAGGTTTTCAAAGAAAATATGCCCAAAAATAAATTCAAAGAGATCATGAGATTTCTGCGAAGGAAACCTGACATGCACGAATTGTGGATGACAGGTTTGCGTTGATCTCAGCTACCTGGAACAAGTTTGTAGATAACTGTACTCCCTGCTATAATCCCAGTACCAATGATGAGCAGCTTTTTTTCCACCAAGGCCCAGTGTATATTTATTCAGTACATGGCAAATAAGCCCGATAAACAGGAAAGCATAATTTCTGTGATTTGCATCATAACGCAAGATCCCCATTATTTAAATCTAAGTGGAATAATTTATGTAACAGTGATCGGGACAGTAACTGAATAGGCAACAAAATGACCAAAGTTTCAAAGATTTAAACGTGTAGGATTTACAACATGATCTTTATTAGAATTATATTAATTGGGATGCACACAAATACTTGTTCCATAATGCATCATATTATTACATTACTGTTTTTAAAAAAAGTGACAACTGCATTTTGTAGTAATTGGCACAACATGTAATAATCTTATTACTACATAATGCAGCAGAAACTATTACAAAATGCATTCAAGGATTTTAGACTATTACATTTTGCATAATGCGAATTTACAGTGTATTATTTGAGTTTGAGCCCCTGTTTTTTGAGCAGCCAAATTAAGAGTTTCTTCCTAAGAATTACTTTTTGCCTAACCACAACAGACTGAAAAATATGATTTTAATTCATTCCCAGATTAAAATAAAACAAAATAAGATCAGACTTGTCCATGTTTGCAAGAGGATGAGGCAACACATGCCAATGTACAGGGACTCAGTTTTAAAATGATCTTGTTCCCACGAATTAAACAAGTTGTTCCCATGAGTTATTAAGTCTTTCCCACAAATTAAACAAGTCATTCTCACGAGTTATTAAGTCGTGCCCATGAGTTGTATTTTTTTCTCTCGTCACCAGACTGGCTCCATACTTCCCCATCCATTTTGACACCAAACTATTTGTAGTCTTTATTTTATATACATTTTATTGATTTATTTATAAAGCATGACTGAGATTTAAGCAATTATTACAAATCATTTCAAAATTTTAGAATTTATGGAACCCTCAACCACAAACAAGAATAAATTAAGATGCAGTCACTAAAAATACAAACTATTTACTGGTACAAAATGGGTATTCAAAAGAGCATATTGTCAAGGAACTGTTTAACTTTCTTTCTGCTTCTGATTGTTTACCTTTCAAATTAAAGTTCTCCTAACTACAGTTTATTTTTTATATTCCCACTGAGCAATAAAGATGATTTCAATGTTCGGGCCTCACATACAGTAGTTATCATTCATATTCCTACTTAGATGTATGTTGTTCACCCATGACAGCTTAGACATTTATATGCAATATATTCATTTATTTAGAAGATCCACAAAAAGCCTGTAAATCATTAAAATAAATACAGAAGCTCAAACCAAAACGAAGATTTCATAATTTAAGTCAGTGTGAACAGCTTAATTGGATCCTTTTTTAAGTTTTTTTTATTGCAGTAGCTATGTTAATGTTTACAAAAAAAATTGCTGTATTTTTGTTTCTATTTGTTTTTTGTAGAGCTAAGAATTTTAAAGTTGAGAGAATAGTAGTAAATATGATGATATATTTGTTTTGTATTGGCAGATTGAAATAGCACACATGAAGTTGAGGAATCTGCCACAGGAAGGAAAACAAGAAGCTTTTTTTTTATTTTTATGGACATGTTAAACATTGAAACCAAACAAGCTGTGCACTAAAAAGAAGAAGCTTTTTCACTATCACCAAAGATGGGGGTCTGGTTACAAAAAAATCTGTACTTGTTCTTGAATCAGAAATGTTGGACTAGAGGTATTACTTTCTCCTACTACTGCAACATCTCATTGACAGGGTTGCTGGTAACACAGTGATGACACAGTGCTAATAGAATATTTCCAAGGCAGATTATGGGTTTAATTTTCTTTTTCTAAAAGCAAACATTCATTTTATTGCTTGGATAATCCTGGACTTTTGTTTCTTTTGTATATTATTGCATATTATTGAATTTAACTTATCAGTCTCAGCTAAAATGAGTCTACATTGAACTTGTAAAAAACATCGAGCAACTAAATTCAGACACAAAAAAGGATTTCAATTTTACACCCGATATATACTTTATCTTAGACTGGTCTAGTCTATTGACCATTTAGACATCCTCTTGACATAAATTCAAGTAAAAATTGCTCACTGGGTATATATTTAACTTTTTGTTGGTTGTGCCATCTTTTTTCTATGGTTTCTTCTTTCCTCAGTTCTATTACAAAATTTGCTGGTCAATGTGAAAGTCTTCATCTGTGCACAAATCTTTCTGCAGATGGGAGATGAGATGGAAAGGCATAAAGCATACTGTGAAATCTATTTTTCCAGCTTTGAAAGGCTGAACTAAATCTTCTGAGCACTCGGAGAACTCATTTTCCAGCCACTTAAAGATGATTATTGTTCGTCTATATGTAAAATGTCAAGGTTAAACAGATATTCATAGTGATCATTTCACTATCACAACTTTCATAAAGGATATGAATTAAATCAACTAGGAAATTGCTTTTTATCTATTGTAAATTTATTTTTTTCAATATTTTGTATTGATAACCAAAATTACTGCCTGAATCATGTCTTTTGGAATGAATAAAATGCTAAAATCATATAGCACAACAAAGATCAAGGTAGGAGGTGGTTGGGTTGGATGAACCAAAGTTATGTTTAGGCAAAAACTTCTTTGATTAAATTAAGGGAGCAAAATTGGCTTGGGGTAAATGAAAAATGTGTATTTGTCTAAAGTTAGGAAGAATATTTTCATCTGTAAATAAGCAAGCAATATAGTGAACATTTGTAACGCTAATTGCAACTAAGTGAAAATGTGCTTGCAATTAACATTGGGAGAGGTGCTCAGTAAATTTGACTGTTGATGCTCAGTGTGTTTGCATCTCTCTCAGTATTTGTACTATATTTGCTTTAGCCTTTCATAACAAAAAAGTAAAAGAAGAAAAAACAACATGCAACTGTTTGGCATCATTAACATTTATTCAGAATTGTACAAAATTTAGATGTTTGATATAAACTGAAATGTTGTCTTATATATTTGCTTTATTGTTGATGGTTTTGTTTTTTGTTTTTTTGTTGCTTTTTTTGTGGGGGGGTTGATGTTGTGTGTGTTATGTCTCTAAGCAGCCTGTTCAGGCCATGAGATGAACATAAACGGTTAGAGAACCATTCAAGGGTACATTTAGATTTACTCGAATGGTCACAGTTGCCAGGCCACCATTGCCTTAAGGTGTTATGAGTGTACAGTCATGGTGTGTTTTAGTAAATGTTTGTATAAAGTTATTTGCTGTGTATATTAACAGTGGGAAAACAGAAATGACCATTTTTAAAGGATGTTTATTGATCTGTTTTATGGACAAAGAAAAAAGAAACTATACCAGATATGATACAAAACTGCATTAATGAGTGTAGCTATTTGACTGAGGTTCAGCCTTCTGGGCTGACTCTTCTTCATATGCTTTCAAAACAGAAAATGCAGAAAGAATCAATGATACACAAATGGACAATAGCAAGATTTTTTTTTAACAAACTGCAAGAAAATGGCTTAAGGAAACAAGATTTGCTACAATAAGCCTTCATCATCAGACATACAGAAAAAATATGTTTTTCAGAAATGAATCACAAATATCCAGTTGGCAAGAAAATTTTGCTAAAGTTTTTGTTTGATGGTGGACCAGTACCACATATACAGAAGATTGTTTGTACAAAGTAGAAGAACATTTCTACAGTCACTGTCTATATTGGTTTGTATGTCAGGGAAGCAACTGAGACATTGCAGCAATTCATAAATATACATAAAAAAGCAGAAGTTGTTCTGACAATGATCATTTAAGTTTTTAAATGATCTTTTACAGGTGAATATACTTTTGAATTTTTTTTCAGATATGAAATATCAAGTCAATGAAAAATAAGAGTGAACAAATTATGCTCATACTCAAAAGGGGTAACCATACACAAACATCTCAACAATTAAGGTCCTGTTATGAACTCATGTTTCAGTACATTTTACATGGTTAAATTGAGGAAAACAAACAAATAAAAAAATACACGTCTGTTTTAGTCAACTGCAAATGAACATAAGTAAATATTTTACCAAATAAAACAAAAACAGACAACATGATCTGTACCTGACCAGTACTCTTCTTACATTCAGATTATTACCATCAGTAGTTAGAGCAATTGCAGAACATTTTTTATTGGCTGTGGACAAATGTACAATATAGTTTTCCTTAATATATGAAGCTGATATATATATATATATATATATATATATATATATATATATATATATATATATATATATATATATATATATATATATATATATATATATATATATCGGTTTAATTTGCTGGTTAAAATGCTAATGAGAATGATTCAACTCACTTGTATACCAAATCAAAAGGCAGTTACTGAGCACTGCCAGTATGGACCTTAATCCATACATGTACTGGTATACCCCTAGTAGAAAGTGCAAAGAATTGTTTCACATATAAGAAGTTTGTATCTGTAATAATATATCCAAGCATGAACGTATTTTAATTTTAGTGGTAGACTACTCTATATCTTATTAATTTTATTCAAAGAATATTTTTATGGGTTTTTTTTTCCCTCTGCTTTTTCGAAATTCAATAAAAAAAAAATAGGCATTCCTTAATTTTATGAGGTATGTTAAAATGTTTTGCTGTAGAGTAAATAATAACGTTATCACATTTCATATCTATGTGTATGTTTTTTGGGGGTTTTTTTTGGAAAAATTGACAGGTGAATGAACCTCCTCCAGAAAGTTCAGTTTTTGTTTGCTCTCTTTTCTATTTTAAATTTTCTTGCCAGTGGACATACATGAGTATGTCTATTGCTAGATCCAAAATTATAGCTCACCATAAAACCATTTGGACATTTTATTTCTTGTGTATTGTCAGGAATGTAGATAATAGTTAGCATTCTGTTCAGCAGGTGAACTGAATTGGCACATTATTTACGATTGTTTACGATTTACAATCCTGTTTTAAAAAAGAAAACAATCTGTAAAAATATTATATGTTTTTAGTGAATGTATGCAATTCATTCTTTAAAAAATGTGTTTCTGCTGCTGACTTTGTAAGGCCCTGGGTGTTTGTTTTGTGGTTTTCTTTGCTGCTTCAACTGTCTCTAGATGGCAGACATTTGACTGTCATAAAGCATAGAATTATTATGATGATCAGCATTGCCTTTTTACTATAGGTAGGTATGACAGATGAGCTATCTCTTAGTAGGATGTTCCTCCAGTTCACATAATACATTTCTCATACAGAGAATATTTACAATAACTCCTCTGGCCATCAGAGTTCTCCTATAAAATGTGCAGAATTTCCACTTAGTATTCTTTCTCTGAATCACACAGTGTTAAAGTGTATGTATATCTTAATATCTATCTGGGCAACTAAAGTCTTTGTGTTTAAAAATTTTTGTGACATGTCATGTAAAATAAATAAAGCATGTCTATTAAAAATATCACAAGTACTTATGTTTTATTTTTTAAATTTGGACATTTGTCAATAATTATCAGTAATGGTTGTCTATTCTGAATTTTGAAGCAACTCAAGGCATCATTTTTACAGTATAAAAATAACAATGAGAGCGAGCCATTATCTGAGTCATTCTCGTCTGTCAAATGTACCTTTAAGTTTTAAGCACAAACTTCTGCTCTAACTTTAGATGGTAAAATGTACAGGGATGAATCATTCTCTTGCCTTCTTCATGTTCCATTTTGAGTGGACTTAATGGACTGAAAAAACATAATGGTTGCTTAGCTACTCTTTACATTTTCCGCCATTTGGGCTTTTTACCAACAAAAAGAAGCCTTAGCCTTTAAAGACATATAAATATGACAGTGATTGCTTGGCCATAACGCAAAAGACGACATTTAAAAGCTGCCATTAGAAGTTTTTGTTAGATATTTTGATGAAACGCTTTGTGTGTGGGAGTAAAGCAGATGCCTTGAGGTTTTTGCATTTTTATTGTAACATATTATCTTCAACAGTTTTAATTTAGACAGGAGGAGGTCGTCAGGGAAGCTCGGGTTAAGAAACTGAGGAGAGCACAAGGTAAGTACACAAAGATTAAAAATCATAAAGACAGCTCTATACTAAGGCCTGGTTACCACTTGAGATGAGAGAACCATTTGTTGTCCATCACAGGGAACCAACTGCTCTAAATGCTTCTCCCGATTGCTCCTGATTGGGACCAGCTAGAGGCTACACTTGCCCATCTCATCCTGCAGAAAGAAGGTAAGAGGAAATGACCACATACACCCACTCTGAACACACAACTTTGGTGTTTATGCCACAGTCAATGATCAGTGAAACCAATAATGTGTACGTTTTTTTTTTTTTTTTTCAAACATTTCACAGCTGAATGAACAACCTCTAGAGAGTCAACTGCACCACCTTGCTGCCCCACCATAGAAATGTTGCTGCCAAAAAGTTATTCTGAGGACAATCAGAAAGTTAACAAAAGTTACTGTCATCTCACTAAAAGATGAAGATGTTGCTAATTATCCAGGGTAAAACTGCAGATGTTTAGTACTGATAGAGGATACATGACAAGTACAAGCTGGAGTGAACAGAAGCTTTTTCTTATGATGCATGACAAATGCGATTGCTAAAGTAGTTTAGCCCATTTACTTGCTGCTCATTAGGGCTCTTGTTGCCCCAATGCGTTAGCAAATCATGATTTCAACAAAAAGAGTGCTTTTGGTGGTTAAGAAGAAATCCATCCTCTTTACCTGTTCTACAGGGCTGACTAATATCTCCTGCATAAATGATCTTAGTTGCTAAATTGTCTATGCCATCCTTTTTCTGTGCTACCAATACATATCCATTCCACATGTTTTCTTACAAGTCCTTTTTAATCAAGAAAACAGCATGTCTTATATTAAATAACAGTCCAATATACACAGTGGATCCAGGTTACATGCCATCGCTGGTTCTTATTTCTTTTTTTTTTTTTTTCAAAGAGGATGATTGTGAATGTGGTTTTGTTATACCTCTAAAAAGTTTTGTAGCTCTAAACATGATTAAACATTCCCTCTAACATTGCTTCTCTAAATGGAAGTTGAATTGATGTGGTTATCTGCAAAAGCATAATCATTCTGCTGTAGTCAAAGACACATAGGCTTTTGCAAAATCAGCAAAAACTGGAGCAACAGGTGAAGAGAAGTTTTTTAAAAAGTTTGTATTGCAAAAGCACCACATCCTCCAAAAAGTATTGTGTTTTCCTGCTTCTGAAATTGAAAACCTCCAATCACTGTCACAGTGCTATGACCTCAGTGCTGATATCACTGACAGCATACAGACAGTGAGTGGAAATTGTTGTCCTTGATCCAGCAACATAGCATCTTCTAATATAACACAAAGCATTTCAAACAGTAACCTGAGATTTCACATGTATAGATAGTCTTAGTTCATGCAGTGTTAGTTTTGTCAACTTCTGGCCAGACATGCACAAGGACAACAGATATTAGTTTAGCCTTTGATAAAATTACAGAGGGAAACCTGTAGATGGTATGTTACATATAGAGCATACCAAAACAATACAGAATACACACTCATTTTTGTAAGTCCAATGCAATTCTCACAAGAAGCTCAGAGGTTTTTGTCTATTTTTTTAGCCTATTTAACAGGCTTAAAATGAAGAGCAGCAAGAACTTTACAAGACCAGTGTGTCTTTATTAAAGTATTATTCACTGCCACAACAAGAAAAAAAAGATTCAACAATTTTATCAAGAAAACCAAATTGGTGATTTGTTAAAGAATTATAAGCAGTACCCATGAGAATGGTCAATTCTAGTTTTCATAGTATTTAACATTGTACTTGAGTAAATCAGAAATTAAGCATAGCTGGCTTATTTTACTAATGACCAAAAGCAAACTACAGAAGTAAGTGTAAAGCCCTTACAAGTGTAGCTGTGGTGAATTTATAAAGACAGGTGAAGCTTCTTGCTCAAACATTATCAGATGTTGAGTCATGGCCCTCCTAACCTAGTAAGCTATGATGTTTGAGATCAGCAGCTTGAAGCAAAAGACTGTTTTCCTGTCTACTGTAATATGTAAAAGCTTCTTTCACATCAGTTACAGTATTTGACTCTTTAATTGCTAAGTATGTAATACTTTAATTCTCCATGAAAACCAGAATAGTGAATGCATGCTATCAAGTGCTATCGTTTAACAACTCCCACTGGCAACTAAATGAGAAAAATCAAGAAATTATCTTATTCCCACTCCACAGCTACAACCACATGGCTAAAATTAAATGTGTTTTTTGTTAATGTTGTTGCTGAAATAAATGTCAAAATCAAGAAATGAATTGGAAGGAGCAGCAATCAGTAGCTGTCATAACCTACTGTGCACCTTCCAATCATCACCTTACTGTCGTTCAAGTAGTCGAAGTAAAGAAGGTCAAGGACAGCTGGAATATATATATATATATATATATATATATATATATATATATATATATATATATATATATATACGCTGAAGCTCTAAAAAAAGCTTCAAAGCCTATAATGCATGACTGAAACCCAAGCCCAGATCTTTTTCCCTTCACTACCACGCTTGACAGTTAATATGAGGTGTTATGTGCTGATAAACTATGTTTAATTTTAATTAAATATGTTGCAATGCATTATGACCAACCTTTGTTGTGCTGCCATATTTGTGTTGGAGAGGAATGTTTATTTGTGACCCATATTTGATCATTTTTCTGTTCTTGGTCCAATGAACTTCAACAGTGAACATGCTAACTGAGAAATGAACCTGAGATCTGGCTAATGTTTTTGTTTGTCTTTTTCTTTGCTGTTTGGGGTGAATCAGCTGTGACATCCTTTCCTGGGAAGATTGGCCACTGCCTTGAAACTTTACAACTTCTGAACAGTCTTTCCCACTGTAGGTTATTGCTGATGATTAGTTTTTCTTTGCATTGTGTTTAGACACACCTGTGTGCATCAAATAACAAGACTCCTTATTTTACAGAGGTGGTCATCTGTTCATGATGAGTTAATAATCTTTAATAAACTTTGATTACCAGCACCAAGCAGGCGACTCTTCCTGAATACCATGGAAGTAAGGATTTTTTTTGTACACACAGGTCCTGTATTTCTGCTTTGTTTTTTAATAAATAGATTAATCACAAGCAGCTAAATAATAAGTTTAATAAGCAGAACATTTTTATTATGTTCAAAAACATAAATTCATGAATATAAAGTGAGTTTCCTCTCTTTTTACTATGACTATGTATTCCATATTTGCTGCTTGCTGACTCAGTATCTGTACTAATTAAAAGAAGAACACCTACATACACACGCACATTTCTGAGAAATATTTATTTTTAAAAAGAATCCCTAATATAGGGATGGGAATCGAGATCAGTAGTTCAATTCCTCGTTAACCTGCCTGCTTCACAATTCCGCTTGTCGGTTCCAGTAACGTGTGACGTATTAGCGTAATGACGTATTATACACGCTCAGTATTTTGATTTAGAAAATATCCAAGATGGCATTGCGGCAGAAGCGCTCCAAAGTTTGATTATATTTCACAAACAGATGATCCGAGGGCCGGTTGCAACATGTGCAGAGCTTTAATCACAATAAACGGATGAAATTCCTTCAACATCCTCAAACAGCTGACCACACAGCATGCAGGTGATTTGTACGAAAGTAAAGTGTTTGATATGTTGCTTAGCGATGGCGGTGACTCTGAAGGCCGGGAGCTTCCAGCACAGCGCCTCCTGCCTTGAATGTCCCAGGTAACATTAAACTTCTCCACGTCCTGATTATTGTGTTAATGTTAGCACCATGCAGTATGAATAATATCCATCTTGTATTAACATTTTCACTCATGTTCAATAAATTAGAATATGGGTTCCGATGAGGCTCGTTTGTCACATTAAAAGCACCTCTTGAAAACAACATTTAAGTCTTGAAAGATCCTTACTCAAAAGGCAAACATGCAGATTTGTCTGCACAAAAACTGTTGATGTGCAAAAAGTTGCATTTCATGTTGAAATGTTAATTTGACATAGGATTCTTATTTTTTTAAGCCAGCTTTAATTTTATTTAAATCAAATACAACATTTTGCATATTTTGAATTAAAGCGTTTATATCCTAACTCAATGAGAATCGATAAGGAATCAAATCGATGAGTGAGATCAATAATGGAACCAATATCGATAAATTCTTATCAATTCCCATCCCAAGCCTAATATTTTGAAGCCTGCTGGAAAGAAAAGATGTTTGTTCTGACAGATCGCCTCTGTGGCTGAATTCTTGAGATGGTTTTAAAGCACAGGAAACATTGTCCACTAAAGAAAAAAACTGAAAGGCAGGGGAAATATTGCAGAGTGATAAACACTATTTGATTTCTGCCTTGGTGGACTGTCGGTCTCTGATGTCATTACAGGAACGTCAGGGCCAATGGCTGTACGTGACTGCCTGGAGCCATTATGCTGGCATAAATACCTCACAGTTGGATGCTGTTTCCCCTAGTGTTCTGGCACATTTGAATTATATGGGAATTTTTATTTATTTTTCTATGATTCATAGTGTTTTATTCTCCTTTGGAAATCTATTCAGAGACAAAAAAAATCTTTACCTATCCTGATAGGCTTCATTAGATTGTAGGACCTAAAACACCCTACCCCCCCAATGTATGTTTTCTGACATAATTTAAGTGAAAAGCCTGAGTTTAATTGTAGATTTTCATAAGATAATGAAATACTATGAATCACTTTCACCCACACCTGAAATGCTTTTTTAAAAATCATAATATTGTTGTTCATATTTTAGAGCTGGAGCAGGATAAAAGCAAGGAGAGTGCTTCTAAAAGTTTGCAAGTAAAAACATGCAGGAAATTGGTTCTTTTTCATTGAAGTATTATTTGCAGGCAACTGAAACAGTGAATAGCTGTTTGTTTCATTTACAGTACAGATTTTTTTTTCTGATTATAGGTAACTACTTTCTTTTAGAAGAATGAAACCTTGGGTAATAATTAGCAGTTCCTCTACTGACCTTGGCGGTGAAATTAGCTCCAGAAATCTTTAGACATATTCTCCAACAGGCCTCCCCTCAGGCATGACCGCTAATTTTATTTTGGAAATCTGATCAAAAAATTTTCCCTTTCAAAATTCCATCCCTTAAGAATAGCTGGGGACTGATGTACTGTGATCAATACCTTGTGACTTACAAATGCAAATGTTGGTAAATCAGCTCAGTAATTTCACTCACTGAAGAAAATCATCCCTTTGGGGATTGTTTAACATTTCATATTTGGTTGTTGTGTTACTAAAGCTTTTCTCTATATTGTAATACTTCTGGAGCACACAACATTTCCTCCCACATTCAATTTAATGTTTTTGTTCTCTTATCTATCCATCTGTTTCTAATTCTTTCATTTCAAAAGGGACAGTAATACTTTAAGCTACTGTCCCAATCTCTTATCTTTCCACATATTTCCACATGTTAAGTGGCACATACTGTGACAAGGGTATTATTAAAAATGTGAATGTTGCAGACTAAGGTCGGTTGAGGTTCAAAAAGTGTTCAGACTTGTTTAATTTTTTATTGATCTGTATACCAACTCGCTCTTAGCTCACTTTTAGCGAGACCAACATCAAAGGCAACCTACTGAATAGCACTAGGCTTATTTTTGTCATGATGTGTGGTAATTGTGGTGATGGACTTAAATACAAACAGGCAGAGGCGGCAAGTATGTTTTGTAATTTTAATGAAAAAATTGAAGAAACAAAACTTATAAAAACCACAGGGAATGCAGATAGCCAGAACCGAACAAAAACACATGAATCCAGGACAGTGGGGTAAACAGGGGACGAAAATGGGAAGATAACAGGAGGATCCAGCGAGGAGTGAGAGCAGGAGAGGAGTTAAAGTACTGTGAGTGTGAATGCTGAAACAATGGACTGGGGCTCATTAGCTAACGGTTTGCAGGTATGAGGGAAGAGAGCAGAAGGGAGACTGAGGAGAGAGAGAGAGAATAAACAAGGGAACTAGAGAACTTGCTTCAACCCAAAGCAATTTTTAATAAAGTTTCATATATATACCAAGGGGAACATCATGACAAAAGCCATAATGCTCCACTTGTGAAAGCAAATCTGTTGGGCCTTACCTTGACATTCAGACGACAGTTCTGAATGCCACACTACCAGACAGGACACGTTAAAAAAAAAAACAAAAAAAAAAAAACAAGCAAGGGAACTAGGAAAATAAATCTAACAGTAACAATGAATAACTAGAGACAAGTAATAAATAAACATAATGAACTAGAATAATTATGAAAAAATTGAACTAAAGTAAAACAGAAACAAGGCTAATCTAATCAAAATAAGAAACTAAGAAAAACAGGATAACAATAATCAAAACTAGAGTCAAAAGAATCAAACCCCAAAACAACTTAGGTTCTGACAATTTTTTAGAATGATGTTTTCATTTGCGGCTGGATGGTGGCACAAATGTTAGCAATGTTGCATTGCTGCAAAAAAAATAAATCTTGGGTTCAAACTGGGGCCTTTCTGTATTTAGTTTGCATGTTCCTGCATCAGTGGATATTTGCATATTCCATCTTCCTCCCACAGTCCAAACACATGTATCTTGGGTTACTTTTGGTCTACCTAAGTTGTCCTTGGATTTGAAAGTGTGCATGGGTTGCGATTTGTCATATTTGTCTCCTTGTTTGCTGTGATTAAGTGGTGACTTGTCAAGAGTATAAGCTACCCTGTCTCTCACCTATTATACAACTACTTAGTAATACCTTAACTAGTTTACAATAAACAGAAGAACAGTTTATAAATAGTTGAAAAATAAAAATGTTGAGAGCTTACTGATTCAGGGGTAAAGTTTCACAGATGGCTCTGTAAGGTCAGTATTACAGCAGAACCAGGCCCATCAGATAGAAAATAACATTAAAACAACAAATCTTGTTTATAAAATATAACTGTACTCAGACTGAAGAGAGATTTAGATAAAAAATTAATTATTAGAAAGCAGAATTACATTAAAGGTCTGGGTGAATTTTTGCTTTTGACAGCCACTCAAAGCATTTCTGAACAAAGTCATGATAAAATAGAAAACACACAAAATAAGGTAAATTTCATGAGATCTTAGATCTTATGAGGAAACCTGATCCCCGAAATGCCAGAAATGCAAAATACTCCAGCAAAAGCACTCAAAATGAAGTTCTGGAATGTTTAGCTGAAATGGGGAGAGAGGTTCATTTTCAAGGGGGTTAAAGAAATTGAGCATTTATTTATTTTAGCAGATGAGACAAAGGACATTTACACTTAAAAATTGTCTTTGATCTCTTGGAAGAGACAGTGATATGATAAATTATTTTAAAGTGTTTTTATGGATATTTTGTTGACTTGATTTACACATGAGGGATTTTCTCATACTTGCCCAGATTTTTTGCGTCCCCCCCCCAATGTAAAATTTTCAAGATCCGCCCCTGCTCTGTGGAAATCAAAAGTCATGATCACACTGTAAGATGGCACTTTGAATGAATAATACAGTTTAAAAATAGCCGGTTCCTATTTGTACTAGAACAACTATGAGCTAAACTGTAAAGTCTTGATATAAAATAACAGAAAGATTTGGTAGTTTCAGGTAGAGAGACCACCTGGCTGTTCCAATTTACAGAAAGAATATATTAAAAAGCCTCATAATTAATTAAAAGAGAAAAATGTTTTGGTTTATTTTAAATTAAATATTTAATTAGTTGTTTTAATATCTAAACAGCTAACTGTTCAAAACAATTAAATACACAGTTTTTGCTTGTGATTATGTTTTATGATGTGTACAACACAATTTTATCTTTTCTATTCAATCAAATGAATTTCACTGTCCAATATAAATCATTTTGCATTTACTGCATCAAAAAGAGATATCCAGTTCTAAAAAGATTTTCTTTCTTTTTGAAAGAAGAAAGAAGTTTGCTTTTCAGGCAGTGTCAAACCTGTAAAATAGAGTTGTTCAGAACAAGAGATTTGCAAGTCATGTTACAAAAACAGTCTTACAATTATAAGACTTCATCTGAACACCATTTGAAAATATTTCCTGGTATTGGGACACCATTTTTGGTGAATTGCTAAGGCACTTGATTACATTTGAACTCTTTATCTGAACAGTTGAGTTACAAAAATATTTAATGATGCTCAATAAAAAGAAAGCAAATCGCTTTCTCACACACTGCTATAAAAAGCTCAGTGTACAGTAACAGCTCTACATCTCAGTTTATCAATGAAAGGAATGTCTTCAGACTGTGTGTCTCTTTGGAAATCAGGGTGTTAACTTGTTCGCGCTATCTTTTTGTTTTTTTTAACAGGTACTAAAAGGTGTGAGAATCTCACAGCTACGTCACGCACTGATCAAAAAAGGGAATGACGCACGTGCATATGTATTAAAAAAAGAGTCAAAGCATCAATATTTGTGTTACTAGTAGAACTTTATACCTGTGCCCTATTTAGTCTTGTTGCTTTAAATTATTGACATTCATTTGATTCTTCAGGTTGATGTGATCCCAACTCAAGGTATCTTGGCAATATTTTTATTTTTTGTATCTGATCTGAGGAAAGATTCAGTTAATTGTGTCACAATTAAATACTTTAACAGTGTCACCTGCAGGACCACCACTGAGGTAAAGGGAAGTTTTTCAAAGTGAAGCTGTTGTAGTGCAGAAGATGATGAGCTCCTGCTGTCCTCCTTTCTGCACCACTTGTTTTTCTATGCCAGTCTATTGCTGTCAGAAACAGAAAATTTGGAAATGTAATATGAAAATATCTGACATATTTATTACAAAATACTTTCAAAATGTTGTCAAACCTTTTGTTAGCACCAAAAAATAAGAAATTAAATGTATATTTTTACATGTACAACTCCAAAAACTGACTTGCAAAAGCATTCCTGCAATCATGTCACAAGTGTAAACGGATGAGTTTTATTAGGATTTTATGTGATAAACCAATAAAGTAAGTAGTGCATAATTTTAAGGTTTGAGGAAAAAGTATAAGTATATTTTATAGATAAAAATCTAAAAAGTGTGCTGTGCATCTGTATTCAGACTCCCTGATTAAAAAGCTTTGAGGACCACCTTTTTTCACAATTACAGCTACAAGTCTTTTGTACTTTTGTCAGTTTTGGACATGAAGAGACAAAAAATTCTACTCATTCTTCTTTGCAAACCAGCTTGTGCACAGTCAACTTAGATTTATGCCATAGTATGTAAATATCAATTTTTAATCCTTCCCATAGATTCTTAGTTAGATTTAGGTTTGGACTTTGATAGGATGATTTAAAACATTACTGTGCTTTAATATAAACCAATTCATTGTAGCTTTGGCTGTATGTTTAAGCCCACTATGCAGCTAGAATGTGAACCTCTTTATCAGGTGATGGACTTTCATTTTACTAACAGACTAATTGAACTACATCTCACAGCATTCATTGTGCTGCAGACATCACTGTTAAAACTCAGCTACAGTAAAACTCAGAGCTGGACAAATAAGAGTTGTTTTTGGAGCTCAATCTCCGACAGAGAAACACATACATACGTGGATCACGTTTTTCTAACATGCCGGTCGGGAAAGAGGACTTTTTAAAACTTTCAGTGTTACCTGGATAACTTTTAAAGAAATACTGTTAGAATAGCCAGTTTTCTAAGTTCTCGCACAGTCAAAATTAAGACGTGCAAATCCCTTTTGTACTCTTCCTCCAGAAACCCGTTGAAGTTGCTTCTGTTTTCCTTCAACAAAACGGTGCCCCTTTGGTTTTTAAACCAATGGTACCACCAGCTCTGCACAGACCCCACCAACTGCACGTGCCAGCTTGCCTGGCGGACCAGAACAAGTTTTTTTTTTTAATTTATCAGTTTTGCCCAACCCCTGGATATTGCTTTGACCTGAAAGAAAACACATCTTATGGCATTCTGTCAACAATGATTTTCTTCATGCCACTCTTTCAATGAGCCGGATTTGTTGAGTGCTTGATTAATACTTGTCCTTACATTATATTCTCCCATCTGCAGTGTAGATTTCTGGAGCTCCTCCAGAGTTCAATGGGGCTTTTTAGCTGTTTCACATATTAATCCTCTCCTTGCCTGACCTGTCAGTTTAAAGCTATGTCTTGACAGGCTTGTGGTTATATCATATTCTTTCCATTTATGGGCAACAGATTTGACAGTTCTCTAGGGAATTTTTTAAGCTTAGGATGTTGTTTTCTAACCTAACTGTGCTTTAAACTTCACCATAACTTTATCCATGAACTGTCTGGTGTGCTCCTTGGTTTTCAAGATGCTGTTGTTCACGAATGTTCTCTAACAAACCTCTGAAGCTTTCACATACCAGTTGGATTGATACTGAGATTTCATTCAATACGTGAATTCTATTTACGAATTTGGTCACTTATAAAGATAATTGGTTGCACTGTCAGGGAAAAGGAGACTGACTGCTTAAAAAATGTTGAAACCCATTTATTGTTTTCCTTCAACGTCACAACTATGTCATACTTTTTGTTGGTTTCTCTCATTAAAATACAATGAAACAGTGAAGTGTGAAGTTGTAACATGCCAAAAATGTTTAAAGGGGTGGTATTATGTATTTTCCAGGCACATAGTGCCATTTTATGGCACAATCAAGTATCTATGTTACCTCTTGTTGTTATAAAAATGTTGTATATATCAAGCATGACTTACAGCTGCAGTATGTAACTTTTATAAAAAATATTTTTCCACATATTTGTTGAAACTGTCAATATGTTGTGACAGAATGGCATGAGACAGATAATCTGTGAAAAAAAATTGAGCTCCTCTGTCTTCTCCCAGTGCTCCCAGTGCTATCTAGAATCTTAGGAGCATTGGACTGAGAAGTAGCTCATGCGATAAGTTTAGAAGACTCTCAGTTCCACCAGGTGTTTGGTAATTGCTGCTGCTGCTAGTCTGGGGGGACCTGTGTGGGGAAGGAGCGGGAAAGGAGTGCTCTGTGAGGCGGAAGCTCGGCTGGGGACTGCAGCTCCGAGGAGGAGCTTGGTGAGAGCAAGTGTTTAGGTACCTCCAAATGGATTTCAGAACAGATTCAAGGATTTCTCAAACATTCAAGAAAGAATCAAGGCAACACTCTAGGTATGGTTTTGATGAGGGAATAACATTATAACATGATATGAATCTCAAAAAGTCCATTTTACATAATACCCCTCTATCTTTAAAAAAAAGTGTGTGGATGCTTTTCCAAGGCTCTGTATTAAAAGCTGTATAAGAAAAAGCAGCAATTTCAAGGAGTAAATGGAGGTTAGTGGTCAGTGAATTCCCCATCTTCCTTATGTTCCTCCAACATAAAGAGACTGAATGGAAAACTGGACAGATCACTGAAAGCCACAGAGTTGGAGTAAGAGTACATTTTATTGCACAGAACAGTAATTCCACCAAGCAGATGGGGCTCAGCAGACGCTATTATAGCTAAAAGCATCCAACATAAGACAAGGCATATCTTATTTTCCAAACCCTCACTTTAAAATCCATTATGCAGCTGCTACATTTCCTGTGCAGAATACAGATCTAACTCTGTGATGTCAGTTACTTTTAAAAATATAACAGAGGTATCCGACATTCTCTACTGTAATTTATCGCAACTGAAAATATTTATCCATTCAAGGTATTTAATTGAACCTTTTATCTTAAATATAATTAATTAATTAATTAATACACTACACTTAGAAATCTATGATTGAAAAAAAATTATTCCCTTATTACTACTTTTTGAAGTACTTTGAATAATTAATTGAGCTTACATTACTGTTTGATAACTAGGATCAATTGGAATGTATGTATTATTGATTTTTTTTTTTTTTTTTTTTTTTTTTTTTTTTTTTTTTGTAAAGTTCTTCGGGATGACATTTGTTGTGAATTGGTGCAATATAAATAAACTCAACTGACTAAATTGAATTGAATTACTATCATAAGTTCATCTAGATCTTTTTCTGCCCAAAACATAATTGATTGAATAAGAACTTGGTTATCTGTAGATATTGGAAACTGTGGTTTGATGAACTGTTATTGAATATATCAGAAACAGAAAAGCCTTAATTAATAGTAACGTCAAACCTTAAAACATTCATATCTGCACCAATCCAACGTTGGACACCATAAAGGTTGTTCTTTTCTTATTATGTTAATAATCTCCATGAGAATTCTGCTAACCAGTATTTGGTTAGATTTGGGATCAAAAACAGATCAGATTTATATTAAGAAGTATTACTGGTTTGGTTTAGATAAAAAAAACCCCACTTCAGTAGAGTTTAAGAGAAAGTATCTTGATGCATCCCAAATTAAACAGCATAAACTCATGTTCATAACAGGAAAAAGATCCAACAGTGGATTCTGTTTACTAAGTATGTGAACTCTGATGGCTTTGAGTTGCCCTTGGACTGTAACAGGTTAAAGGGGCTAAATACATATGTTCACCACCTGGGCCAAACTTTAGAAAGGGCTTACAGGGGCTTACAGGGGCAGTAGCCCATGGCCCCTATGTCATGGGGGCCCAAAAATTTCTCTTTTCCTTTTTTGTAATAAATGTGTGTTTTGCAAACATTGCACTTTATATAAAACTCATAGACCCACAACAGGTGAGTTGTATTAATATTTTGGGATTTTTATGAATATTGACAATATTTAAATATTTGAAAATTATAAAGTTATCGTGCGGGTTTTGGGAAACAACATGGAGCTACTGGCCAGGGGATATATTAAACCTACCATGCATCACTTCATACCTGCTGATGTATAGCAGGTATGAAGGATAGGGGACGAAAACTAGTTCCAGCCCAGGGGCCCACATCCTTCTGAATCTGGCCCTGCTCACCACACTTATTATATTTGTTAAAATAATTGAAAATGGTTATTAAGGGCTTTATATGTCTGAAGGAGAATCTTAAATTTTATTCTGGATTTAACAGGGAGGCAATGAAGGGAAGCTAAAATAAGAGAAATAGGATCTTTTTAATTTTCATCAGAACTCTTGCTGCAGCATTTTGGATCAGTTGAAAGCTTTTAACTACATTTTGCTGACTTCCTGATAGTAAACACTTACAGTAGTCCAGCCTTGAAGTAACAAATGCATAGACTAGTTTTCCAGCACCACTACTGGACAGGATATTTCTACTTTTGGTAATATCCCAGAGATGAAAGAAGGAAATCCTAGAAACCTGTTTCATATGGGACTTAAAGGATATATCCTGGTGACAAAGACTTGAGTGGAAAGACTTGAGACTCACTTGTTACTTGCAAAATATTGACTTGGCCTCAACTTTGCAGGACACTGTGGAACTTGGTTTTTGTACTTGCACTAATACAGATTTGGAAGATCAGACATTTGGCCAGTTTTTTAAGGGTTGCAGCAGGGAGCAATGTTTCTCTCCAAGCCTTTGAACTTTACTCTAAATGACTATACTTTGGTTCAACTTTGAATCAATGATTTTATCTGTGCTTTCAGAGGAAGTCTTAGGGGGTCATTTGGAGGTTGTTGACACATAGGTTACAAAACTTCAAAATGTCAGACGTGGGATGGGATTCAAAGAGCAGAAGTAAAGCTCTATTCCTTAAGGTAACATTTAAAGGAAACAAGCATGAAAAAAAATGTAACAAGATGATGTAGTTCAGGAGACAGTGACACTGAAAAGATATTTTAGAACCTCAGGTGATAGTTGAAATGAGATATTTTGAAGAACAATATATAAGGAAAACCCTTCAATGATACACTTGAGTACTGATCCTTATTTCAAAAAATCCTTTTTCTGTTTTATGAACTCACCATTGTATTTTTCAAAAGATAAAAAGAAAATGAGGAACATTTTTTCAGTACCTACTTCAGAGTTTTATTAGTCAAAAATAATTATTTGTATACAAATTCAACAGCTTAACTTTTCAACTAATTTGTTGATTTACACCTTTGCTACATATTCTGATTATTATCCAAAAAACACATCAAATTTACATTTTTTAATTAGAAAGAAGACAATGAACTACTACCGTGGTCTGGAGAGAACACACTAATTGTACTTTAATTCTCTTGTTTGAAATGTCTGACATCTCAACCCACAGTTTGTTAAGAAAAATCTGAACTGTTTTTTTTTATACATATTCAAATCAATGACATGTTTCAAATTGTATATCTTGATTAGCTTGCCAAGAATACAAAGCATCCCAAGAATCACAGGACTTAAATGTAGACTTGGAAAGAATTTTGGTCTTATTGTCCTCTAGCTTAAGTCTGAGAGCTGTTTCAGAACAGATCTGAATAGAAAGAGGCTTGGCTTTAATTTAGTAACACAAACATAGAAAGAAGGACATACATGGGGTAGGATTAGAACAGGAATGAAAGATAAGAGACACAGAAAATACACATGAGAAACATTAACAAGGAATTTAACTGAAACAAGGAAAAGTAATGTAGCATAAAATTATGCATTACATTATCTGTCACTGTCATGTTTAATTTTGCTGTAGGTGGTTTATTAGCAGAGCCTTCATTTGTGTAAAAATATCAATCCAACTAGGGTTGTCACCTGTATGTTGTTTCATTCTTAAAGTTAATGTGTCCATATGGGGAAAGCTAAAAGGCATTAAGGCCTCTATTCTTAATTGTTTTTTTTTTTTTTTTAGGGTTGTAGGTTGCCTTGCAAGATAAATTAATCAGGTAAATAACTGATAAACTTTTTTTCAGCTTATCAATTTAGATGATTGCTTTTAAAACAGAATAGGGGTTTTGTGCACATTTGATGTTAAAATTTTATGTAAAACTATGTTTGTCTAGGTTGTAAATTCCATATTTAGTAACGAGTTGTTAGGTTTTATCAGATCTTTTGTTTCAACAGAACTTTTTTTGATGAATATAGGTTTCTCATTATGCTTTGTTTGTTCATAAATTCTATTTTGTAGATCCTTGGATCAGCTTTTCCACTTTTGACAAATACATTAATGTCAGGGATGGAGTCAAGACTGGTTCTTCTAAGACCAAGACCAGACTTTCCAAGACCAAGACTAGACTTTCCTATACCAAGACCATGACTGAGAGCGAATGTTTGGAATGTTGACAAATATTTTAGGACATTGCTTTTTGTACACCACAATATATAAGGAAAAAATAATGGAAAAACAGTTAATTACTCAACCAAAACTACTTCTTGCTATTAAATTAATTATGGTCACAACAAATTAATACTTAGGTTATTAAATGCAGCCATACATTGATACACATTCTCTGAACTGAAATAATTGGTTTACACTGCACAATAGTTGTATGATAAATTAAAAACAATGGTGAGATATTAGGCTGATAACGATTTGTCAATAAAAAATAAAATGATGGCCTAAGTCATTTTTTTGCCAAAAGGGATTTTTGCACAAAAATCACCACCAGAGAACACACACATTGCACCACATTGCCAAAAGATGATTACGGCAAAAAAAAAAAAAAAAAAAAAAAAAAAAAAAAAAAAAAAAAAAAATTACTTTTGGCAACAAATGATTTAGGCCATAATTTTATTTATCTCTGTATATCTTTGTTTATCTTTCCTCTCATGATCATCTGAATAAAAGCAATTCATCAGAGTATCAGATGTTAAAAACACATATGCTTGACATATTAATAAATTATTAGGCATTTTAATATTATTATTAGTCCATGCAAGCACACAAATTGCCTCACTGGGGGGATTTCCAAAACAATCAGAGCCAGTGGAATCCGTGGGATTTAAAAAAATCGCATAGCCAACACGGATGACACAGGGACAACAGATTACAGGAGCCAGGTGGGAATATTTTCTGTAACATGGATTATGACCATAAAACATCGAAGGTAAGACTGAGTTTATGTTTTTGGCTTGATGAAAGGCTTTTAATTCACATTGTTGATGAAGATAAAAAGGGAGTTAAGTTTTCGTAATTTTAACCAAAACTATTGAGCCTCAAACTGGTCTTGATCCAATTTGTCAAACAAGACCAAGGCAAATAAATCCGAGACCAGGAAAAAACAGGTCTTGGTCTCGAGACTGGTCTCAAGACCTCCATCCCTGATTAATGTTTCATGTTTATAAACAAAAAAAAGAGTGGGTTAATCAGAGAACTGACAATAGGAATTTACAGTAATAGTATGATCTACTTTTAACCTGGTTCCAAAGTCATGGCCACATGCACAGTTCCAACATTTCCTGTCTAATGAGGCAAGTCATGTTTGCTCTGGCTCTGATTTGTGAGAAAGCACCTGAATTGCTGTGTCTATTTGATTTCCTCTGTCTGTGTTGAATTAGTCTAGACTGAGAACAAGTATATATGTGTGATGTCAAACTTTAAGGTTAAAAGCTGAATGTTTAAGAAGATTATAAGATTACACAAGACACAAACCAGACAGCTGAAGGCACATGGAATCAATAAGTGTCACGAGAGGTGCTCATACACACACACACACAATATCATTGTGTTTTTGTAAGACCACATACACACAAAATGAAATTTCAGGTTTAACATGGAAGTCATCTCACATTAAAAATTTATTGGTGAGTACTGATGCTAATAGCACTTTGTTCCCTAATGATGACTTATGTTTTCTGAAGGAGAGAGGGAAATGAAAGGAGAAAGTATGAATAAACAGGAGCAATACTGCCTCATGTTCAAGATCAAGTGTGTTTCCCTCTGGGATGTTGATAAATTGCAATGTTAAGGGTCAATTCCAGCATGTTAATTAAAGACTGACACCAATTCTACCAAAGGGAAATAAGTAGCTTACTTAAACCTTGGCAGAGCCTATCTTCAGATTTAGTGAACACATACAAAGTGTGTATTAGAAAACAGATACAAATAGTAAGAGTAAAAGCTATAATGTTTAGTGGGACCACACTTATGACAAAATTTACATGTGCTGAATCCTATTTGAATTGTCTTCCAACAACAAGTTAATTTTAAATAGTTAAACACATTTTGTACCTGTTATTACCTTCTCTTTCCTTGGCTTTGTTTTTATATTATCTATGTAGACATTTCCCCCAGAAGACCCACTCTGCTGTTATTTTCAGGATGGCTGGTTTTTGGAAGTGTGTTTGTATGCAGATTTTAGAAGCAGTATTCACTCATCC
Source organism: Anableps anableps (assembly GCA_014839685.1). Lineage (NCBI taxonomy): Eukaryota > Metazoa > Chordata > Actinopteri > Cyprinodontiformes > Anablepidae > Anableps > Anableps anableps. The sequence goes on along the minus strand of CM026075.1, from coordinate 16,850,714 downwards.
ATCACTTTATTAGAAATACTAGTTTAGTTGCTTGTTTACACAAATAATTCTTGGAAGAAAAAAAAGAAAGAAAAGATAAAGATTCACCAGAGATCCAGATATCTTTCAAGATCTTTATTTTCTTGTAAACTGGTTTGAAATGATAGAAAAGCAACAGAAGCTTAAATAAACTCCTCTTACAACTGCCCAACAGGTTTGATGGTGTTCACGTGGGGGCTTGGGCTATGTCGTGGCATGGTCGCGTACTGGCTGACAGTCTGTGGTTCACATGGTTGCGGGCCAAGGACTAAGATGGGCCCTGGTGGAGCCTCCCTGTCTGGTGTCTCCATGTCGAGCATATGGCTACCACTACTCTGTAGGGGTCCCTGTCTACCTGGGGTTGCTGCAGCTTAAGGCAAGGCTACCTGCCCCTTGTGGACATTGGAAGTTAATGCAGTGAGGTTACTACAATTTTCAACATCTTCACAATTCTAGGTAACAAACTGGCACAAAAACCTACTACACAAACAGTGGGTCCTCACTATGGTAGTATTTGTTGGGCCTTACAAGGTGAGAAATGCTAACACACACACACACACACACACAGACAGACAAATAATCCAAAAGGTTGAAGGTCAGTCAAACACAGGTTCATATTTTATTTATGCAACTTGTCTGATGCCAGATGCGACCCTGATTTATTAAAGTCAACCATGCAGTTAGACCCAGTTAGGATACCATCTCCAGATATCTCTTTTGTAGAGCAAATTTGCCCTGGCACATGCAGGCAACCAGCCTCTCTATATGGTGTGTTTGACCTGCCACAACAGATCAAAAAAAGAAAGTATTTTCTTACCTGATAAATTTTATGCTTGCAAATAAACCCATTGTAGCCTTGCTGTGGGTGTTAACTACCTGCTAAACCCATCAGTTTATATAAATTCTCTTACATGTTCTTCCCTCAGCTTATGGTCAAGACAGACTATAAGTTCAAGCCATTAGGGAGGCGAAATTATTCACATATCATATTGGCGTATCTTAAAAAGCTTTTGTTTCAGAAAAGAGTGTTTTGAAATTACTTTCCTGGTTTAAAAAGCAATGAAAATGCAGAGTTTTGTTATTTATGTTTAGTACTAAAATTTGATGTTAAACTGAACCTAGAGATCCTGGTGATGGTGGATGTTTTGTAAGTGATTTTACCCTGCACAAAGACAGGTGACAGGGGTCCTTTGGCAGTACAACAACAGTAGTAAGTTGATGTGCTTTTTAATTTACAGGATTTTCTTTCTTTGTTAATTACACATGAGAGTTGAAAGCTGTTCACCATTATGTTTTACCCAGCAGTTCTGTCCTGCAAGCTGGCCACTGCAGTTCTACAGTGTTTTACAGCCACAGAGCTCTAAACTCATTGTGCATTAAAGTGCACTTTGTACATTAGAGCATCTGTATGAAGTGCATAGAAAGCTAAAATCTCATTTTTAAATAACATCCTTGACCTTTTTTTTGTATAGTAGTATTATTCAATATTCTGACCAAAACTTCAGTTATTACACTGGACAGTTTATAACATGCTATAAAATATAAAATCAAGTTGTTATCAGAAAACTTTATCAAAGTATTGATTATTAGGTAATAAAGCACATCAAATTTAATTGGGAGAGTGTTCTATTACAGCATTGTTGAATATTTGGTTTTTAAATAAAGGAGAAACTGTCCCATTGACAGCAACACCACAGACACCATGTTCAAATAAGGCTGGAATGCTGATAATGTCTTCTGTGTACAGTAAGTCTCTAGAATTAGGCACACTTAGTCTTTGTGACCAATTTCAACAACTTATGAAATCTCATTTACTAAGAAAACATTACTGCTCCGGTTTTGTTTTCACCAGACTTCTGGCTCAGTTACTCTTAAATTCCTTGGCTTGGTCAATGTTGAATAAGAAAAGACAGACACAAAAACACTTAAGCAGGAATACCTCACAAGGGACAAAATAAAAACAAACTATCTTTGTGATGGCTGCTGCCCTTTAAATGGAGGGATTCGTCTGTTGTAGTAATTGTTGTTTTGTTTTCTTTTTCGAGGTACACTGTAATTTGCAGCACCCAGGACCCCCTAGGTCCCTGGGTATATAAGCAGCTGTGCTCCCATGTGCGAAGTCTAGCTCTTGCCTGGTCCAACCTGGCTTTCTTTTGGAACAGCAGGCCCTGCTAAGTCCACCTACTTTTGGCTGCAGCTATGCCAGCTGTCGTGGGGCTGCCTGCCGCTTCTTTTATTTGTTTTCATCATTCTTAATTTTCTTTTGCTCAATAAAGAGCTTAATTATTTTTGAAGTCAGTCAAGTTTAGTTTTTTATATAGCACATTTTAGCTACAAGGCAGTTCAAAGTGTTTTACATCATAAAAACATATATCAATTCAATTCAGTTTATTTACATAGCGCCAGTTCACAACAAATGTTGTCTCGAGGCACTTTACAAAAAGAAAAATCATTTCAGTTCAATCATTCACACATTCCAATTGATCCTAGTTATCAAACAGTACAGTAAGCTTAATTATTCAAAGTAGTTCAAAAATTTTCTAAGGAAACCCAGCAGATTGTATTGAATCATTGACTTGCAGCATTCACTCCTCCTGGATGAGCACGTAGCGACCATAGACAATCGCTTCCATTGTGTCGTTGACTTTACAGCAATCCATCATACCGAACATGCATGTAGCAACAGTGGAGATAAAAACTCCCCTTTAACAGGAAGAAACCTCCAGCAGAACCTGACTCAGTACAAGCGGCCATCTGCCACTACCGACCGGGGGTTTGAGAAGACAGAACAGAATGCATAAGAGAAACAGATGAACTGATGTAGGATTATTTTCAGTGTTCATGAAAGTAAAAAGTTAACAGCAGGAGAAGGAGAATGATTAGTTGATGGCAGCATTATCTCAGTCGATGCTCTCCTCCAGGAAGGTATCACAGCTAAACAGAACGCCAGACCAGGTGTAGCTTCTATGGAGAGAAAAATAACAAAGAAAACAAAAAGTTAACAGTTGAAATAGCAGCAAATAATGCAAATTGGAGAGTAGCAGAAGAAGAAAGTGAGAAAAAGTGGTCAGTTTGTCCTCCAGTGGCCTAAGCCTATGGCAGCATAACTACAGACATAGCTCAGGATAACCTAAGCCAGTCTAACTTTAAGCTTTATCAAAAAGGAAAGTTTTAAGCCTAGTCTTAAAAGTAGACAAGGTGTCTTCCTCACAGACTAAAACTGGGATAATACAGTAACCAATTATGAAACAAGCAGTAAACATTACATTTAGTCAAATTCTATCATCAAAATCATCAAGCAAAAATACATCAAATATATTGGAATCAATGTTCCAGTTATGAATCAAAGACAACTCTAAACAGGTGGGTTTTTAGTCTTGATTTAAAGGAACTCAGTGTTTCAGCTGTTTTGCAGTTTTCTGGATGTTTGTTCCAGATTTGTCGAGCATAAAAATTGAATGTTGCTTCTCCATGTTTGGTTCTGGTTTTGGGGATGCAGAGTAGGTTTGAACCAGAAGACCTGAGTGGTCTGGAAGGTTGATATAACAAAACAACAGGTCTTCAATGTAATGTAGTGTGGCACCACATTACATTAAAGACCCACCTGAAGGGGGTCAAAAGACACCTGAAGGACTCTCAAACCATGAGAAACTAAATTCTCTGGTCTGATGTGACTCAAATTGAACTCTTTGGTAAGAATGCCAGGCATCATGTTTGGAGGAAACTAGGCACAGTTCATCACTAAGACAATACCATCCCTACAGTGAAGCATGGGGGTGGCAGCATCATGTTATGGAAATGTTTTACAACAGCAGCAATCTATAGACGAGCCAGGGTAGAGGGAAATATGAATGAAACAATGTACAGAGATCATCCTGGATGAAAACCTGCTCTAGAGTGCTATTGACAGACTGGGGCAATGGTCCAAAGCACATGACCAAGATCTGAAAAGAGTGGCTTCAGAACCCCACTGTGAGTGTCCTGGAGCGGCCAAGCCACATTAAGATGATGTTGACATCTTCTAATAGCAATTAGATTTTGTTACATTGCAGCATTTCAAAAGAGGCCAGTAAAGAACCGAGTGGAGCTTTGCAGAGATTTTATCATTTCACAACACCAGTGTACAGAAGTAAAATTATAACTTATTATTATTATTACGTTCATGACATTTGATACAAAAACTGTTTTCATTTTGAAGTTATTTCAACATAAATTATGCATCCATCCATTTTCTATACCTGCTTAGCTTTGCAGGGTCACAGGGAGCATAAATAATTTAACTTAAATGCACCAATGGTGTAAAAAACAGCCATGCGACTCTAAAAGCGAGGGCAACAAATCTGTCTTGATGGGAACCCAGGCTCAAAACAACACATGTACTGGTGAGTTATGGGCCTCACTCATTTTAAAAATGTTCTGTGGTTTTATACTTTCAAGCTTGTTCCATTTCCTGACTCTAAAATATGATCATGTGTAGACTTTAACATCTGCAGCCTCAGCAAACTGACCCACGCCTCCTAAACAACCAAGAATAAATGAGCCATGGCATCCATTGCTTTATAATATTACTGTTTTCTATGCTGATATGAGTCATGCTTTTGGTAGCTGCTTTATGTGCAAAAGAATAACATTTTGACCTTACTGTACAGAGTTGCATATAAGAATCCAAATGGTTGTCACATCCACCATTATGCATTTGCTAAAGCAAGCATCTTCTGTGGCCCAAAACAAACACAGTTATCCAGTTGTAACTTAAAAACATTGCCTCTATTGTTCTCATTTTCAAAACAGCTTTATATATGAAACTTCGCTTGTTAAAAATAAGTTTAAATCATTACTCTGACTTCACAGTGTCAAATACATTATTATAAATCTGTCCAAAAGGCTCAATCTAAATGCATGCTCACATGGCTTTTACATCAAAATGAACTTGCAGTAGCCTCATAAAGTAAAAGCTAATTTTGCAGTGAACTCACTCCAGCTGTTAGGCCAGACAACATACTAGTTTTCATTACTTTATTATCTCTTATTATCTCAGTATTGATTAACATGGCCTTTATTTAAATCTCAGCTGTTAATCTGGAGAGTTTTATCAAAAAGGTGAAAGATTACTTGCTATGCTACAGCAAGTGGTAATTAAGACAAGCATTGAAAATCTGTGACACAATAGCTGAGCCAAAGTGTCGTTTTTTTAAATTAAACATTAATGTTCTTGCTATGTCAGACATGAAAGGACTCATCATCCTTCAATTAACCTTGTGGCTCTACAGCTCCCTTACCTCGGTCTTCGCTTGGAGGTGTGGATGACCAGAGGCTAACTCTACACTCAGGTAATCAAATCAAGCGGAAGAAGAAAATTTCTGACTTCACCTAAAAGGTTAGAATCAGTGATAAAATATGTATTTATTCCTTTTCTGTACCTCTATTATCAAGTTATTAGTTGCAGAGAATGGCAAGATAAAGTGAGTGGGCATGAAACACCTCCAAGTTTGAAAGGGAAAGGTCAAGACTTTAGGGAATATGTTTTATAAGAAATATTTTGTTTTCATTGATAGAAGTCAGAAGAGAAATGATAAAGATATTGTATATTTGTCTGAACTTCATTTAGGTTTCTTTTTCTTCAGTTCCCATATTTTACACTCTATAATGGTTTCAAAGCACTTTTGATACTTGTGCGTTTAGGTTGGTTTGTGGTAAGTTGTACAAAAAAAAACTTTTTTATGGACTTTAAAGTAAGTCTAAAATGTCAAAAATGTAAAAAAAAACAAAACAAAAAAAAAACAATAAAACGTGTCAGCTGAGTCTCTAACCTTGGATGTCCTTGAAGCTTCTTGTCTCAAATTTTAAGGACTCTTTTCTGCCACTTTGACAGGAAATGGCCCAGATGTCATTATGGATGATGGAAAATCCAACAGAACTGCTTGTCTGTGCCAATATCACACAGAGGACAAACTAAAACTGCTCCAACAGGAATGGCATATTATTTTAATCTAGATTTCAAGAGAAAGGCCAATAAAAGGACAATAATTCTTTAAGTTCCTAATTAGAAAGGGAAGAAGACAAAAATAGAATTGGAGAATTAAACCCATGAAATTTCTTTTATTTTACTTTCAAAACAGTATTTCAAAAACATACTCAATTAGTCTCAAGACTTACAGATGCTGCATATTTGGAATCATATTTTAGTACCACAGGTAAAAGCTGTAAGAGTGGGATTTAAAAATGGTATTTAAATTGTCAGTTCATTAACATTTTACATTAGTGTCTTGGTTTTAAACAAAGCATTGGCTTTGTCTGAGATGCTTTGGAAACCTGCTACGGAAACTTAGTGCAGCACGATCTCAGGCTTCTGTTTGCCTCCCCACACATAACAACAGTGTGGCCTTGGGGCCCCTCTTTGGCCTTTCTGATGGAAAACACTGATTGCAACACAGCAGACTTTGATTAGGACTTGATAAATGATAGAGTTTCCATTTCTGGAGGGAGAAGCGTAGGTCAAAGACATTGCTTAACCGAGACAAGTGGGTGTCTGCCCACCACAGCTTAAATGACTGGAATCCCCTGTTGACAAACTGATCTGACAGAGCTTAACCAGGGTCTCAGTGCAGCCAGGAGAGGAATCAACAGGTCCAGCAGCCTCTCTGCCCTATCCATTACACTCACACAGTTTGTATACCAAATCTGCAAGTGTTTATTTCTCTTGTAAATTACATCCTCTCTACTAACAGAGAGCCAGGAGAAAAAGAAAACCTAAAATAACATGGCAAAAAAACAAAACATTCTGGTATAAAAAAGAGAGTAGTTTTATAATGAGGCTGAAAAAAGAAAAAGATCTTCAAGGTCGATTAGATCAACATTTAACACCAGGATATTTACATTTCTTAATAGATTTAAGTAATTTCATTCACTTTTACAAATATTTGTAAATATAACATGTTAGTCTGATTCTTTTCATTTAAATTTTTAGAAGTTTTTATTTATCCCAGAGTAAGAACAGAAAAACAATCTTTTCAATTTGCAAATTGAGTAGACTTAATAAATGTAACTTTTTGAAGAAAAAAAGTCACACTTTTTTAAGTATACTTTAACAGATTTGGTGGAGGTATTAATTTAGCCTGCAATCATATATTGAGGTTAATTTTGATCATGTTGTTGAAGATCACCATTAGAAAGAACTAACTCTAAATTAGCTGGGTTAAAATTAATTAATGCACATAGTTTACCATCTAAGCAGTCTGTATTAAATTATAACATTAACTTTGTCTAAAATAAAATTGAAAATATACATTTATGTAGATAATTATGTCTTTCACCAATTTGCATATCAGTAATGTCATTGTCATGAAATATAGGGTTTTTAAGCATTTTTGACTTCTGTATTATTTTCTCCTGTTCTGTTTGCTGACATGAATTGTATTTAATTAATGCTTGATTAAAAAACACATCTTACATTCACATAATTCCCATTTTCACTGTAAGAAAACAAATTTGTGGATGGAAATTGTGGAGAAAGTGGTTCATTTATACTAATTTTGTAACTTCAGTTAAGTTTATTTGATCAAGGACAGCACAAAAAATAATGTTACATGATAAAAACAATGAAACCATCATTTTCTAGCCAAAGGCTAATTTGCAAACCCAGTCCTTGGTTGGACTTTTAAAAAAAAACTAATCAGTCCAAACACACACACACACACACACACACACACACACACACACACACACACACACACACACACACACACACACATACACACACACACACACACACACACACACACACACACACACACACTCAGAGTTACTATAACTAATGACAGCCAATACATGGAGATACATGTATTATCCAGCTACAGCTGAATAGGCTGGTTGACATCAGTGTCTACAGATGTTTTTGTTTTACCTGGGAATTAAAAATGTTAAAATCTGCTAAGATTTTTATTACTAAGATTTTTATTTCACTGGTTTGCAGAGTCCATTAACTGCTCCTCTTGATGCAACTCCTGTGCTGCTGACTTTTAGAATAATTCTGCTAATTAGCACAGGGACAAGTCCATTAATGCATTTAAAGTCAATTTTAGGAAAGAGAAATAAAAAAAAAATCACAACCTAAGAGATTGTATTTGTCCAGTATTTTACAGTGGTGCCACTTCGTTGGTTTTTGGTCTAGGACTTTCAGTGCTTGTTTATACAACAGCATTATAGGTTTTAAAGCAGATTACGTGTTTTGGCTCCAAACAATTACAATTATGAGAGATGAGACAGAGCCATGGTATGCAGATACCACAAGGCAACTCTTCTAGATAAACATGATCTTACATCAGTTGATGATGGTCTTAATAGTTCTTGTAATTGCAACAAGTTTTAAAGCATTATAAGGCTGGTAAAGTCATCAGTCATGCTGTGTGTTTTAGCACACAACATCTGTTCTGTTGGTTCAGCTTTACAAACCTGGACAAAGGTACCTGGTCTAGGGTCGAGGTAGTTAGAATTGACTTAGTTGATTGTGCTGAAACTTCATTCCTCTCATTCTCCCTGCTCTAACTTTGGCCCAGTAGTAACTAAATCAAAGAGCAGAAAAAACTCAGTTTAATGTACTACCTTGATGCTTGGAGCATGAGCTTTTAGATACATTGTTAGGTGTAAAACCAAGAAGAAGGTGTTATAATCAAGTTTTAAGCGAGTGGAGAGATAAAGACTGCCTGTGTGTACATTACAGGTGAACTGATGCTTGTGTCCATGTACACACAGGAACCTTATAGACCAAAGAGCCACAATAAACAAGCAACCATGAACACTCTTATTATGGATCACTTTGTTTTTTCACATAGTACGAGTCGATCCAGATTTCTCAGAACAGACAGACATTGAAAGACCATGCAGTGCCACTGCTAGGTGAGCACCAAAGTCATATCTACAGGTACATCTAAAAAAAGTGTAACATTGGGTAAAAGTGAAACATTTCTGCCACTCATCTCAAGAGAAATTCATGTTAGAATCATCACTCAAAGAGAGATATTTTACAGCCTTTGTTTCTAATAATTTTGATGATTATGGCTTACAGATAATGAAAACCCAAAATTCAGTGTTTCAGAAAATCAGAACTGTGAAAAAGGTCATTATTAAAAACTCACGGTGTCACACCCTAATCAGCTAATTAACTCAAAACACCTGCAAAGGTTTCCTGAGCCTTTATAAAGTTTCTCACTCTAGGTCAGTTGGCTACACAATCATTGGGAAGACTGTTGACTTGACATATGACCAGAAGACAGTCATCAAAACCCTTCACAAGGAGTGTAAGCCACAAAAGGTCATTGCTGAAGAAGCTGGTTCACAGAGTTCTATATCCAAGCATATTAACAGACAACTGAGGAGAAGGAATAAGTGTAGAAGGAAAAGGTGCACCAGCAATAGGGAGAACTGCAGCCTTGGGAGTATTTTTAAAGCAAAATCAATTCCAGAAGAGCCACCACACACAAATGAATACTAGACATAGACTATAAATGTCACATTCCCTATGTCAAGCCATTCCTAAACCAGAGACAGTGTGAGAGGCATCCTATCTGGGCTAAGGAGAAAAGAAACTGGACTGCTGCGCAATTTAAATGCAAAGTCAGCATAGCCAGAAAATTCTAGGGCACTTCCTGCTTCCCTCTGCTGACAAGCTGTATGGAGATACTGATTTTATTTTCCAGCAGTACTTGGCACCTGCCTATCTGGATAAAGGTACCAAAAGCTGGTTCAATGACCCTGGTGTTCCTGTCCTTGACTGGCTAGCAAACTCCCCTGACCTGAACCCAATAGAAAATCTATGGACTGTTGTCAAGAGGAAGAGGAGAAACACCAAACCCAACAAGGCAAATGACCTGAAGGCATATCAAAGCTGCTTCCACTACACCTATGCAGTGCCACTGGCTGATCAGCTGTATGCCACCGTTCATTGATGCAGTAATTAATGCAAGAGGACGCCCAACCAAATATTGAAAGCATAGAAATGTACTTACTTTTCAGAAGCCTGACATTTGTGCTTAAACATTTGATTGGTATAATGTGATATTCTAATTTTTTGAGACACTGAATTTTGGGTGTCAGCCATAATCATTAAAATTGCAAAAAATAAAAGCTTGAAATATTTCACTCTATGTGTAATGAATCTCAGAAAAATGACAATTTCATTCTCTGAGATGACTGGCAAGAAATTTTGCACTTTTACATAATCTATTTTTTTTTGGATGTACCTCTATATTTGTAGTCACACAAAAGAGGACAGAAAAGACAATATGACATTCAAGTGACGCTGATGTGTGTTGATCTTTATGAATCAGGGAGTTAGGAAATGGCTATGATAACATTTGTACTGGCCTTAATTTACCCATATCCACAGTTATTGCCATAATTTAAGACTGAAATGTGAAAACAAGGCTGTACCTCTAGAGGTCTTTGAAAACTGCACCAAATTGTCCTGTCTAAGACTGTAATACTGCAATAACAGAATAAAATTTAGAAATCTTTACTGGGGGAAGGCAATAAATGTGGATGGTCCTGTTTACCCGTTGTAGAAACCTGATTACAATCAATCAACCATTTGCAAATCTGGATGAGTTATCACTTCTCTAAGCATTGCCAGTTTTTTTAATCATTTAATAGTGTGAGTGATAAGTTTTATTTGGATATCCACTGTTTAAGGTTGTATGGCCTATAAGGTTCCTATGTGTACATGAAACATATCGGAAAGCAAATGTATTCTGATGTGCTTTGTATTTTAGAGATGTCTTTTCAAAAACTGCCATACCTTGTTGATGTTAATGGAGACTGATATTTACATTCAACAATGTATTTGTGTACACAGATTTACAAGGAGAGGTAATTAGATGAAGAGTACATGCAATATATAAGAAACTTTTTTTATTTGTTATAGCTGAAGATTCTCCTTGACTTTGTTTAAAAACCAACATCCAGGGCAAAGAAAGGTTGGATTCATTAACATAAAATATAGATGGAACAAAATGATCGCTTCAGTGGTTTTGTATATAATTGCCCTTAAATAATGACATTAACATTAAAACAGATTTGTCAGATGTCATTTGTGCTTTCTGTCTAAGTGATGTATGAGCAATCAAACTAATGGAACCAAAATCTATTTAGTTTATATATACACAAGATCTGCTATGTTCTAAATTTGATTTGGTGAGCCTTTACAACATACCAAAGCTCCACTAAACACAAGTGACAGAAAAGCTTAGTTTACAGCATCTATCTCTTTGTGTCATAGTCTTGTATTTGTTTGCAATATTTTGATACTGATTTCAGTCAAGCATTTGATTAGTCAGACTCACAAAAAACAGCTAAGCTACTATAACACACTGCCCCATAGGAGTTTCCTTGCTTCTGTTTCAGTAAATCTGTGTCCAAAGAAGTACAAAACATTCAAATAAGTGTTATTTTTAAAATTATTTTGCACATTTAAGTATTTTTCATTCTGCTAATCTTGATATATTAAGAATGCATGCTATATTAGGTGTTAGGAAGTAGATTGTGAAAAGTTTAAAATTTTCATTGGTAATTAAATGAATGAATATGAAGGTAGATTCATAAGGCTGTGAAAACTCTTGACAAAGCACTACATTATACCTTTGTCTTGATCACATTTTTGTCTGGGGTAGCACCCAAACAGAGGAGGCATGCAGAATCATATAGTAGTGAAACCCACCTTTTAAGAGTCACTTTTGACCCATAATAACAGGAACATTGACCCACATATTTGATGAGTATTGATGTTTTTAATGATGGCACTTGACAAAATGTCATGTTTGTGACTGGTTTCACAATTGGTGACTGTATGATGTGTTTATGATGTTTTTTATGTTTTCATGATGTAAAGCACTAAACTTGACTTGACTTGACTTAATGTTATTCCCTCATCAAAAACATCTCTGGAGTGTTGCCTTGATTCTTTCATGCATGTTTGAGAAATCCTTTAATCTCCCGTGGTAGCTGTTCAGCTGTACAAAATGCAGCGCTGCCTTTGAGACCCAGCTCTTCCTTAGAGCTGCAGTTTCTAAGCTTTAGCCAGCAGCAATTAGCAAACACCTGGTGTAACTGTGCATTTGTTGAGTTACTTCTCAGTGCAACGCTGGTAAAAATGTTGTTATTTGCTGTTGTGACGACTTCCTGAAGGCAGAGTTTCAGAAAGAGCAGGACTTTCTCAAAGAGACAGAGGCCCAATTTCAAGTCATTAAATTACGAAGTCAAACTTCTTTTAAGTCATATTTAATATATACAGCATTTTTGTAACAACTGAAGGTAACATAGTTACTTGATTGTGCTATAAATGATTCTATGTGCCTGGAAAACACATAATACTGCCCCTTTAAGATTATCTAAAACATTCCTGTTAAAGCTAATAGTTCCAGCAGTTTTTCACTTATTGTTGTTTAAGTGAAAACACACTTACTCTTAAACTCAGTGAGAGGACTATTTATAGTAACTGAATGTTGTTCAAGCAAGTTTGTCTGTAAATGCAGTTGCTGAATATTTTTAGCACAGCAGTCTCTTAGCTATGGAGATTGATTCAACCCAATATTTCAGGTACTGCTTCTCTAATGAACATCAGGAATTCTGTGCTCTCTGTTGTAAGGCACCCACTAAGCAAAATTGAGAATTCTCATGTCTTTCATATGTTGAAGCAGAATGAAATAGATTTCCAGCAGAATTTGCTCAGTGACTATTCTCTTCTTATTCTGGTTGCATGAAATACATAAGTATGGGAATGTAGTTGTTGCGGGATGTTGCTAAGTAACACGTCACATGTTCATTCCTCTCATTGGTTTAAGCTTTATCCAGTAGCACCCAGAGACATTTCAGTCACCACCCAGTAATAACAACTTTAATGATGCTGGAAAAAAAAACCCTGAAATGGTTTGTTTCCATTCTTGCATTTGTTCAGCAAGGTCAAGAAAGTATTTTTTAACAAAACACATTTTCATTTTTGGTAATTATTTTGAGATTAGGTAGGTAAAAGTCTTTTGAACTCAAAATATGAAGTGCAGAAGAAAACAGTTTGCAAATAGCTGTTATGTGTCTCTAAGTGGAGTTTTATCTGTTAGAAGAACAAATCAGTTCAGGTCCAAATTGTATGAAGCATATTAATCTGCTCAAGAGATTTTATCCAGCTGTGGCTGTAGTTAGCTGTGGTTAGATTTTGTCATCACAATAACAACAATTTCATCTTAGGCAACCAATCTAATCATGTGAACCTGATATGATACACCTATGTACAATTTTAGCCATTTTAAGTTGAAACCAATGTTATGGTATCCTTATTTACTTCATTTTTTAAAATTGCATTTTACAAAAAAATTTAAAAATATTTTATTTAGTTTTATTGCTCATTTATATTACTTGAAATTTTCAATGTCATTAAACTTGACATTGAATATCCATATGCCTAAAACACAGTCTGATTTTTGTCCCATGGCTGTGTATGTGCATGTGTAGCTGTTCAGATGTTCTCATGTCAGTTTTTAGATGATCCCTGACAGTTTATAATATATGTGGCAGACGGCTTTAGAAAACAGATGGACAGTCAAGGTTCAGCTCTGTTTAGGTGTAGTCTCAGATACACTGTGCGACCTTTCTCTGTGTGTGGCAGTGTCAGTGCAAGTAAAATAACTGAACTAATTTCAGTTTTTTGCTAACTAACAGTGTATAATTAAATTGAGATGATGGCTTTGTTGGGGCTTTGATGTTATCCAGGATAGCTTCAGTCAATGAGGGTTGAGGGAAGGAATAATTGTCTTTCCAGGATTGTATCTTGAAATTTGAGGCTAGTATACTGGGGCAGGTAGGCTGAGCTGCAGAGAACAGACTGACCAGTTCTAATCAGTAATTCAGGAGTTCTAAGAGGCTGTCTAGTAGAATTTTTTGAAAGTAGTTCTGAGCATCCATAGAGGAGACACACAATTAAGTTCAAATACACAAGTTACTGCCATAGTTGACCATCAGGTGGAGAAGACAAATCTGGCAGGAGATTGTCCTTTAGAAATAAATGATAAAGCTTTTTTTGTAGGAGACATGCTGTTAGAAAAGACATGTCACGGTAAAGCCCTGTAAGAAAATGTTATAAATCTGGTAATAGTGGCCCAGTAGTAGGTTACATAGGACTCGTTGTAATACATTGAATGGCAAAAAATAACCTGACATTGTTTTGTCATCCATTCGCTTTTGACATGGAGAGAGCTCCTGCACACATCCAGATGGAGGGTATAGAACCTCTCCTCTCAGTTTATCCCCTTCATCCTCTTGACATTGCTCAAACACTACCTTCAAACTGTTCAAATCCTTCTCAAGTTTGGTAGTACAAATGTGTACAAATGTTTACTGGTACTTAACAAGATGGCACACAGAAGCTCATTTACTGATGCACACCTCCAAGAGTTTCTACAAATCAAAATTTAATACCAAACATTAATGAGTTTGTTGCCAAGAAGCAATACCAAGGATGCTCCTCAGACAAAATTGCAGGTTTTTTTGCAGCTGTTGTGTTTTTTCTTGTTTTTTTTTCTTTTTCTTTTTTTTTTTTCTTTGTTTTTTACCTTCAAGCATCTTCCAAAAGAAAAGACAATGTCCAGGGGTGTCAGTTCAGGAAAAGCAATAACTACTCTGATTTTATTTACATTTGAACAAAAACTGGCACATCAAGAACCTATAATCCTCTTTTTAATAATAAACTCAAAAATCTTCACTGGCATTACACCTATTAAACAAGTTAATTTTTTTTTTTTTAAAAATTGCTAAATTACTTTTACAAGTTAAAATTTAGGGCCGAAAACCATCAAGTCAAGGCATAAATTGCCATTTCTTTTGTCTATAAGCTGTATAAAAGTTTGCTCATTTAATTTGCTCTTTAGTATTTGCTGGACCTTTGACCTTTAAATCCAAACTCAGATTTGAACATGAAGTTTAAGAACTCCAAGTGTACAGCATTTCTGTCCATCACTGTCAGACTTTGTCAAGCAAACCTCAGTAGTTCGAACATGATTATCAGTACCTTCATTTGATTCTGGCAAAAAGTGTTATTTATATTCTTTCCCAAGGAACATAAACAGGCTTCTTCACAGTCTCAGTTGCACTGAGACATAATATATAATAGCATCTGGAGCCTTTGCTCTTTTGAGCATGAGTGATACACAAAGAAGAGAAAGGCTTTATTTCCAAAATGACACAGTACATGCAAATGCCTACTACAGTATGTTCACATTGTGGGAGTGTTTTGGTGAACCCTTTTCAATGAGAGTCCTTTAAGAAGCTCTTATGGCACATTACAGCTGTAGGCTCTTTGAGATGCTGCCATGGTGATAAGATGAAGGAACTACTTTGCTGATTTACATTGTATTTCATATCAGTTCAGCGTCTGTATAAAAATGTTGCACAAAACTTCATGGGCCACCTCATCTGAAACAGATCTTTGTTAGCTTTTTATACTTGAATGATCAGCTTTTTTGCTTGATTGAATTTGAATTATAGTCACCTCATCTTCTGTATATAATGAGAATTTAATTTATGTAATATTGCTGCTTGACCTTGATTTAAAGTGGTGCTAAAGTTAATAACGTTGAATCAGTGGTTTACATGAGTCAGTGATGGCTGTGGTCAGCAAAAACCCAAAGACAACTTATTGCACCTTTTGACACCTCGACAAGAAGTTGCAAACGGAAAACTAACAAAACACAAACCTAGTTCACACCAAAAGCAGAAACAACAAATTAAAAAGATAATTCAAATATATGGAATGTATAAAATATAACAAAATGGTACGCAGAGTAAGCAAAATAAAGGGCAGAGTATAATTCATTTCAGACACAGACATTAAAAGTTGTTTTCAGTGAATGAATCAAGCACACCTGACTGTAACAGCCTGAGCAGTGAGCTGCAGCTCCTGAACGTTTCACGCTGTGAGAACTGTTTGCACATATCCAGGGACTTAATGTAAAGCATGGACATGCTGCCCAGTGTCTACAACAAACAAGCCAAAACATTAAACCTACAGGTTGAACATTTTAGTCGTTTTGACTTTTTAGTGCCTCCAAAACAAGCAAAACTCCTAAATAAACTGAGATGGTTTAATTATGATCTAGATTTGATTCCAGGAACTGAAATGTTTACTTTTCCACCCGTAATAGCAAACTACATAGAAAATTAACAATGTTAGAGAGATTTGTTTGGATTTTTTGAAGTAATATTATATGAAGTTGTCAGTAACCATTACCTTAGTTGACGAGGAAAGAATTAACTTTTGTTTTTTGGTCTAAAAACAAAACACTATGTGGTTTTATTTACTGCATTTTCCCCTAAATATGTGTTTCTGGCAACAGCTAAACACGTTTGATTCACCTGGTGTCCGTGTGTTAACGCACAGCCGACCAAATCAATGTTACTTCAGCCTGTTTATTCATGCCTAAATGTGTGTAACACCCACACAGCACATTACCCTGAACATGCCATCTCTTTATTGTCCAAAATACGTCACATTCCAGCATAGAAATGATGTTGATGTCTAATGGTGCAAAGTAAAAGAGGTGTTTGTTGATAGCAACATGACTGATCTGTTATGTAAAATCAATTAATAAAAATAAATAAATGGAGAATGACTTGAGATGATTTGTCAATTCTTAAGTGGAATAAGTAGGTGCATGTTGGACATCCAGACATGAAGGACTGAAACTCAATACAACGGCTGGTTTGATAAATATTGATTTAACACATACACTAGATTCTGTGTCCGTTTAAGTCACCCTTCTTGGTATTCCAATTATTAAATTATCGATAACTGGTAAATAGATTAAGAATTTATTTATCAAATGGTTATTGATTTCTGTTTCATTCAAATTTAAAAAGACATTACTTCCCTCAAATAATGTTTTGTTTTGTCTTTTGGAATACATATCAAGTTTGGCAATTTGTCTAAATGAATTCTTAAATTCATTTAGACAAAATTTAATTAATTCTTAAATTAATTTAGAGCTAATTGGCCTCAACAACAAAATCTTTCAGTACAATCTTTGGTCTGTAAGCATTCCTATTCGTACATGACTGTGATATTACTATAGATGATTCTATGGGTTCTTTCATGTTTTATTCATTACATATTTCTGGTGTTGCTATATGAAGAATGCACAGCATATTTTGATATAAATGAATCTGAATTAGTTAAAACAAATGAATTCAAACTCCAAATTCTTCATGAAATAAATCTGGTTTCTCAACATTCACAGTTCATACTGAACTGTGACATCATTGCATCATTTTATTGGTTCTATGTTTATATGTTTACTGTTTTACCTTTAGTAGCTTTAGTGTCATGATCATTTTATCTTTTTCTCATGTAGTTAGTTGTGTGTTACTAGCTTAGCGAGTTGGTTGAATAAAATGTTTTAACTGTAAAGTTGAATTCATTTTGTTTATAAACTCTTGTATATTTGACAGAAGTTGTCTGTGTACATTCAAGGCATGTGTGACATCTTGCTGTTTAGATAATGCCAGTGCTGGACTTATGCCTTCATCTATGATTTGGAAACTGAGGAGTTATCAGGCAGGTATTTATAAATAATCACCGAAACTGAACTATTTTGGCTATTTTCTCGATAGAGTGGTGCCCTGACTTGGTAATTCTGATCTAAATTATTAGTTTTATTAATAATTGCCTCAAGCAATTATTATGATTATTTATAGCCAAAACCTGACTCCTACTAAAGCACAACAGTGCATAACATGAATAAGTGTGATAGTTGTACTAATAAATGAATAGTTGTGTCATAGTAAAGCCAATACTGTTTTTGTGGTGCTTGGAGTTGTTAAAGCTCATTAAGGTGAAAATGGTCAAAAAACACATTTCAGTTATTTAAAGTTCACTAGCACAATTAGATATATTTTAGATATAGAGAAATTAAAGTATACTGATACCTTAAAGTATACCTTGATACCTGGTCTCTTTTTCTACCAGTCATTGGGCGAAAGGTGATGTACACCCTGGACAGGTCACCAGTCCGTCACAAAGCAGCACAAAGACACACAGGACAAACAATCATGCACACACACACTTACACTTTAGTGTGGACACCAGTGAAGTTTTTGTATTGTGGGAGGCAGCCAGAGTACTCGGACAGAACCAAGGTTTTCACTAAGAAACTTGTGATGAATCACCCTGTAGAATCACATTTTATCATGATACAACTAGCAACTTCAGTACATTTTATTGGGATTTTTTTTCATAAACAAACACAAAGTAGTACATAAATTTTGAAGTGGAAGGTACATTATATTTTTTTTACAAATAAAAATCTGAAAAGTGTGGTGTACATATGATACCTGAACTTTTTAGAACCACCTTGCAACTACAGTTGTAAGTCTTATTGGAAATGTCGCTACCAGCTTTGTTCATCTAGAGAATAAAATTTGTGCCAGTTCATTTTTACAAATTACTCAAGCCCAGTCAGAGTGGAGGGTAATTTATGAACATCAGTTTTCAATTACTACAACAAATTATTGAGTGGATTTAAGTTTGGACTTTAACTGCATGGGCCATTCTAACATATGGATATACTTTGGTCCAAACCATTCTGTTGTAGCGATGGCTCTATTATTTAGTATCACTGTCCTGCCAATTTTATAAATAAATGCCCCGTTCAGTATAAATGCAGAGGGATTATGTATTGCTGAATGTTTGACAGACTTATTAAAAAACAGCTTAAAACTTGAAACTATAATTCTAAACTTTGTGGTTAAAGTTGTATTATTAATGCACTTCCGGAACAGACTCTTCTTCTTCTACCAGTTGTTAATATAGAGATTTTATCTGCAGTGCCATCTTCTCTTTAAAATAAGAACCACAGCACTTCAACCGTACCTCAAATGAAGGTATAAATGCCACAAAGATGTTTGATATGGCTGAAGTTTCTAATGTCAACTGCTAAGAAAAGGCATAAATACACCTGAAGCTAGAGAACTTAAAATAGAAGACCAAAAGAAAAGGTAGTGCGCAAAAGCTGTGCTATAACAAAGGAAAAATCTGCAGGCAGGTGCTGCCAAATGTGCAAATATTACAAATATTTGCAATAGATTCAACATCTGCAGCAACAGATGTTAAACAGCAACATGGAGCAGAGGAAGAGTGAAGGCAGAGTGAAGGCAGACAGTGAAGAGAGAGCAGCTAATGACATGGAAAGTGGTAACATTAGAATACACTGTGTGCAGCAATAAAGTCCTAATGTTTTACTCAGAATCAATACTAAGCCAAAATTAGTGTTTTCTAAATTGTTGCCATTTGTAGTTAATCAAAGCAAATTGACTGCCACAACATTGTTATGCTACGATTTATGCATTATATATATATATATATATATATATATATATATATATATATATATATATATATATATATATATATATATAAAACAGACTGCCGAATAAAAAAGTTTTGAATTGGAGATTATACTGATTCATCATACACCACCATGTAACAGAGACATAAACAGTGGCTCAAATTAAGTACATTATGTCCTAACAATACTTTATTAAAATAACAATAATTTAAAACATAATTGTGATTACAATGAAATCACTATATGATAGGTAGCATCAGTATTTATCAGTAATTCAGCTAGCTTTAAACTAATATAGTTAGTAGCACCAAGAAATATAATGAACACACTCCATACAATTTGTTAAAACTTAAACAAATAGTGCTCATTTTATTTCATTTGCAGGAAGTTTTTCTGTATATAAATATGAAAAAAAAAATACTATTTATGCTTTTGTTATTTCATAACCAGGGTGTATAAGGATTTATAAAACCCTTCTTTTGTTGTGAAATTGTTTACCATTGTTATGCTAATGTACACATACACAGTTATTAAGGTAATCTACAGAGATTTACAATCTACAGAGATCATGTCTGACTAATCAGTGTAGGACAACTGGACCAAAGGTGCAGCCCTGATAGGGTAAAAATGGAGTGTTCTGCAATCGCATGGAACCAACATTAAAGTGTTTGGTCACAATCATCACCATTACAATTGGAAAGCTTGCAGGTCTAAGAACGCCATCAACACTGTAAAAGATGCAGATGGCAGCATCATGTGTGTTTGTGAGTGTGAGTGTGTGTGTGTGCGCACGGGGAGTTGGGGACTAAAATAGGATCTCTTTTTTCCGATTTAACATCATAGAGAAAGAACAACATTTCTGCAGGAGTTTTCCTTTTTTCTGTACCTTTGTTACTGGCCAAACACAAAGGAAACATAGAGAACAGTTCTTAAATCTGTAGCGTACTGAACAACTTAAACAACACCACTGAAACATTGGATGGCTATTGATTTACTGAAGATTAGCCTTAAGAGACTCGAGGTCTGTGCATTTGTTCATTGATTCTTTGTCTTAGGCACGTCTTTGCACTACTGATATGAACAGTGGGCATAACTCACACCAGTGCACATTAGAGACACATCCATCCATGCCGACATCATCTTTGTTGTCTGAGGTTTGTAACAAATGCTGTCCTTTGAAAACAACAAAATATGCTGTCTACTCAGGGTGACATAAATTTAATACAGCTTTTTTTTATTCCTGGAGTTCATTTCTTGTATAACATTAACAGAGTTGCACTCAACGTTGTGCTTGTTTAATGATAACATGATCATTTTAAAGCTGTATTCAAATTCCAAACTAGTTGATCTAACTTCTGATATTCTTTTATCAAATTTTATTTAGAATCTGTTGTTGGCTATGCTACTTGAATTATTACCTTTGATGACAATGCAGCAAAACCAAACATTACACACCATTTAACATAAATTAAATTGTACATAATCTTGAATATGCATTCACCCCTGTTTTAGGCATAGACTACGAGTACGAGTCAACACCCCATTACAGTTATGTGTGGTTGTGTTGTGTGTTGTGTTGTCCCTACAAGTCTAACTCATCTAGCTACTGGGAGATTTGCCCATTACTCAAGGCCTGGTCCAGTTTGTTTTGAGCTGGAAAAGTTCCACTGGAGTAGATTAGTTTTTAATCTGTACCACAGATTTGTTATATAACTGAGGTCTAGACTATGAATTTGCCATTCCAAGACACATAAATGTGTCTCCTTAAATCATTAATTGGTACTTTAACATTATACTTTAGTTTAATTTTATTCTAAACTCCATTTTTTCTTCTTGAAGACTGAAAATATATTTTTCTCATGGATAAAGCTATTCAGTATTTAGAAGTTTCTCCTCGAGGCAATTTAAAAATGACTTCAGTTTGGACCAAATACAATAGTTCTACTCATAATAAACATTCCTACAGCAGGATGATACCTCATTTTTGTTTGTTTGTAAAACATTTGGTAATTATAATCATGTTCAAAAAGTAGAATTTTATTCCTGTACTAAGGATACATTTTTCACAATCTTGGGGAGTTCCAAATTCCAATTATGATATATCTTTTTCTCAAAAAACATCTATGTTGACTATTCAGTTATGAACATCATCATCTCCCATATCGGAATGAGATGTTATCTTATCTTTCTTCTCAAGACTGGCTAATAAAAATAGCCTTCTGTGTCACATCATATTTATACACCCTGGGAAACAAGATGACCTGGAAAAATAAATGTTACTTAAATTTATTATGAATTGTTAGTTCTGCCACTAATTGTTGTAGTAGTGAGTTAGTGAAAAGATACTTTTTTTCTGCCTTTGAATTGAATAAAAAAAAAAAAAAAGACTTCAGCCTTGTATTCTATTCATTAGAAGGGTGCTATATTAACGTTTATTTTTTTTAAGAGGGGATTTTATGTAAAATCAACTTTTTTGAGCTTTATATTACGTTATGATGCCATTCCCTCATCAAAAACATACCTGGAGTGTTGCTTTGATTATTTCAGGCATGTTTCAGGACTCTTTTAATCTCCTGTGGCAGCTGTTTGGGGGTGCCTAAACGCTTGCTCTCACAAAGTGCCGCCTATTTCCACAAAGCTCCTCCTTGGAGCTGCAGTCTCCAGCTAAGCTTCCGCCTCACAGAATACCCCTTCCCTGCATTTTCCTCACTCAGCTCCTCCAGAATAGTAGAAGTAGCAATTAGCAAACACCTGGTGGAACTGCACGTCTGCTGAGCTCATCATACAAACTACTTCTCAGTCCAATGCTCATGTTATAAACAGCATAATGGAAAAACGTTATTGTGATGATGTGCTGAAGGTGGAGTGTTAGAAAGAGCAGGAACTTCTTAAAGAGACAGAGGTCAGGTTTAAGGCATCAAATTGCTACGTCAAATTTCTTGATTCAAAATTCAAAAATACTTTATCCAAAAGGGAAATTAAATGTTGATGTGATTCATTTAATTAAGGCATTATTATAGGTTGTGATGGTTGTGGGCAGGAAAGATCTCCTGTAGTGGTTCTTTTTACAACCAGTCTGAAGAAGCCTCAGGCTGAAGAGACTCTGTTTTCCAATGATAGTCATGAAGAAGATGGTCAGGGTTGTCCACAATTTGCTTAATTTTATGCAAAATCCTTCTTTGCATCATCATCTCCAGAGGTTCCGCTTTCGTCCCCAGAACAGAACCAGCCTTCTTTAAAAACTCAAATGGTAAAAGTTTGGAAGAAGATACATTTTTAGCTTTTGTAATTAGAACATGTTCCAGGATGGACATAAATTAGGCCTATATGTCATTACATGCAACTTAAGTTTATAGATGGTATAAAACATTTGAAACTGAGTGTTCTGAGTTCCTTTAACAAAAACAAAACGGCAACGGTACTTTATTAAAAAAAACCTTTAAAATATAATAATAATATAATAGTAAGTCACAATAAAAATATAAAAACTACCAAAAAGGGAAACAATCAAGACATTAATTCATGGGTTTTATAAAGAACAAACAAACATTAAAGGAGGCTGAGCCTTCAGCTTTGAGGCCACATAGTACCTTGTGGGGCCCTATATATTTGGATGGTCTGCAAGGAACTTCTTTAACTTTAGAGACAGAAGTTAATTTGCTGTTCAGCTTCCGGTCGCCCAAGAAAGTACAACTATTACTGAGGTTTATTATGTCAGCTAGAAGGATACATCATGATCTTATACTGATCCCTGTTTTTACAAAATTGCCTAATGCTTCTTACTTTAACAGCACATAATTGTTAACATAACAAAGTCAACGACTGATGTTACCAATAGTGATTATGTTTCTAATCCTGGAAACAAGCTTATTTAGCATTTTTTAGTGAATCACAATGTGCATCCTTGAAGAATTTGAATTGAGATATTACAAGTCTGCAGCAGAGAAATTTCCCAATGAGCTGCAGATCAGTGGTGGACAGGTGGGGGAATTGGAGGTCAGGATCCTCTGTCCATATTCTTAACTCCTATAGACTCTTAATGAAGTAAAGGTGTCAAGTTCCTCTGAAGAACTTTAAAAGTAAAACTTTGAAATGTAAAATGAAGAGACAAGTGAGCAATCTCCTCTTTAATAGTCTCATGTTTTGTCAGCCCATCCAGTCAGACTGTGGTCTGTGTAGCTCTATAATTACAGCCGCCTTTAAATGGAAGCCGTGGGCCTGTGGTTCTGACATGTGACATGACAAGCCTCCACTCAGCTCATGCACTTATGGCTTTAGGAAATGTTTCATTTAGGAGGCTGTTAATGTCACCACAGAGAAGCATTCATATGTCATCCTCTTGAGAACACAGGTAACACATCACTAGTGTCACAATATTAACACCTAGAGGACATAATTTATGTAATAATTCAAAGTACTACTAAATTAAATCAAATTAATGTATTCAACTGTCCTTTACAATAAGACCAATTTAATCGTCTTCACATGCAGTTTAGGTGGTTAGCAGCACAGGAGCACCACAGGGGACTGTACCATCACCTTTCCTTTTCACTCTGTACACTTCAGACTTCCAGCACAAGTCAGACTCCTGTCATCTCCAGAAATACTCAGATGACTCTGCACTGGTTGGGTGTATCAGAGATGGACAAGAAGCTGAGTACAGAGAGCTGGTGGACCGTTTTGTGGCATGGTGTTGAAACAATCATCTCATCTTGAATGTGAACAAAACAAAGGAGATGATTGTAGATTTCAGGAGAAACAGGGTCAGATCAAACCCAATTTCCATCATGGGACAAGAAGTGGAGGTGGTTGAGGAATATAAATACCTTGGTGTTCATCTAGACAACAGACTAGACTGAAGACTCAACTGTGAAGCCGTCCACAAGAAGAGACAGAGCAGACTGTATTTCTTGAGCAAGCTAAGATCCTTCAAGGTTTGCAGCAAGATGTTGCAGATTTTCTATAAGTCTGTTGTTGAGAGCGTCATCTCCTCTGCCATCATCTGTTGGGGCAGCAGAATCAGATCCAGGGACCTAAAAAGGCTCAACAAACTGATAAAGAAGGCTGGTTCTGTTCTGGGGACAACTCTGGAACCTGTGGAGTTGACGATGCAAAGAAGGATTTTGCATAAAATCAAGAAAATTATGGACAACCCTGACCGTCCTCTTTATGAGACTGTCATTGGAAAACATTCTCTTCAGTCAGAGGCTTCTTCAGATTGGTTGTAAAACAGACCGCTACAGGAGATCCTTCCTGCCCACAGTCATCACCATCTATAATAACTCCTTGATTAAATGAGTTACATCAACATTTATTTTCCCTTTGGGAAAAATAAAGTACATTTGAATTTAAATTGATTTGAATTTCATTTTGGACTTTTGCACATATCTTTACCAGGAAACCTGGATATAAAGGTGTACGGTCTGAACATTTTATTGTTTGATTTGAAATGTGAGAGCAGATAACTAAGGTTTCCTTTTTTCTAAAAGTCTATATTTAAGTATTTGAGTCTATACATTTGTAAAAACCTATGTGTTGATTTTCAAAGTATCCTATCTCTGGAGGAAAATGTTAGCATTACTGCATATGATATACATACATTTTATGAAAACATGTAAACAGATAGTAAACAGCTGTGTTGTGTGCTGTTTTTGTGACTAAAAACTTAACTTCACTTTTAAATCTGTTCTACCCATACACTTACCTGTTCTACCACTACATTACATCAGAATTACTGCAGCTGTTAGTGCAGAATTATTGCAACATTAAGATGTTTTCTGTACTGCACCCAGGTTGAATCTGAAAGTAGAGCAGAATTCATTCAAGCTCTCAGATGCCTAATTTCCTTTCATTATAAATCGTTGGTCATTTTAAATATGTTCTGTTGATTTACCCTCAGGTGGATTACATGTTGGATGATTCATCAGTTGAAAGTACCCACTTTTATGACTGCTGTCTAACCTTTAGAGTACCCTCTTTAATCTTACTCAGCACACTGACATCATCTCTCCCCTGATCGTTGTAGCTGCTCATCATCATTCGGTGCCTTTCTGTTTAAATCATAAAGATATCATTGATCATTAAATTTAGTGTCATCGTCCTAATGCCTTTTTATTGGGAGAATAGATTTGGTGTATCTTGCTCAACAACTCATTTTTAAATCTGTTATCTAATTATAAATCCTTCACTCAATAATTTAATTTAATTAGCCAACCCCTACCTGCCTACTTGAAGTAAAAGGCATGACTTACACCAAATACAAAAATCTGATTCAGTCTAATTTGTTTAATCTTGAATAGCTAACTCTTTTGTTTAAATATTTTTACTCAAAAATATGGTTTTATTCCTTTCCTTTCCTTCTTTGATACTGTAACCATACAGTTTACCCCAAAATTGTTCACACAGTTGAAAGTAATCTCAATTTTGGCAGCATGTTTCTTCTGAGTAATATTAGAGTTTTGAAAAGGTAATGCCAGAGTTCCAGTTTAAATCTGAAATGAAATCTGTAGACAGACCTAAAGATTAGGGTGATGGCAAGGAGGCCTTCCAGTCTCAAAGACTTAAAACTCATCACCAAAGGTAAATTGTCAAAGTACCAGTGGAAACATAAGAACTAGAGAGCAATTATCAGAAGAGTTTGATTGTTCTGATGCTATTAAAGAGTTTTATATTGATTACTGAGAAGGGTGTAAATATTTTTAACATGTAATTTTTAACATGTATAGAAAAATTGTTTTCTTTTCAAAACTAATACTCATTTCATATTGTTTTATATTGAAAGATGCATGTCTCATTTTCAATGAGAAACTAGTTTCTTTGTTGAATAAAAAAGGATAAATGAAGAAAGTTGGTCACAAGAAGAGAATACCCAAATTAATATGCTTTTCAATGTCACAGGCAAATTTTTTTTTTGTGTGAGTATGTTTACTGTTTTGTGTTTGACAAATGTTTTGATGCATTTGATGCAAGTGTTTTCTACATTAATGAGAGTAATGAAAGTTTCAGTCTTAATATTTACGCAACAATCTGATGGAAGAGGAAATATTTTAAATGTTCGTGTTTTATTTTTTGCCACACATACTTTATCATACTATATACAATGTGTTATGATTTGTGATAGGAAAAATATTTTTAAGAAGATAAACAAATGATGTCAGTACATAAATGAACATTGATGTACAGACACAATAGCTTTTGAGGGAGAATGATGTTCTCTGCCCTCAGACACTCCTGATAAATGATGAGGATATCTTTTCAGAGGGCGACATATCAATTAAGAAACATAATTACCGCTAGTTTCTAATCTTCAGTTTCTTTGGAGCCGAAGTTTAAAACCTTTTCTTTTCTGTTTGAGAGAGCCCTTTACAGGTTTTGTATACCAACATCAGTTACTCCAGTGAAGGTGAGGTTTTCCAGGAGACTTCTGTTTTATGGAACAGGCAACTACTCTAGTGTCTCAGATACTGAATATACTGAGAGGAAGAAGGTGGGTGAGCAGAGTCCAACTTCAAGAACCTTTAGGACCCAGAGAATGTGCTACCTACATCCTGTCCACAACGCACTAAAACACACTCTCAAGATTGGGCAGTCTTGTGCACCAAACACATTCAACTGAGTGTGTCTATGAGCATCTTTAATACTTGCAAAAATCACTGAACTTAACAAAGCTAATGAATTTGAAATAAGGCCGACTTAATATGCAAACATTAAACAAAGTTTTATTAAAAACTTTAAGACTAAATTTAGCTACATGATGGTCAATACAATTAGGCTGTAACATGCACACATATTCTCCTATCTTAATTCTGCCAGTTGGTACATTTGAAAAATATAGATATTATACAAATAACATCACACAATTTCTTTTCACTCACAGAGTGATTTTTTTCAAAAGAAATTCTGGATTTCCTTAAAGCATCTAGTTTAAAGTGCTTTAAAATAAAACAGTTTCACTTTTTATTCTGAATTTCATCCTGGTTCAAACATCAGTAACCAAAATTTGTCCATAATAAATAACAGTATATGAGACCACAGATAACAACAGAGAGGCAAGCAGATGTAAATCAGCTGGCTTTGACTGGTTTGCAAATGTTATGTGATGGTGAAGTTATTACGCTTGCTGATGGTTTCTTTCTTCTGGATTCATCAAACAATTTTTATATTTAGTTTAAAACAGAATATGGTTTATGTTTATGTTTGTCTTCAAGTGCTTAATTTTTGTTTCATAAAGTATATAGCTCTGACCTCTGCTGGTGGGTGCTACTGTAGCCTTTCTGATGTATTTTTTAAATATTTCAAGTACAAGGTAACAATAACACTAAAGGAAAATTCATAACCTCCACTGCAAGTGGAAAGTGATATTTGCTGTGGGTTCAAAAATCTACATTAGCATTCAATTAATCTTTACATTCATCAGTCACAAATCCAGCCATCAGCTTCATTTCTAAAAACACATGGCCTTTTAATACCACACATCCTCACAGAGTCTGTGCACAGAATGACAGGTGGAATATAGATGCTGACTATTGGCGGGCTAGTTGAGGATTAGTCAGCTGAGCACTTTATCCCCCTAACAAACTGAAATAGAAATGAGGGCTTTAATCCGAGATGAAACGGCCACTAATGTGGAGCAGAAGAAAATGAAGAATATGCAGTTTGTTATTGTTCTTCCATTTTATAATCTAAAACTACAACACAATTAGACATTTTTATTCAGGGATGTTGGCAATCACGTCCATCAATGCAAAACAGGCAGCCCATGATGGTGACCCACGTAATCTGATCCACATATGGTGACATAGTTGATGGGTGGAGGGATAGATGCAGAAGCTGAGAATGGAAACATCTGCGACTTTACTACTGCAAACTCAGGGAGAATTTAATGCTGGATACCCTGCTGAATAAATCTCAAGCTATGACATTAAAGATTAAACAGACAATTGTGCTGAACTGACCTAACTTCCCTTGGTGGGTTTTGGACAGCATTTTTATTTAGAATTTAAGATTGGAAAATGTATCCAAACCTCATGCATAACTGATTTTGGAATACATGCTCACCGCATATATTCCAAATAAAAAACCCAATTATCCATGCTGATGATGTGATAAGGTTAGTTTACTTAGAAACTGAGGCAGGAAAATGTCCGAGTAGCATTCATTCATAATCTCTGAGTTACACACCCAGTGTATTTTTTTTTTCATGGCCTATTTTATTTTCTTGCATTTGTGCCTCCAAACACTCCATTTTACATGTCAGCTCTGCCATCTAATGGTTTAAGTTGGAACTACATGCTGTCTGTTATGGTCATGTAAAGCTATGTTTGACTACACCAGGCGTCTGCAACTTGTGGCTCTTGAGGCCCTCCAAGGTGGGCCTCAATAACTTAATTACAAACATAATGGATATAGAAGTGAGCAATGTTTCAACATATGAATAATATTGTAATTTAATGTGATAAAAAGGCAAACTTTAGCTAATTTTTGATATAACTTTAGGCATTCAAAACTGGTTTGTGTCCTCCCTGCTTTTATTTTTTTATTATGATTATTGTGCTTATTATGTTTATATTTATTGAGTTTTTCCTCTAACTCTTGATGTAAAAGTTTGAAATTTTCTTTCCACTAAAACCTAAACATAGAACCATCACTCATGGTTCTTTAACCTTCAAATAGGCTATGTTACATTGATTGGTAATATAGGCATTGCATCACTAGGCAAATTTTATTTAGCAGGAAAAAGGGTAAAAGTGTTTTTGGGTTGTAAAGGCACATTTACTTCATAGAGGTAAATTCATTAGTATTTCTTTGCAATGGGTCAAGATTAAAAAAAAAACAAAAACATATATTTTTCTATGTTGTTTATTATATTTGCCCTTTGAAACATTGTTCTATAATGCCAGAAAATACAAAGATCATCATCCAATTGCTTCTGGGAAGCAATAGGAAGAAGTTGGTCTTGAAGGATTATTTGATGTCACAATTTATTCATATCATATGTTCTCAGGTAGAACTGTGAGTAAGGCCCATCTCATGGAGAATTTCAACCTCATATGGATATTTCCAAAAGGCTACATTATATGAATGGCACTGGACTCATAAAATAAGAGTCAAATGATGTTTGCGTTTTAAAGTTTGAAAGTGCCTTTGTTACATACTGATGTTTTACATTTCATGTATAATTTGCAAGAGACTTACTAGGTTTAGGCCTTTTCTCTTTTGCTCTTATAAATGACAGACTATGTAATAACTTAAAATAAAACTAGCTCTGTAGCACACTCCTTAATCAGATGTCCTCAAGCCTTCTTTACTCTTCTTATATCAAAGTCCTTGATTATTCAGAAAACTGTTTATTCAGGTGTAATGCTGTTGACAGAAATTTCTTAACATCTGTGTGTTGCACAGCTATGATGATTGAAAGCTTTAAATTAAAAGCTTTGTTAATTCAGTGATTAAAAATGTCATGGTACAGCTGAAGAATACCAGACACCAAGACTGTGTGATCAAAGAATTGATCATATAGTCTTGGTGGGGCTATACGCTAATTTTCCTCTCTTCAGTTTTTTCCTCAGAGACGGCCCCACTCAGAACCTTTTAGGACTTTCAAAGTTAACAGTTTAAAAGATCACATATTTCATTTTATGGAATTTGCCTTAGTGTAGGATAATTCAGGTGGACTTTATTTATTAGTTGACTGTGAAGGGTTGCAGTGGATTTAATTTAAGGGTGTCAAAATGAAATGAATACAAACTTAAGTCACAGTTCTCAGATTTATATTTATACAAGATTTCAAAAATCATTAATTGTTTTCTTTTCACTTCAACTTTTTATTTTACTTTGGGTTTGTCTATCACAAAAAAATCCAATTAAAATATATTGAAGTGTTTGTAACATCACAAAGTGTGAAAACACTGAAAGGGTATGGAAACTTTTGCAATGTGCTGAAATTCTCTATATGTAAATGTGGTTATTTTTGCTAGGTTTCCTTATAAAATAAAAAACCTGAAACACAAATGCCTTTGCTAAACTTAACATTATCAGAATTTAGTCATGAACTGACCTAAGTTGTATTGGAGATTTGAAATTCAGATTTTTTTTTAAGCAAGAGCTTCATATAACCTCTTAGGTTTTACTAAAACTCTTGTTTTAAATTTATGAGTTTATGTAAATGTTAATAGTTTCATCTTGCTAATAAAATGTTTTTTACACTGTGGACACTTTTTGCCTTTCAGTATCAAGGTACACCATGCAAAAGTACAACAAAGGTAGACAGAATCATTATATTTGTATTTATTTTCATTAGAACACAATTTTAATAATTGTAGCAGTAGTTTTCATACTTTTCAAAAAGATCATGACCTGTGAGACTCTTATAAATCATTCATCTCAAAGTTGTTTGTAAAAAAAATTAAAGAAGTTACTTCAACTAAAGCATCTATAATATTACAATATACTGGTAGTATAATAGTAACCATAATCATAATCGCAATGGTACTTCTATATGCATTTGAACCTTTTTCATCTCTAGAATAATAAACCTTTTACCTTCTCACACACACACACACACACACACACACACACACACACACACACACACACACACACACACACACACACACACACACACAGAACCACAGCCTTTCAGAAAAAGGCTGTGGCACTGAGGGTGACACTGTGCCACACTGTCTTCAAACATCAGTGATTTCAGATGCTCAAATCGATTGAGAAAGTGAAGAAATCAAAGAAACAGAAGAAACTAACAGCGTGGCATTAACTTAAATAACACAAGGAGAGACATACATTGTTCAGCATACCAGGGAACATATTTACAACCAAAAAAAGGAAATGAGCTTCTGCATAGATCCACGGGATAGAGAAAGGAACCGCTGTAAAGACAGAGAAAGTGAAATATTTGTGTACATTTGAGTGGGTGCACCAGAGGTGAGGGCAACAGGCATTAATAGTCCAAATGTGCAGGAACAAAACACAAAAATATTTAATATGTTGCAGGAGGTGACAGAGCATAGCCTACAGCTGCTACAGACCATTTCCAGGGATGAAGACTGGATTTAAATGAGTTTACACTGTTTTCTTTAAGTCTAATGCCATTTAATTTTGACAGAATTAAACATACATTAAAAGTAAAGAATATTGTTGTATACATGCCTCCATAACCAACATGATCAAAGAATGATTCAATTCATTTTATTGTTTTAAAGAAATCCTGCATGTAAAAATGAGAATACTTAATGTACGTGTATTCATGAAAGGATTAGGTTAAAGGGAAAACCTATAGACAGCATTCACACCCATGCAACCACAGTGAAGATGCATAATGCAAACATGCTTTCCATGTCTATGTTCAGAACTGTGATGCTTACCAAGCATGCCTGTTAACATAACTGATAAAGTGAACTCATTTGCAAGCATGGTGGTTCTTGCATGAATGGTGCCCTGGTCAAGCTCTTTCTTCCTCCCACTATATATGCCAAGCCAGACAGATCTATGCTTTCATATTGTTTGCATTCATTTCTGAACCTAAGATTCGAATGTCACGTCTGAAATTGAGACAGATAGGACTTGGCAGCAGTTTTCCAATTATTTATAGTCCAATTTTATTAGAATGTTTGTATCTTAGCTTTGTTTATCTAGTCTTAGCTGTCAAGAGTGGCACCCAGTCTGCTCTTTGGCTGCTGTAGCACATGGCATTTTGTATGAGCAGAGATTGTCTACAGCAATATTTTCTTTTAGTGTTTATACAGTGCAGAACACAGATAGAGCCCAGTCCTTATTGTCAGGACATGCAAACAATCAATGGAGGAGTCATTCTAAAAAAATTACCTTTCAGCTACTACTTTCAACTTTTTGTGTTTGTGCTGCCTTGTCAACATGACAGTCTGGGTAGGATATCATATCATCCATATCAAAAACTGCCAATGCTTGCAAGTCACTATAACTGGATCTTCTACTGGTACATTTAATGGTGGCAGCGTGAAGCTTGTGTGATGTATCATATGCATTGCTAACATAAAGTGATTGTACAAACAAAAGTGATAATCCTTCCTACAGATTTGAAAATTAGGATGTGAATTTGCAGCATATTACTCAAATCAGGGTTTATCTTGGCACTACATAAAGCTAAGCCAGGCCTTAACCCTTATTTACTTAATTTGGGAAGATGTCAGATTTTTTTTTAAGATTGGGGAAAAGCAAAGTTAAAAAAAGAGGCTATCTATCTGAGTATTATACTACTGTCAAAAGTAATGATTGAAATTAATATTTTATGCAATTGCAGGTCTGCAGTTCATAACATAATAATGTTGTAGGTCCCTGCAGTCTGAAGACAGCTTTTTAGTTATATCCATCTAGCATTCCCAATATCATGATGTTTGCAATTAGCTCAGAGTGAAAGAATAATTAACAAACCTAAACTGAAAAACTGGAAAAAAAAAATCTAAATCTAAAAATCTATACAGAAGTATACACACAACAGCAGCAGCACCCTTCTACCCACAAATTAATGGGCAAAAAATTCATTTTTCTCCCAGAGCTCAACCATCTTTGATTCCTGTATATCTAACAGTGCTCGTACTATAGGCCTCCAGCAGCAACAATAATATAAAAGAATAAATATATCTCTCATCTAGTGGTGGCCCCTGGCATAGCAGCATTTTTGTCACTGAATGTAGACAACTTAAACCAGGATGGGTAAATGGGGAGCTTTTCATGCAAACAGGAATAGTGAAGAGTACTACGGCACAAGGTCTGAGCAGCAAATGTAAAGATAAGCCTGTATATAAATATATATTGACATAGATGGAATAAAGATGGAAGTAAATTCACCATGTAAGCTTTAGATAACCTGATGACATCAGATTCTGGATGGAACATCTCATACAAATAACAAACACACCAGAGTGTGAAAATAAATGGATCCAGCAACATCTCCTTGCTTTTAGCAGATACCTGATCTTACAGCCATGTTATTCAAAGAGACACAAAATAAAAACAAAACTAAGGAAAAAAAGTCAGCCCTTAAGGTCACACCATTTCTTTCTAATCTCACACATCCCAGGCTTAATAAATAAGTAAACTGAACTGACTTTGAGTCTACAGAAACAGTGACATGCTCTTACTCTGTGTTTGTTTCTGCTCCTGATTTCCAATTATGGTAAGAAAAGGCCTTTTGCACTGAAGTTTAATGAGATTCTGTGAAAATAAATTGATGCATTGTCATCCTCTCTGCCAGTAAGCAAACTGTGAAACAAGTGTATTTTAAATGTCTGTGACTGTATGAATGACAATGTTTGTTCTGTATTCCGTAATAAGCCCTTTGCATAATGGAATTTGTGATGTTTAAAGTAAAGAAATACAAACAGTGGGCATGCTACCGGATGGGATTTGGGATTAAATGTGGTTCTGACAATAAAGTGGCATCACCTTACAGAGTCTCCACGTGCAGCTTAACTGAGATAAACTGACTGAAACTGCCTTTGTGTTATTGAGATGAGCAAAGGCTACACAGCATGACAGAGAACTGAATTATAATTCAACTAATCTGGAAGAGAGTAGCAGTTTGCCAGTTTTGCAAAGTGATTAAGATAACATCCAGTCATCATGTTGTTTTTAAATAAAATAGGGCTTGGGGTTAAAATCTCAAATATGTTCAAGTCCAGTACTTTGTGTGCTTGGCAGAGACCGTTCAAGTATAAAATGGACCCCGGGCAAGGCACTCCTTCTGCTGCCTTCTCAACCAATTAAAACACAAGAACTTATCTTTGTGATCCTGAGGTGGGATACAATGCAGTGCATTGAGCAGGGGATGACTACACAATGGTGCCAATTCCCCATTGACCACACATGCATAAATCATTAGAAAGCTTGTTCAGGACACAACAAGCAGAAAATGTATATTTTATTATATAGTTGATCCTGTTTATTATGCCACCCTGGGCAACTGCTGATATGAAAAACCATCACTGGTGCTTGGTATTAGAATTGATCAAATGGGGTAACCAAGCCTGACTTCAGTTTATTTATTTTGTTCCTGGACATCTAGTGTTTAAGTGCAAGGTAAGTAATTGCTTATTTATGTATGTATGTATGTATGTATGTATGGGTGTATGTACGTGTGTGTGTGTGTGTGTGTGTGTGTGTGTGTGTGTGTGAGTTTGTATGTGTGCGTGCGTATGTATGTATGTATGTATGTGTGTATTTTCTGTGTGTGTGTGTGTGGGGGGGAATTTTCTGCTTATGTTTAGCATTTAAATACAGCGTACCAAACTGACACAATTTTGTTCACCACCTCCCATTTGAAAAATAAAATATATAATAGATACAGAAAAATAAAAGTGTATAAATTTTGAATAAAAAATGTTTTGAACTGATTATAATTGCAAAGTAGCATAAGAGATTTCACCATTAGGGAATGTCATATTTCACTTTTCCCATCTGGGTTTAGAGAAAATTGAATTTCTTTAAAGTCATTATAAGAAAAACAAGGGTTGGTTAAGGAAACATTTTAAATAGTATTAGAAAACTTTCCTGAGCCCAGTATTTGCTTTTAATGGAACACAAAAAAATATTTTAATATTAAACTGTGTTATCTGGTGAATATTGTGTCACAAACTAAGATAGAAGAAGACCTATAAGCCTCAGTTAAACAAAGACATTTTAAAGTAAGTCAGAACCACATTAAAACCCAATGAAATCCTGACAGGAATATGGCCAAACCCCCACAGTGGAACAGAGAAAATCTGAGAGGCTCTCTATTGAAATCATTAGCCTTTTAAGTAGACTTTTTTTGGCATAGCAACATGTACTCATTCTCTCAATCCTCTCAATTCTCTCTCTCTCTCTCTCTCTCTCTCTCTCTCTCTCTCTCTCTCTCTCTCTTTCTCTCTCTCACTCACTCACTCACTCACTCACACAAACACACACACACACAAACTTGCTGCTAAGTATTTTTTTTCACATTTTCTGTCTTACTTAGAGGAATCAATTTGTTCCTGAATGAGGGGACCACATACGAGACAAATGATGAACATTAGAGAAAGAATATGATTGTGTTATTCCATAGTCAGCCAGTGCAACAGAAACCAATAATTGGAACACAGTGTAAAAAAGCGTAGAGAAACTCAGCCACAAGGAAGCTGACCTTCCCTCTCGACAAAGGTTGTGGCATTGTCCCCTTTTCCTACCAAAGGGACAGCTAGAATCCCTTAGTTTGTGGGAGTTTGTTTCTTTAGTCACTTCTATGTTTTTGATTGATTTAAACGTCTCTCATCTCAAAGCATCCCATGTGTTTTTGTTTGTCATAAAGTGTTGCAGTATGTCTACAGGCACACAGCTCCAGCCGTTCGCATCAACCATCTCTGTATTTTTCCAAGCTGGTTGCCATGGTGAGGGAATCCCCCCACCTTCTGTGACCTCACATCCGCTCGGCTGCTCCATTACTCCTCGTTGGCCGGGCTCTCCTCCAGAGGCGTGAAGGTGGGGAGGCCCAGTCCTGTTGCATTGTGGGATGCAGTGAGGCTGGCAACAGTGTGTAGGAGGACAAGAACCAGCAGGCAGAGTTTGAGCCGGCTGTTACACAGTCTGCAGGCTGCTGAGGAGCTGAGGGAGGTACGATGCTGGCATGGTGGGTGAGTTCTTTTTAGGGTCCCTCTAGAACGGTTGTCCACTTTTGAATCCCACCGCACATCGCAGCATTCTGCATTTGGGTCAACACCTGATGGATATACCTCCAGCAACCCTAGATGAATTTAGGGAAGGGGGGGTGGGGAAGAAAATATAAAGACTAAATCATTTTATTTTCATACAAGAGTGTGTACTGCTTGTCAAAACCTTTTCCAAAGAACAGTCTCATAATGACTAGTTTTGTTTGAAGTTTTTCTGGCCCATCAAAACCTGGCAAAATCCTCTCTGCCAATACCAAATAGCTTTTTGTGGAGAAAGAATGATGGAGTGGGGGAGCATCTCCCTAATAGAAAAAAATGCTTGTCATCTCTGGAGGGCATCTCAAAGCAGATAAATAACGAGATGAGATTCTGCAAACAGCGGAACACCCAAATCTTCACTCTTAGGGTCTGAATTCTATCCTCTAAGATGCCCATGTTTGGCACCACAGACTGGGGTCTATCAAAGACAGGTGTTAAATTCAGAGGCGGGTAGTAATAGTTACAATTCCTTGAATAACTTTTAGAAAAAAATGTACTTCGAGGAGTTGTTTTACTGCACCATGTTTTTTACTTTTACTTGAGTAATATTATTGTGAAGTATTGCCACTCTTGAGTAAAATTTCTGGATATTCAACACACAGTAAGTTACTTCACTGACTGAAGAACAAACATGTTTTAACCAAAAATACACCAGACACAAAAACATAGTTTAAGTTAAAGTGAGACTTCTTATTTGTCCTCAAGCTTTGTTGATCTAATGCTATTTTCTATCTGTTGAGCCTGTAGTGCCTTTTGGAGGTCAAGTGAATGTACAGTAAACAGTCACTAGAAGCACTTGACCCTGAGATGTTCTTGTCATGTTATTTATTTGTATTTTTTTTTTTTTATTTTGGTCTGTTAAAGATCAGAATTTGCACATAACTTGATAGGTTTGGCTGTCTGATTACATAATTTTCTCAAATTAAATCAGATGTTTTGCTTGGTGAGCTCTGACTTTCCCAGTCAGAATTCTAACTTCAGGGAGTGCTCTTGTTATTCTTTCAACTAGGAAGTCAGAAAATCAGACTTCTAATTACAAATAGAAAGCACCATACTTCCAAAATTTAGGAGTGGAAAAAAACAGAATGGCATGCTTGTCATTGTGACCTAAACCCCACTGAACACTTATGGGATCAGCTTGGGTGTGATGGTAATGACTTACAAGAAATGTTTTTGAGGAATGGGATACCATTGCATGGCAGTGGGTGACCAGCATGAGGTTGGGTGCTAACCTGTTGTGGTTAGGTAAAGTTCTTCCATACACTTCTGAAACCCCTGCTTATTACCAACAACTTCTTGTTTCTTGAAACGTCAAGCATCCAATAAACAACACCAAAGAAGGATCAATAGCAGAACAAGCTGTTTAGTATTCGCAGAAAAGATTTTTATGTACAAAACCACATAATCGACTGTGCTGCTCAACTCACAAATGCATATTCCTTACAAATTTGGAACAGTTAAGGGGGAAACACAGTGGACCAACACCTATTCGTGGTTCCACATTCACAGACTCACCTATTCACTGATTTTTCTGTGGAATGTAACTTCAAATTATTTGTGGAAAATTTGCTTATTTGCAGAGTTTTTTTGTAAAACATATCTGAAATATTTGAATGAAAATGCAGCTTGGGAAGCTGAAATACCTAGGTGCAATGCAACTTGACATGCAACTGGCTGTTGCAAAGCAACCAAACCAGGAGCACTATTTATTTTTCTTGGTGTGATTGGCTGTTCTCCCAAGAGTGGAGATAAGGAAGACTGTAGATATTAGCTTCTGCAGTAGTGCTAAGATGGTTTCCACTGTGCCTATCAATGTATCTTAAGGTATATTTGGTGAGTTAACAACTAAAATAGGCAGTCACAAGCATTTTAAAGAGAATCTCAAGCAGGAGTGGAAATTGGGACCTGCCACTAGCCAAATGCAGGTAAATATATGAAGTGGCGTGTAAATTTGAACAACGCATAAGCCACTGTGGCAGGTTGGCAATTTGAACAGAACCCTTCCCCCACCCTCCAGCACCCCAAAACAACAACAACAAAAAACCTGAATTCAGTATGTACTCTTGTCTAGGGGTGGACTGGCCGTCTGTCGTACAGGCCGATGCACATTTATGAACCGGCCTGAGGGTGTCATAATTTAACAACAAAAAAAAATAGTATTATAAATAATTTTTATTGCCTGCGACAGCCCATTAGTTGATTTTCTTGACGGACATTGGGCTTATCCAATGAAATGCCTCAGTTGGATACACAATAGAGAGGGTCAGAAAAGCTGGGAGACCAAAAGTTAAAAAGCAGTTAAAAGTGGATGCAGAGAAATGTGCCAAAATAGCCGATATGTTTACCACACAAACTTTGACCGTTAGAGCAGATTCAGGAGCGGAGAAGGAGGGAGAATTAGGGATTCAGGGGATTCATCGTCATCGGAACATGATGAGAGAAGTTTGACCCAGGGACAGATGGAGAAAGAGGTCAGATTCGCTGCTGCCAGCCTGGTAAGAAGGAATTGAAATTTTCATGAAGA
Organism: Anableps anableps; assembly: GCA_014839685.1. Taxonomy (NCBI): domain Eukaryota; kingdom Metazoa; phylum Chordata; class Actinopteri; order Cyprinodontiformes; family Anablepidae; genus Anableps; species Anableps anableps. Next base: position 16,812,078 of record CM026075.1, on the reverse strand, counting down.
GGGAGCGTTTGATGCAAAGAGGAGGGTAGGTGTGAATGAGTGAGTCCAAGTGGGGGAAGCTTACACGTAAACTGGCAGGTAGTCAGAAAAACACTGGATTAACAGGAATGATGATGGCCTGTGGAATTAACACCTTTTAGGATGTGTGTAATAATAAGAAGAATAACACTAATTACGAATTGAAATAGAAAAGTAAAATAGTAAGGGAAAACAGAACAGCTATAATTTATATGAAAATTTTTAATTTCCACCTGTGGTCTAAAGTATTTGTGGATTTTAAGTATTCATGGGTGGCTGTGGTCTCTAACCTCAGGCTTCCAAGGAGCAAAATTTGTTATGATGGGGCATCATTGAAACAAAGTGAATATTCAAGTAAACATGCATTTTCTTAATCTTTTTACTATGTTTGTGAGAATACTTCATATATTGAAAGAATTAGCCATGGAACTCTTTATATACACAATTCTATTTGCAGTATTTCAAGACAGTGTGACATACAGTACATTTTGGCAAATATTTTATCTGTGTTTTATTGTCTTGTACATTCCCTTAAGGGTGTCTTTTTGTCATGCAGCAGCTAGTTAGTGTCACAGTTTTAATTTCAGTCTGTAAAGCATGTTACAGTTTCATTCAGTTTACATACACTGGTTATGGACACAGTTATAATATAATTTTTAAGCCTTCAATAACACATTTGAAGTTTTAAGGGTATAATGACAATAGAAAAAAAACAACTTCCATGACTTTTACAAACAAGAATTTGGTGTTAATTTTCTCTAATCTACTCAGAATCAAAAGTACACATACAGACTCAAAATCGCTCATATACACTCATAAATATTTGGATAAATGTCCTTTCGTGTGTTCCAGATCAGCAGCATTTTTTTGTAGCCATTGATGAAAGTTTTTCATGATTTTGGCACAATATTTGACCACTCTTCTGATCCGAAAGAATAGAGATTAATAAAATTTAATCCTAGAATGGACAATGTTTGAAAGTCTTAAAATTTTTAGTCAGAACTATTTTAGAGGCCTACCCTGCTCTTTCCATTCCAAAATCAGTTTTCATGTGTGTTTGGGATCAGTATCTTTGGAAATCCCAATTTTTCCCAATTTCTACCTTCTAACCCAAATTGTCGCTCTCAAAGAAACTTGGTACCAGGTCACTTTAAGTGAGCAGAATGACAGAATAGTGCCAAGAAACTTATTCATGACTACAAGAAGTATTTGGTTTCACTACAAATTTGTGAAAGTGCATTTATTTTAATAATATTGGGGTTGTTTTTTCATAGCTGAGCTTATATGTAAAACTTTTCATTCTGTGAATTAAGGGTGAACAGATTTAACCCATTTAATTTTGTAAAGATCATTGACAAGGTTTGTTGTAAAACAATCATGTAGCCCAAACAAAGAACAGTTCAAATGGATCTTCAAAAGCCCAAAATTAATATGACATGCATGTCAATAAGAGAACGTAAACCTGTCACCGACACCTACAAATCACAAACTCATTTACAAACGAATAAACTTATAACATTCTCAGAGCTGGAATCTCTTTACTTCTGTGCATGTAATTTTGAGGGGGAAATCTAAATATATCATTACAAACTCAGACAGAGTCAAGAACTAGAACCATTACGGTTTGTTTGACAGCATAATAAAATATTTACAACTCATGAGAAACATAGTAGATTATTAGCAGATTAAAGAGGCGTAGCAGCTGCTTTACTAATTAAAGGTGACCACAATTGCTTTGTTCATGACAACTATACTGATATTGTTTGTTTATATTATTTCAGAATTAAAGTAGAAAAACAACACCCAAACACCATAATTTGTCACTACAATACTTACACTAGTAAGTATTGTAGTGACAAATTATGGTGATTGATGTATTAATCAGTTGCAAGGGATATGCCTCAACATATCCCTGAAAAGTTCTGGTTTAATCCCATGTCCAAATCCTCACAAGAAAATTATTTAGTTTTTTTAAATTTAATATTAGAAGTTAGATCAGATTTGCCACCTTTGTAAGATTGTTTTTGGCATGAGGATAAAAGACATGGTCAAGCTACTAAAAAGATTTCAAAACCTGGATTTTTGCCGTTGGTTGATTTAGTAGCACGTCTTGATAAAAGCAAACAATTGATGTTCAAAGCACCAAATGCACCATAATATACCTATCTTCATAAAAATACATATCAGAAAAATGTCTGATCTGAAATCATCCACAAACCTGTTGCTCCACATGACCACCAGGAGGCAGTAGAAACTATGAAATAGGAGCCTACTATGTCAACGTAGCCTACAAGAGGACTAGAGATTTACAGTAACATAGCTTTCCATGGTGGGTAAGAGCTGCCTTTGTGTGTGTGTGTGTGTGTGTGTGTGGCTTAGTAGAAAGTTTTTCTCACAGCTATGAGCCTTTAGATTTGTAGGGACAATATATTGCTATCTGTCACCAACTAAAATTCTTATAATTATATTTTTTTTATTGTTTTTTGATAGGGACAGATACAAGAAACTTAGATCAAGACAATCTGATGCCTGCATCACAGTGTCTGTAGCCATAGCTAATTTGCAAAAAACCCTAACTCTTTATGAACTTAGTGGTGCAATATTAAAATATCAATATGAAACTGGATGTGCTAAAATCCTATTAATGTTTTAAAGAAGGGATGCTCAAGTCTGATACCAGGTTTTGGCTTGGGGATCCAGATCACAGTATTTTCAAAAGATCGGTTCTGGTAAAACACCTGTGGTTTGTGTACTCTGATTATGTCAGCTGCTTCCCTGGCAAAACACAGTCTTGATTTGCAGGGTCAATTTTTATTTCTGATGCCCAACCTGGAAAACTGGGGCCCAGCTGTAAATTATTTTGTTGATTGATTCTTGGAATCTACGCTTTGTTCACTCTTTATAATGAGGTACACAGTGATAGGGATAGGGTAGCTGCAGCACAGGTGCACACCTGCTCCCTCTGGTGACCTTAGATATTAATTTTGCTGAACATTCCCCCCCACCCAAAAAAAAAAAAAAAACAACCTTGTGTCAGAAGGGAAATAACTATTTTAATCTGTAAATTTTGTTTATATTGAGTTTAGTGAAACTGCATTGCAACTTGTTTTTACACTAATTATCAATGTGCCATATCAAAACAGCTTCAGCTAAGGTCAGAATTATTAGCCCCCCTCATGAAATCACACAAAACTCTTAGATTTCCATGGAAATGACCATAATGAAAACTGTTCAAACTTGTATCGCTTCCAAAAGAACAAAGACAAAATCAGTATATTTTATTGATGTGCTGAATTGTGATGAAAAAACTGAAAATTAACAAGGCCAAAATTATTAGCCCTCTTGTGCTTTCTTTACTTCCAAGTCAAGTCTGACCATTAAATTAGCTTTAAAAACCACACCTGAACATTCAATTAACTTTCACACCACACGTCTGCAATTAATCAGTACTGAACCTTACAAAAGGAACTCTGATTAGCAGGGCCAGTGGCACTTGAACACTTGGACTGCCCTGACACTTCTGGTAAGAAGCAAAGTCATCATTCCAAAAAAAAAAAAGAAATTAGTCTGGACCTCTGAAAGAGGACAGGAGACGCTTATCGTAAGGGTGATGACTACACTGCCATTTCCATTTCCATTTGTTTCATGGTATCTTGAACATCAGTACGATGCATCACTGCAAAGCACCAGGAGGCAAATTCTGTTGCAAACAAACCTGCATGTGGCCGTAAGCTCAAGATTTTAAAATCTTTGGCGAGAACAATAATCAGAGATGTCAACAAGGATCCCCTGGTCTCTGCCAAGGTGATTGTTACTCAGCTGGCCTCTACTGGAGTTGATGTGTCAAGGAAGAATGTTGTGAGGGCTCTTCGTCATGAAGGACTATAAGGTCTGCGTCAAAGAAAACCTCCATTGCTGAAACAACAGCATGTCAATGCCTGACTAATGTTTGCCCATGAACATTTAAAATAGGGTGTTATGTTTTGGAAGTCTATTCTTTGCTCAGATGAGACTAAACTTGAGCTCTTTGGGCAAAGGGGTGTTGCTTTTGTTTGGAGTAGAAAGGGAGAGGCCTTCAACCCTAAAAACACAGTTCTACAATTCTGACCTTAACTGTACAAAACATGCAGACATTAGATTGGTACTTCAGCAAACTGCACTGTGTAAAACCAGCAGGAGAAAGATGTGCTCATTAAAGATTGTAACTGTATGTTTAGAGTCAATTATTTATTTAGAAACAAAGGTATGCACATCTTAGGTAAAACAGACAAGAAAAGTCAAATTAGGTATTTATAAATTTTACCTGTGCATATAAAACTTGGGCTGCCTCCATGAATGAGATCATCATTATCAGGGAGGACAAAGGGGCAGCGCTGTTGAACCTCCAGGCAGTACTGGCCACAGGGGATTCGATTGCTGCAGTGTATCTGGGTGGTCTGGAAGTACTGAGAACACAGCCAGGGCTTATAAACCATCTAGGTGGAAGACAGAGAGGTGAGAAGATATTGATGAGTTAGGAAATGTCTTTTTGGATGATATTCACACACACACACACACACACACACACACACACACACACACACACACACAGACGATTTACACCACATTCATACACCATCATGACCTCTACAGCTATCGATTCACACAAGACTGTGCAGTTATCCTGTTGATCCTAATATCCACTGTTTAATGAATGTGCTTGTTGCTGGGCAGTCATCGGTTTATCAGTCAATACAGAGTATTACCCAACATCCTCTCTGAAACACAGTATCACTGGGTTGCACAACACAGATTTCAGAAGGTTAACATCTATTTTCAGAGGTGATACAATGTTGATCCTGAGGAAAACATGACATAAAGAAGTACTTTTATAAAATCCTAAAATAAGCAAACAAACAGCTGTATTTGTATAATGTACAATAAAACTGCACCCTAAAGAAATCAAGTATTTGAAAAAATGCATCAACACAAAGGTTTTCTTTTTTTCTAAACAAAATGCAAGGCCTCAGAAAACAAAACAAGGCAATGAACTAGACCACATTTATTTTAGGAAATAAAATAAGTGTCTAGGTAGGTAGGTGCTTTATTTTCTATGTTTTATCCACATTGAATTGAGAGAATATCTCAACCAAACATATAAAGCAACTGATGTTAAGGAGGTCAACAGCTTTATCCCAGAACTATTGCTTTCCTGTAATGTACATTGTTTTCCTGAAATGCACTTCAATATTTTTGGGGTTTATGCACAGTTAGAAGAGTGGTTCTATTACGATGTGGTCCAGGTTATAGAATGAAATGCAAATTAGACATACATTCACAAATATTTCTAGGAGAGTTTTACCCCAGAGTAGTTATCCTCAAACCGGAAAGTGAGTGGTGGTAGGTGTGCTTCATTTACTCTTTGGACAGCCCTGCAGTATGATTGGCTCAAGACCTACACAGAGTTAAGGACATGAACTTTTTCCATCATATCAACAAAACAAGGGACTGACCCTCAAAGGCTTTCTCATCCCACAGCAAATACATTTTCCAGGAGGGGAATTCTTCTTTTAGCAACAGAGGCTACAACCAGAGGCTATATATGGCAATGCTCCAGTATGGTCCCAGCTGACCTGTTTGTCCCTTGGGAGACAGCATAATGTCCTCTCTTTTACTCCATAGAGAAAGACTATTCCCCTGTGTTTAAGGATAGAAGGGTACACCAATTGCCAAGTTCTGTATGCCTCTGCATTATTCACTTCTTGCACCTGCTACTATAAAAATTCGAATGTTGTCCCCTGATAATCTGTCTTAGAAATCTGACCCTCCTTGAAAGGCCACACTGGGTACAATGGGACCGCTCCCAGAGGATCATGCTTTATGCTTTATACAGAGTTTTCTTCCCAACAGTATACCTCAGTTTGGGTGTAGTAATCTGGAGGTACCTCAAGATATATCAACCAGGAAAATGTGTTTTAAACTCCATGCTGTTTGACCCACCTTAACCATTAACATTAGCGAGTGTCCATAAGAGCATCAATGGACAAACATTAATAATATGCCTTATTTGGACCTTGAAGGTGTCATTTTGTTGGAAATATAATTAACAGAAAAAAAACGTATAAGTTGTTGTCTGTTCAACACATTAGTGGCTGGTTTAACCTATTACAAAGTCTTGTTTTTTTTATTGAGCTGTGTATACATCAAATAAACACAAGCATACATCCAAGCCTATTGTCAAAGAAAGCCTTGTGGGTTATATGACATGTTTTGTCTGGTGCTGAAATTTGTCCATAATCAAACTAGCTTACTTTTTAGGTTCAGCTGCATGAAAAAACACATTTTGCTTTTTGTTAGTTTAACATGTAAACATGCCCTGGGCTTCTTGGATTTCTGAACTACTATGCAAACTGAATGCGAACACAAACATATTACTGGAATAAAGAAGGACAGAAATCTGAAATAAATAAATGTTACCACTAAAACTAAATCTTCATTTCTTTTCATTTTTTGTACAAGCCAAGATTATCCCTACAGCACAGCTATCCACTACATGAGGTTAGAATAGTAGCAGTTTAAAAAAGCCTTCAGTTATCCATTCCAAATTGTGGCAATTTTTATCATCTATGTTTTTTCTTTCTTTTTTTTTTTTTTTTTTTTTTGCATGTAGGGAGACAATTACTATTGTGACTTTTTTTGTCTGTCCATTTATATATTTTTTATACCCTTAAACATTTTGATGCTCCGTGGGAAACCATGGACCTATATTTTAGCGGTTAAAGGGCAAGAAGCAGAGAATACTTTTAACAGGTTTCCAGTCAGTTCAGTTCAGTTCAGTTTATTTATACAGAACCAATTCACAGCATATCATCTCAAGACACTTCACAAAAAAAGTAAATTCAATGCAATCATACATACATTCCAACTGATCCTCGTTATCAAACAATGCAGTCAAGTTCAGTTTATTATTCAACATTTTTTTTATTGTTTAAAATGTTTTCTATCTAAGGAAACCTAGCAGATTACACTGAGTCTTCATTGACTTGCAGCTTTCTAAATAAACAAATGATCGTGGTAGATCATCAAACTATGTTGTCATTATGTGCTCCTCTGTCTACATATATGATGATAATAGAGTATAAGCTCATTAGTACAGAGTGAACATCATTTAAATGCCACAGAGCACCCGAGTATTGTTGCTGACCCTGTCTATCCCTTTATGACCACAGTGTACCCATCATCAGTGAAAAATGCACAATATTTTAAACTTGCTTCTTGAACATGACCATGAGTTTTACACCAGTGGCCTCCACAGTCACGAGATCTCAGTTCACCTTTGGGATTTGGTGGAAATGGAGACACATCTGGATGTGCAGCTGGCAAATCTTCTATAAATGCATGATCCTACTAAGGTAAAGTGGGTCCAACCTTACAATATCAAGGCGTACTCAGTAAAGTGACCATTGAGTGTGTGGTTATGCCCAGAAAATTTGTGCTCACTAATAAAATAAGCAGCCATTTTAATCCAGCCTATGCAAGGAAAGTCAAGATGCTTTACCTTATGATGCTTTGCAAATGATAAAGCAGTGACAAATGATTTGGTTAGTACCTTATTTTTAAGCATGTGATTAGGTGCTCCTCTCATTGTGCAGTATTATCAACTGCTGCAATTAACCAATAATTTTTGAGAAGTCCTTTGAAGACTGCCAAACAAGTTGGCACTTGCTGTGAGTCATTTTTAACATGCAAAACGTTACAACTGAACATAGATCATATGCCACATTTACAAGCATTTTGTTATCTTTCTGAGACTGAATGTGCACTTAGATGAAAAAAAAAAAAAAAAAAAAAAAAAAAAAATATATATATATATATATATATATATATATATATATATATATATATATATATATATATATATATATATATATATATATATATATATATTCAAATTATTGTTTTAGTTTTATTTACATTTAGTTGATCTAATATCCCAGGCAAATCTGAGGCAAAAAAGAGCCTAACTTTGAATGAGAGAAAAAACACCTGAAAGAAGATGATACCCAAAAAAATCTGTCAAAGATTACATTAAGGGGTGGGCACTATAAGTACAATCACTCAGTATGATGTTATAAAATATCTAATTTTAGGACAAGCAGCTTTTCAGGTAAAAGGGTAGGGTAGGTTCACGAAGAACTGGTGCTTTTTAAGATTTAAACTTTGTAACACCGACCTTGTTATGAAGTTAATTTATTTGTGGAAACAACTGCTGCATTTTGTGTTGAAGCAACTGAGCTCTGTTCATTGCAAGTACTTAAAGCTCTTGTTTTGTGTGAGCAACTGGGGTCAACAATGAGTTTCCTCTTATTCAGCACAATTTCAAGTTAACCACATCATTGACAAGGAGAGTCAAGGAGTATCATCTCCATTAGTATTCAGTATTTCCTTATTCAGCAGAATCTCAGAAAAACAAACTTGAAGAGAAAGTGTTTGTCTAAATCTCAGTCATGAAAATATTTTTTGTTGTTAATCCAAGTTTTGTTTCTAGTCCTTTTTTTGCATTCTAATCATAAAAGTTATGGTTTATCCATTTTATAATCTATTGTATGTTCTACAATGTATTTTATTTTTGAGTAATTTTGCTTCAAATTTTAATTGTCATCAGATAATCGTTGAGGGATTTTGGAAGGCAAACAAGTCCAATTTAACTTCATCTACCCATTCATTTTCTATAACAGCTTAATCACTGAAGGGTTGCAAAATGCTAGTCATACCCTGGACAGGTTATCAATGCATTACAAGGAAACCCACAGACACCCAGGACATTCATACAAATAAAAGAACTCACACAGATCTCACTGCAATTCATAGTGCCCAGTTAACCTAACATGTATGTTCTTGGACTCTGGGAGTAAGGTCAAGCACTCAGAAAAACCCACACATGCTCTTGGAGAACATTCAAACTCCTTGCAAAAAGGCCCTGGCTAGGATTCAAATCCAGGATCTTCTTGCATCTCCCAATTCACATCGAACTCAAGCACACAGGTTGCGCTTTTTCAACGTTTTTCTGTCGTTTAAAAAAAAAAAAAAAAAAGCAAACCGTCAAATACAGAAAATATTCTGTTAACACAATGCCTGCTCAAACCCTAATTTATTTCAGATCCATCCTATTCATTCTAATGCAATTTAACTTTAATCACATAGTGTAATTTAGATTAATTTACAATTCAATTCAATCCAAATGATTAATACAATAGAGTGAACAGAATTTTGTTTCACATTCAAATTTGGTTTCCGATAGACAATCACTATTGCATCATTATTCCCCTTAGTACTCATGTTCATATTCTGGTTGTCTTTTTCTCTTGTCTCTTCTGTACATCCCGCATCATAATGTTGTAACAGTATAAAATTTCTCTTTAATATTCTTTATCTGAAGTTTGTCAAGACAACAGGTAAACATGAAGGCAGAATGAGCACAGGTGAGTTCAAAAAGCATCAAAATCAAACTAAAAGTGAAGCAGATCAGAACTGAGACAAACCTCTCATTTAAACAAAGCCAAAAAAATCTGGGGTAAATGTCAGCCTGTGACATAAGACTGTTTGATGTAAAGGCCTCTTTTCATCTGCCAAATGTTAGCCAGGGCTTTCTGAAAAAGTAAACAAGCTTTTGATCCTTCAGTAAAAAGAAAAAATGGGTTCATAAAATTCCACAGTTTCAATTTCCTTCTTTTTGTAAGAGGCAAAACAATGTTAATTTAACACATTATAACATTATAAATTAAAATGAAGCAGATATGTGCAGAAGAAATGTTTTCTTAGTTCATGTCAACTCCAAATTCTTTGATGCGCAAGTCTTAGTCAAGTCTCAAGTCTCTAATGTGAGACTTAGACTACATTTACAGAGCAGGTCTTAATGCTCAACTCCAATTTTTTGCTGAAATCCAATGGGTTTCTTTTTTGGCTTTTTGAATAGTCGTTCAAACTACTAACTAAATGCAATCAGACTTCTGTGTGAATGATTATGAGAATTATGATGCATGTATCACAACGACATAAAAGTTGGATATAATGCGACATATCTAATTTAGTATCACACATGGAAGTGGCACGAATCAGATGTTTTTGGGTGAAATTATCAGAATTGGCCCTTTTAGACTGCCGTGAAAAAGTCGGATATAGGTTGCATTTGGGAAAAAATAGCGGATGTGGGTCGTATTTGCCTGCTGTCTGAACGTAGCCTGTGATCAGTTATATGTTATCCGGTCAGCCTAGACAGAAGATTGCTGTAAATTATAGACTCGAGTCAATATCCTAAAGCCTAAATAAACACATGAACTTTTAACATATTTATTTTATTTTGAAGAATTAAACATATAATATAAGTTATTCAAATGCTGTGAATTTTTATATTTACAGCATTTATATTTATTTTTTATATTTTGCCCACTACAAATGTAAATATGCATTTATGATCACACAAAATAGATACATTTAAAATTTTCTAAATAAACAAAACAGGATTTGCTTTTATTTTGAAGAACCCTATGTTATGATCCTTAGGTGTTAGAACTTTGGTTTTCATTTATGTTTCTGTTTTGACTATTTATTGTTTATTTGCTTAGATCTTGCCATTTTAGTTTATTCTTTGTGTTATTTCGTTTATTCTCATCATTTGTGCTTTGTACTTGTTTCGTTAGATTAGTGTTTCTTTTTGTTTACTGTTTAGGTCAGTTTCAGAGTTTTCTTTAAGTTCTCCCTGCTTTGTTTATTTTTTCACTTTTCCTTCTCTCAGACTTTAAGTCTGTGACTTACTGTAAACACTTGCTGAATGGTAACATGAAATAAAACAAACTTGGAAGCTGTTGTTAATTTCTTTTGCTGCACGTATTCTCAAGAAATTTCACAGAGAACCCTTGACTGCTGTGCGGGGACAACATTAATTGTTCACTCCAGAGAACTAGATTTAATGGCCTATTTTTATCCTTGCTTCCGTGATAAAAGGACTGTTTATGATACTTGACTCCAGGAACTCAAGTCCAAGTCAAGTATGGAGTCTTTAGAGCACAGATCTACATGAAGTCCTTAAAGCTGAAGTATGTAACTTTTACGAAAAATATGTTTTTTCACATACTTGTTAAAATTATCATTATGTTGTGACAGTATAAGACAGATAATCTCTGAAAAATCAAGCTCCTCTGCTTTCTCTCAGTGCTCCCAGTATTAACTGCAGAAATACACAGCTCAGTCAGAAATAACCAATCAGAGCCAGGAGGAGGGTCTTCGTGCTGTCAAGCACCCTCATGTATGTGCCGTTCACACACTCCACCTATTATCCCCCTATTATCACATTTAGCAGCGCACGCGAGGGTGATTGACAGGATTAAGACCTCTCTCGTGGCTCTTATTGGTTGTTTTAGGTCGGCGGTGCATTACTTTAGAGGGAATGGTATCTCAGGGAGGAGGTGGAGGAGCTCAAACTTTTCACAGATTATCTGTCTCATTCTATACTGTCTCGATAAGGTAACAGTTTTAACAAATTCACAAAAAACATATTTTTGTAAAAGTTACATACTGCAGCGTTAAGTCTTCTTCACTAGGGTGAAGGCTATCCAGTCGTGGACTATAAATATTTAAGTGTCCGGTATGAATATACAGGTTAAGGCAGAAGATGTATGGTGCCATAAAAAAGTGTTTGCCTCCTTACAGATTTATTTTGGTTTTCATTTTTTTTGCCACACAAATGTTTCACATCATTAAACAAATTTCAGTATCAGTTTTGATCTGAGTGAATAGAAAATGCAGTTCATGATTTCAGTTGTTGGAGGAAAAACACTATCTAAACCAATCTGGTCCCTATTTAAAAAAGTAATTACCTCCCTTCTTAGATTATTACTTACCTGTTATTAATCACAGAAGCCAAATTAAATTTAAGTGGCATCATGAAGTACAATAAAAGATCTTAAAAAACAACATATTATTTCCCAGTCATAATACTTTTAAGAACAGAAAAGAAACAAGTCACTGACAGCTGTCAGCTTGGAAAGGTTTACAAAGAGCCATTTCTAAGGCTTTGGCACTCCAGTGATTGCTAGTGGGAGCCATTATCCTCAAATAGTAAAAACATGGAACAGCAGTGAACCTTTCAAGGAGTAGGTGGTCTACCAAATTTACTCCAGGGGTGCACTAATATGTCATCCAGGAGACACAAAAGAACCCAGAACAACATGCAAAGCTCTGGAGGACTCATTTGCCTAATTTTAGTTAGTGTTTAAGATTAAACAAAAAGAAAGAGACTTCAGGAGAGTTCTGAGGCCAAAACCACCACTGACTCAAAAGAACACAAAGGTCAAACTAACCTTTGCCAGAAAATGACTGGATGATCCCCACGATATTGGGGAAAATATTATGTGGTTTATTAAGGCAACAGTGGTACTTTTAGGAAGATGTGAATCCTAAAACAGCATTTCAGAAACAAAACATTATACGTCAGGACTTGGACAACTTGCAAAATTTCTCCATCTATGTGTTACACAAGAAAACAACAAGTGAAGCTTTTGGAATAGCTTTGTCATAAGTCCTGATTTAAGAGCTGTGGAGATGTTGTAGAATGACCTTAAATAGGCCGTTTGTGATTACAGATTCTCCAGTGTGGATTAATAAAATTCAACTCAATTCAGTTTATTTATTTAGCGCCAATTCACAACAAATGTCGCCTGGATGCACATTACAAGCAGTCATTTTAATATCATCACACATACATTCCAATTAATCCTAGTGATCAAACAGTGCATTAAGTTTAGTTCAATATTCAAATTAGTTTCAAAACTTTTCTTTCTAAGGGAACCCATCAGATTGCATCAAGTCATTGACTTGCATCATTCACACCTCCTGGACAAGCATATAGTGACACTAGACAATTGCTTGCGTTGTGTCGTTGACTTTACAGCAATCCCTTATACCAAGCATGCATTTAGCGACAGTGGAGAGGAAACACTCCCCTTTAACAGGAAGAAACCTTCAGCATACCTGACTCAGTATGAGCGACTATCTACCACGACCGAGTGGGGGTTTGAGAAGACAGAGCAGATACACAAAAAAGAAACAGAAAATCTTATGTAGGAGTACTCTCTAAGTTAATGAAAAGTAAAAAAAAATTCAGGAGAAAGAGAGCGTGTATAGTTGTTGGCAGCAACAATTCTGCAGAGAAGAATGGGCCAAGATTTTGTATCTACTCTGCTTTTATTTTTTTGATATCAGAATTTGTTTGTTGATATGCAAATTTAAATGTAACGAAAGAGAGAAAAAAAAATCTGTAAAGGGTGGGGTATACATTTTATGCCAATGCACTTAAATGCAATGCATATTAAGATTAGATGGTAGCTGAACAAAACTAATTTACTTAAGTAAATGCAAATCATTCTGAAAACATGTTACTCTATGTCAAACTCTTGTAAAACTAACTATACACATAGAAAGAGAGAGACAGACAGAAGTGTGTATCATGGAGATAACTGACATTATAGCATGAAATATACAACTTACTTTTTTCCTGTGGTAAAAACAGTAAAGGAAAGATAAGATTTTTCTCTAATAAATTATGCTGGTACTCTAATCCATTTCTCATTCATACACTATATATCAGTTTGGTTATCAGAAAAGTGTCATGTCACAAAATGTTGTCACAACCTACTCTTTCTCCTTGCTCTCCACTGCTGTGCTTGCATGTTGGTGATCTGCAGAGGTGAGGCCCAGCTGGCTTCTGAATTCGATTATTTCATTACAATTAGGCTAATATCATTGTAGCTGATGGAAGGCCTTATATTCTGCCCTGTACTATTGGCTTTAAGTGGCCCCGGATGGCCCTGCCTTGTCATAGCCTTGTCTTCGATGTTTTATCTGGACTAAATTGCTGACAGAGAAGCAGGAAGGACACAGAATACCAGCAGCTCATTCCTTTTCAACCTATAGTACAGCACAGGAGCACTACACACAAAACTTACAGGGTCTCATAAGGCATCTTTTTAGTTATCAACAATTTATGTGTTCACTGCATTTAAGCTTTTTAATTAGGCCCCAACTTTTATTTATAGTTCTGGAATGGATTAAAATAAATAAATTTTAAGCCAAAAGAGGCTTAAAATTATTTCACAATGTTTTAGAAAATGACATTTAGTGTGAATAAAAACAAAACAAAGAAGAATGTTTGTGTAAATTATTGCCCCTTTTGTCTTCATGTTGCCTTAACCTTAATAAGATATTAGGAAAGGAATATGCTCACCCTCAGTTTCTCTTGTGCAAGGATTCAGGAATCATCAAAACAAACATCACCTGTAAAGAACCACTGAAGGGACCATCTGCATAATGAAGACTTTGCCTTATGCAGAAAGTTTATAGCCAAAGAAAATCCACTTTTTTAGTTAACATATTCATAAATATCAGGGATATTCATAAATACTAGGAATATTCATAAATATCAGGAACAATTCCTATTGATGTTTTGAGAAGGATGAGAGGCATTAAAGTGTTCATCTGACTGAACACATTTCTCTATATCACTGGAAGTGTTATTTGTTGAAACTGGTTTATTAATAGAACAAACTCTAAAACTAAGAAACATATTTTTAGGATGAAAGTCCTCAACCAAAGATGATTCTCCAGTTTCTACTAAAATAGCATGCTTCCTGAACATGTCTAAAATAACAAAAAACCAAATCCATTGCAGAATGCCATTAAACAATTAACAAAACTTCTGAAATCCAGGCCAAAAGACAGAGAATGTTGGGATGGTAAAATGAAAGAATTGAGCATCACTTTATCAAAGGCTTGGAAATTACTCTTTTTTTTCTAAAAAATGTAATTTGTTCTATTTGTGAACTAAGGGCAACCTCAGTGTCTTAAACAGTCTATTATAAAACATAACCTTCTGCCTCTGTACCAGACCGATCCACCTCTTCTCATTCAGTTCTTACAGATATCCAAGTAATGAGTCCAATGTCTGCAAAAAAAAACAAAATACACTTCTATGTTCAGTAGGAAAAAAAAGCATTACAGCACAACTTGTATTTTCACTACATCCAAGTCCTCACTAAGTCCTGCTGGCCAGTTACATATCCATGATCTTGGGAGATAAGATTTGTCTCAATTAACTGCTAAAAGGAACCCCATTACAGACAAGCCAGAGGAATCATCGAACAAAAAATTGAATAAGCAAACCATAATAAGACTTTTAACTAAGGTGAGCATGACCCTGACCAAAAACACATTGGCTGCAACCAACAGTGAGAAAAAAGAGCAGTAGAAACAATGTGTGGGGTGTTTCAGTGAGTAAAAAAGGTGTATGTTCGAGAACAGAAGACAGGAGAGCTGGAGTGTAACAAGATCTCAGAAAAATGTCAAGCAAAGCGCTGTTGAGTTGCTGTCAGCATGTGACCTCATCTGGCGAAGTAAGTTTAAGCCTTATACTAAAATGTTAACATTACAAACTGTGATTGATGAAGTGATACTGTGTTCTCTGTAAAGTCTGGCCTTTTGTTTTGTTATCATGCCATTTATTAATCAATACTTTGGCTTGTTTTTTATTATAAAACAAAACAAAAATTCTGCAGAAAGTTTGCTGCAAAGTCCGTGTCTGGTTTGTCGCTCCTACGCAGACAAAACATGCAACACTGACTTTGTAACAAGGAAGTTGATATCTGCTGATATTCAGCATAGATGAAAACTGAATATCAATAGATTGATTGTTCATAACCTAAAATACCTGATCCTCATAAATAATGAAAAGTTAAACATCTTTTGGTAAGTTATGAAAGTAACATGTATAAAGGTACATAAGAAAAAAAAAGACAATTCAAGTTATGTAAAACAGAACATCTGATAATGTGTGTCCTTTTTAGTTTTTTTGAGTTGGTTTAAAATTTTGACAATAACCAAAGAATACTGAATATTTTAATCAAGTTCACAGAAGGAAAAATGATCCTGTCCAGCAGAGCTCAGCTCATCATTCAGCTGTCTCGTTATTATGTTAGATGAAATGAACAATTAATTCAAGCGGTGGCACTAAAGCAGTAATATGTAAGGGGTCAGATGGAGGTTATTTGTCAGCAAAAGTCAGCACTTAGACTCTAGCCTTAGTTACCGCAGCATCAGTGACAACGCCTCCAAGGTGGTTCCCAACAAAATGTAACAAACAAATTTTAAAAATTAAGTTTATAGCAAGTATAGACAGAGAAAACATAGCTCACAGACTGAGACAAACCAATACGTATGATTAAACACTGCACCAATTAATGGATGTGACCGACCATGAAATAAACAGAAAAAAAAAAAAAAAAAACACTGCTAAGAAAGAGCATCTGTAATGAGTTTAGTATATTTACTACAACGCTAGCAGAGCAGGCAGCATTTAACAGTCTGATGTGCGATGTGCATATCTGTGTGTATAGACTGAATCAGTGCTTTTAATGACTAGCCTGAGGCGCCAGTACCTGGCAAGCATACAAGCCATGTCAACAGCAGTTATTTAGAGAAAATGTAACATAGCTAATGATCTCAGCAACAAGACAGACATGAAATAAACAGGCAGGTTCAGCCAAGGTGGCTTGAGGAGCACATCAAGAAAATATAACTTCATCAGACTCCAAAACATTATGATATAGTGTTGAAGGTAAAAAAATAATAATAGTAATGATAATAATAGTTTAAAAAAAATCCCACTAATACAACTCAACAGGAGGTGCCTATTCATTTCTATTCATGTTACAAGTGAAGGATGCCCTGCTGTTTATGACCAGTGCAGCGTGGAAACAATTGCACAGTGCATACATGACACACACATTCAATCAACAGCAGCTTAACACCACCCCCTGTCTCTTTATATAGTCTGCTAATTTGATAAAGAAAAGCCATACTAATGTAATTACCACACAGCGGAGATATATACTACAATCACATGCTGAGTGGGGCCATTAAAAGGAGAATGTATAGTTAACTCAACAGAGGAGAAGATGTCTAAGTGAAAAATAATCCAACACAAACACCTAGTTTTTCAAATCTAAATATTCAGATATTTCATGCTCATGTTAACTCAGCAGCAAATTCCAAAATGTGACACGCCATGGTAAATCCAGGAACAAGTTGCCAGAGCAGAATCAGAGAAAAAAAAACAAAAAAAAAACAATTTCTTAGAAAATAGTGATTTTTGGTTTTTTGCTAAACATACTAGGTCAAGTAATGAAAAAAAAACATAAAATAAATAACCCATACTTTAAATAGCAGTTTCTGGGTTTTAAAACGGTAAACTTTGTATTTAAATTCAGCTTGTTTACTGAGTAAAGTAAGCCGACAGGAATTTCAGTTTCGGGGGTGGGGAAACCCACATTTGAAGATGACAGAGACAGTGAAATGGAGAAAATCTGTAACTTTGACAGTAAATGTTATGAGAGAAGAAAAGAGAATTCTCCACTTGGAAAACTGTCTTGCAGCTGTAAACTTTTTTCCAGACTTCATGTACAACAGGCAGATAGATTCTTTAGCAGCAGAAAGTGTGGCAGGACATGAGAATAATTAGACATCTTGATTCTAACAGGCATATAGTCTTTGAGATGGATGATGGATGATGAGATGACAATATCCACGATAAAGATAAGAAACGGAAAAGAAAACACGCCAGGACTACTTATTTGGTCAGATGCAATAAGGTCTGCAAGAATACTTTTCAGTTTCTCATGGGGTGAGTTTCAGAACTTTTATTGTTTTTAGAACATGATTACAATACATACATTTTTTGTGAAATGTATTCAAGACTTGTAGGGTATGTATGATGGGTTTAAGGTCTTGTTATCCATTGCATGGTAAATGGTCTGTACTTGTCTACTGCTTTATCAAGTCCAGAGGACCCCAAAGCACTTAACACTACATTGAGTCATTCACACATACATTCATGTAGCAGCTGTGGCAACATGCACTGGCACTACCAGGTCCTCTGACCACCACCACTGACAGGCAGACGGTTGGCAACCCACTGATTGCAGGACAAACTCCTACCACAATCGCCACCATTATCGACTTCTAAAAATATTCATTTCTTACTGGATAAGCAAGACAAAAGCTATCAAAACAAATGTTTACTACAGTCAATGCGGTGGGGAGAGGTTATTGCAAAGAAAACCCACTGAGCAGCCTTTGTTAACCTTTGTCAGGTAGCTCATCAGGTATAGGGACAATTTTTCTGAAACTTTGAGGTCTGTTTTCTCACTAATCAACATTCAAATGACAATATCTTCTTCTTTTTTGATTTCCATGTGTTTGACATCATAGAAAGCTTCAATTCACACTTTAAGAATCTGTAAATAATTCAAAATGCCCCTGGGGAGAATTGTTCCTTGTTTTGTCTTGGCCAATCACAAATAGTATTTAGAAAGACAAAAACTGTACAAATATTTCAAACAGATGTTTTATATCATTTAAGTTTTGAAAGAAGGAAAACATATATTTTAACTTATTTGAGTAAGCAAGGGGTAATATCATACAAACATCCACACAGTTAGATAGAAAGGTGGTGAATAAAAAAAAATAAAAAACATTAAAAGAGTCAACTGTCTAAAATACTGGATATCTTCCAAGTTGATTTAACGTGTTTTGCCAAATACTGTACTTACGTAAGTATAAATGAATACAACAAAATAACCCAAAAAGCTGGAAAGCACATTTGAAGATGCTTAAAAAAGGGGATTCAATGGGTACAACATGAGAGTAATGGGACAAAACAACCTATGAGAAAATGAAACAAAGAATGCTCCTAAAATTACAAGATCTGTTCTCATACATTGTTTTTCTTATTTACTCGACGCCAATATTTACTACTTGACTCTACCACTTTTTTAAAAAAAGTAGCTTAAGTTAAGTATGCTCTGTTTTTCATTCACAAAGAAAATATTCCTGATTCAGAGCTTCTGTCTGTACCTGTATTTCTCTCCAGGACAAAGCTATTGATGAAGCCATTGCTGCCATTAAATCTGTTTTTTCATAGAAAGGATTAGTTACTCATTGCATCAGTGTATTTCTTTCTTTTATGAATCAGTTGACATTATTGCTGCCTTAGTGTATTCTCTTTTTTTTTTTTTTTTTATCATTCTAATAGAAAGTACTCCTAGCCCAGTGCCTCTGAATTTTATTTTGTGACTCCTTGTCTTTTAAACCCCAAGGCAGTCAGTCACAGCAGATGGCTGCTCTTACCGAGCGTGGTCCTGCTGAGCTTTCTTCCTAAAAAAAGGAAGTTGTTCCCCTTCACTATTTGAAAGATTGCTGAGAAGATAAATTACAAATTTTAGTTAGCTAGACTTCCTTAGACAGATTTTTTTCTTCCAGTTGACATTTAATCATTGCATTTTTTTCTTTCTCATGTACTCAGAGTACTCTCATAGAGTACTCTTGGCTCAGTGCATCTATGTTTAGAACTGTGCCTTGTCCAGATGGAGCCAATGATGGAGCTATTGCTGCAATTTACTTTGTGAATTTTCTTTGTTTTTCCTTCTCATGTAAACATAGAACCACCCATACTGGCTGGATATGCCACCACGGTGGCTTTAGCTGGCTGGGTGGTTCTGAGTTTGCATAGGATGCCATTTACTTTTGCTCTTGCCATTTACTTTTAGGTTCTCTTTTACTGCAGAACCAATTTTCAAATTCTGGACAACTTGACGTAAAATGTTTGACCAAAGTAGACGAAGGAATAGGAAAACATAGAAGGTTTAAAACTGACCCTTATAGTAATGCTGATATTTGAAACAGATATAATGTGCTCTGCCAACAAAAATAAAATAACAAAACATGTTCATGTGCTTGAACCAAGGCTTATAAGGTCTGAAGATCATATGCACAAGAAGCAAGAGCTTCTTTGGTCATAACTTTAAAGAACATCACAGAAATTTAGAATTGCCAGAATTTGGCTACAATGTATTATAATTAGGATTAAACTGAACTGTATGAAATTTGGTCTTAATCTGAAAATATCAGTGGATTGTATAGGAATGAACTTGAAAAATCTGAAATGAAGTTGGACTGATTTGGTTTTAATATAACTGTATACAGATTGGACCTGCTTGTCTTGTATAGTGTCTATACTGACAGTACGGTATTTTTGTGAACTGTTAAGAAAGTAATTATATAACCAATTATTACACATACAGAAATAAATGTTGGTGTTAACAAGTCAAAAGTCAATCAAAATTAAAGTTTTCAAACTTTATCTTAGGCTTGGAATAAATGAATAACTAAACGTTATACTTCCTAAAAAAACATCTATTAAATGTCAGTTATTTGCATATATGATGAATCCTTGTTGTAAAATGAAAAAAAATGATAATTTATCCCATATTTTTAATTCAAATATCGACTATTCCAGTGTAGTGTAACAGCCACTAAAGGGAGAACAATGCAGCAAGCATTATAAGCTCTGGATGGCAAAATAGCAGCAGAACAGGGTGTTACATGAAAAATTAATGAATGAAAGATACGGATAGGACAAGATATGAATTAATTATGAAAGAATGAATTCCCTCCATGCATGGTAGAGGTGTTCACCTCTTCCAAAATTCTGTTGGGTAGCACTCTGTCCTGCCCTCTGAGCAACTGAGGTGGTCAGTACCTGCTATCAGCATGTCTCAAGTCTGGAGTCGCTCCCACCACACTTTGTTAGCATAAATAATGTCTGAAATAGTGCTTATTTCTGAACAAAGGTTGTAACTAAAGACAAGTACTGATTAAGGTTCCCTCTTTTTCTACTTTGTGTGATGTGATCTAATGGGTAAGAAACAGAAATGAAATTCATTTAGTTTTTCTAGGACATTTAGACATGGTAATCGTGGTGGTTTTTGAAACTGGTTATATGGCTTTCCACCCAGTGAGCCCTTCTTTCATGGACAGCACAGAAGAACCCTAAAAAAAGGTGCAGCCTTAAGTGGTTTTATTGCCTATTTACGTGTTCAGTCAATGTGGAGGAGAAACACACACTTCAAAACTAACATGTTTCCTGGCACTTAAAAATAACTGAT
Source organism: Anableps anableps (assembly GCA_014839685.1). NCBI lineage: Eukaryota > Metazoa > Chordata > Actinopteri > Cyprinodontiformes > Anablepidae > Anableps > Anableps anableps. The sequence continues at coordinate 16,791,028 of CM026075.1, read as the reverse complement.
TTAGAAAACACCATTTCAAATCAAGTCAAGTTTATCTGTACAGCACATTTCAGCAGCAAGGCAGTTCAAAGTGCTTCAAATCATAGAAGCATCAATCAAATAACAAAATATCATCAAAATGAATAAAAACATCAAAATCATCAAGCAAATACATATGAAAATTATCAAAACCATCAAGCAAATATCAGTGCATCAAAATCATAAGGATCATCAAGCAAATATCAAGAAAATATAGTTCAATGTTCTACTTACTACTAATCAAAGGCAACTCTAAACAGGTGGGGTTTTTTTTGCCTTGATTTAAAGGAAATCAGTGTTTCGGCTGTTTTGCAGTTTTCTGGAAGTTTGTTCCAGATTTGTGGAGCATAAAAACTGAATGCTGCTTCTTCATGTTTGGTTCTGGTTCTGTGGATGCAGAGTAGACTAGAACCAGAAGACCTGAGTGGTCTGGAAGATTGATACAAAGGCAACAGGTCTTTAATGTATTTTGGTGTTAAGACGTTCAGAGATTTATAAACAAACAGAAGTATTTTAAAGTCTATTCTCTGAGCTACAGGGAGCCAGTGTAAGGACTTTAGAACTGGGGTTGATGTGCTCTAGTTTCCTGGTTTTAGTGAGAACACAAGCAGCAGCGTTCTGGATCAGCTGCAGCTGTCTGATTGATTTTTAGGCAGACCTGTGAAGACACTGTTGCAGTAATCAATGCGACTAAAAATAAACACATGTATGAGTTTCTCTAGATCTTGTTGAGATATTAGTCCTTTGATCCTAGAAATGTTCTTCAGGTGATAGAAAACTGACTTTGTAAATGTCTTTATGTGTCTCTGAAGGTTCAGGTCTGAACCTTCATTATACCCAGATTTCGGGCCTGATCAGTTTCTAGCTGTAATAACTGAAGGTGCACGCTGACTCTAGATCGTTTCTCTTTATGTCCAAAGATAGTAACTTCAGTTTTGTTTCTGTTCAGCTAGATAAAGTTTTGGCACATCCACACATTGATTTGTTCTAAGCATCTGTTCAGTGTTTGGATGGGTTCAGAGTCACCTGGTGACATCGTAACATAGAGCTGTGTATCATCTGCATTGTTGTGGTAGCTAAACTTATTACTTGAGCGACTGGGAGCATGTAGATATTAAATAGGAGGAGTCCCAGGATTGAACCTTGGGGTACTCCACATGTGACTTATGTCTTCTCCAATGAGAAGTTAGCTATTGACACAAAGAAATCCCTGTTCTTTCAAACCAAATGAGTACTGTACCAGACCTAGCTCTCCAGTCACTTTAGTAATATATCATGGTCCACAGTGTCAAATGCTGCACTGAGGTCCAACAGAACCAACACTGTGGTTCTTCCACAGTCTGTATTTGTGTGGATATCATTGAACACTTTGACGAGGGCAGTCTCATTGTTGTGGTGAGCACAGAAACTGGACTGAAAGACATCAAAGCAATTTGTCATTGTTAAGAAGCTATTTAACTATTGAAACACAGCTTTTTCAATAATTTTGCTGATGAATGGAAGGTTAGAGATTGGCGTGTACTTTTGCAGTAGTAATTTATCTAAATTGTTCTTTTTTAACAGTGGTTTGATAACTGCTGAATTTAGAGCCTGGGAAAAAACACCTAATGAGAGGGAAGAGTTTACTATTTGAATCAGATCAGATGCAATGACAGGCAGAACTTTCTTAAGGAAGGTAGGATATCAAGACAGCAGGAGGATGAGCTTAATTGTTTTAAAGTTTCTTCTAAGTTTTCATGGTTGTGTTGGTGAAATTAAGCCATTTTCTCTGCATTTGTTATGTTTGGGCATATCATTATTATTGGATTTGGTGTGGATGTGCAGATTAACCATCTAATTTTTTGAATTTTTTCTGTAAAAAAAGTTGGCAAATTCATTGTAGGCCTTGGTAGAGTGGAATTCTGGTGGTAAAATCACATAAGGGTTTCTCAACCTGTCAACTGTGGCAAACAGGCCACAAGCGTTGTTGATGTTTTTGTTTATGATTTCCGCAAAAACATGTTTCCTTTGCATATTTTAGAGTTAAGTGAGAGCTTTGCAGTCTTTCTTTGTAGACTTCATAGTAAACATGAAGTCAAGTTTTACACCATTTACGTTCAGCCCTTCGACAAAGGTTTCTTTCATTTCTTACAAGTAGAACATTTACCCACGTAGATTTCTTCCTGCCAGACACAATCTTCACTTTCACAAGTGTAATGAAATCAATGATGTCTGAAATTTTAGACCACAAGTTATATACCAGTTCATCTATTGGTTTACAGTATGGAAGTGAGGTATAGGAGTAGATTTGATTAAAAGTTTCAGCTGTGTTGTCTGAAAGAGAACATTTTGTAATAATATCTGTTTTAGTCAGCGAGTCAACAGAGACTATACTTTGAAAAAGAAAAGAAAAATGATCAGACAGAGCGACATCAATTACAGAGACCTTGGATCCATGTCTAGATGAGTGTGTCATCGATTGTGTGTCGGCTGTTTAACATGTTGAGTCAAACCAAAGTTTTGAAGTACATCATTCAGCTTTTTTGCCTCTATGTCTATTGGGTTGTCAGCATAGATGTTAAAGTCTCCTATAATTATTAAACAATCATAATCAATGCATATCATAGATAACAGCTTGCTAAAGCCACTGAAAAAATTTGCCACATATTTTGGGGTTTTGTATAGAGTTAGTGTCAGAGTTCGTTTATGGCCTTTTACCTCAATTCCCAAATATTCAAAAGAGTCAAAATTGCCCAGGGAAACCTTATTACAGTTTAGTGAATCATGAAATATTGCAGCAGTCCCTCTGCCCCTCTTATTCTTTCTATTCCCACTTAAAAAAATTGTAATTAGGGGGTGCTGATTCAATGAGTACAAGTGTTTCATTGTTGTCATCCAACTATGTTTCTGTTAGAAACATAACATCAATATTATGCTCAGTGATGAAGTCATTAACTAAAAGTCCTTTTCATTTGCATATGGTTTGCCAATTCAACTCTTTGTTCTGAAGACAAGAGCTAAGAAGGTAATTGTTTACGCTATTGCCATTCATTGTAACAGGTATTTAAATACGTGTTTTTAGAATAAAATAAATAATTGTGCAAGTAAAAACATTAACAGAACTGACCTGATTTTTAAAAATTAATCATGACACAATGTTGAAAACATTACTGTAGATGGATATCTTTGCTTTTAAACTTCTTATAAATAAGGTTAAAATAGAAAGTGGTGAAGTGAGGCAAAGGGAATTATAGATATGAGAGCATGAAAATAGATGAATATTGAAGAGGACATTTTCTATGAGGGGAACACCCATATCCATCCAGCATTTGCTCAAAAGCTCATTCTGTTGATTAATCAAGGTCATCTGAGTGTAATTTATTGGCATTGTCATGCTGACACTTACACTGATAATTAATTTGACAAAGATAATTATCAGCATGAGTGATGAATCAACACCCACTGGAGTTACCCAGGCTGCTGTTGGATCTACCAGACCATACATGAAGAGGCAAATTCTTTAACTGTCTCTTCCTGTAGCTTATTTATGAAATTTCTCTGCCTCTGTAGGATCCCACCACTGCACACACAGTCACTGAACCTCTTAAATAATGTAAGCAATCCAAACAACCAAATGTTAGCTATTAGTGCTCTGTGTGACATCAAAATTTGTCTCTTTTCACAGTGCAGCAATCTTTCAACCTGATATCCATCCCACCCTCTACACCGCCCCGACCCTGTTGCATCCCTCTGCAGTATGTACTACAGCAGCTGGATGAAAAATGACTTCAAAGAGAGGGCTGGTGCAAGGTTTCCAGCTGAGACATAACATATATACATGCTCACCTTCAGATCACTGTGCTATATATCTTTCAGGAATTTTTACAGTATTTCGTTGATTACAATATGTCTTTGTGTTGGTTTCCTCTGACATACACTCACTCACTTTACTGGATATACCTAGTAGCAGATTAGACCACCTTTTGTCTTCAGAAATGCCTTCATTTTTTGTGGTATAGATTCAAATAGTGATTTTGGTATGCATGCTATATAGCATCACATAACTACTGCAGATTTGTTGGCTGCACATCCATTATGTGAATCTCCAGATCTACCACACCTCAAAGTTGCTCTATTGGACTGAGCTCTGGTTAATGTAAAGGCATTTGGAGTCTCGTGAACTCATTGTCATGTTCATGTTCAAAGTGTGCCAAGGAAATGTCCCCCACAACATTACACTACTGCCGCCACCTTGAACTGTTGATACAAAACAGTATGGATCCATGCTGTCATGTCGTTTGCTCCAAGTTCTTACCATATTATCTGAATTACGCAAATTGAATTGAGACTCAAACAAATAGAAAACATTTTTCCAACCTGTTACTGTCCAGTTTTCTTGAGTCTGTGCAAATTCAACCAGTTGTTACCTGGTCTTAGCTAACAGGAGAGACACCTCAGTGTGATCTTCTCCCTCTGTAGCCCGTCCGCTTCAAGGGTCAACATTTTATGTGTTCAGAAATGGTACACCACATACCTTCTTCATTCTGTTTATTCTCTTCTGAAATCTGACAACAGGGCATTTTTGTTCCCAAAACTGCCACTCACTAGATATTTCTTGTTTTCAGAAATACTGTGATTGGCCTGTCAGGCTCCAACAACCATGCTCACTTTGAAATTCAGCAAGTTGTCTTCACCATGTCTAGAAGCCAAAATGCATTGGGTTCCTGTCATGTGATTGGCTGAGTTGTGAACTGAGTGAACAAGCAATTGAACAGGTCAACCTAATACACTGAAAAAGAACAGAAAAAACAATTATGAGCATTTTTTGTGTGTAAATTCATATAAACAATATTTAAATCATTCATACATCTAGGTTAAAAATGTGTCTGCATTTGTTTTTTGGACATTTACTAAAAGTCTAAAATTAGACCTGTTTCAACTGATTTCGACAAGAAAGAAAAAAAGCACTGATATTACCTGGACTGAGTTGGACTAAAATATTAATATAGGCTGTTTCAATTCAATTCAGTTTATTTATATAGCGACAATTCCAAACAAATGTCATCCCAAGGCACTTTACATCCCCCTCCCAAAAAAATTCAATCATACATACATTCCAATTGATCCTAGTTATCAAACAGCACAGTAAGCTCAATTAATTATTCAAAGTAATTCAAAAAGTTGCTAAGGAAACCCAGCAGATTGCATTGAGTCATTCACTTGCAGCTTTCACTCCTCCTGGACGAGCATGCAGAGACCGCATGGCATTGTGTTGTTGACTTTATAGCGATTCCTCATACCGAGCATGCATGCAGCGACAGTGGAGAGGAAAAACTCCCCTTTAACAGGAAGAAACCTCCAGCAGAACCAGGCTCAGTAAAAGCAGCCATCTGCCACAACCAACTGGGGGTTTGAAAATACAAAGCAGAATGCACAAGAAAAATAGATGAACTGATTTAGGATTATTTTCAATGTTCATGAAAGTAAAAAGTTAATAGCAGGAGAAGGAGAATGATGAGTTGATGGCAGCATTATCTCAACTGAACCCCTCATCCTGGAAGGCATCACAGCCAAACAGAACACCAGACCAGGTCTAGCTTCTATGGAGAGAAAATAACTGAGAGAAAACAAAAAGTTAACAGTTTTCTTGGTGAGCTCCAAGTCAGCACAGGTCCAGATTTGTAAATTATATATGAATCTAGAATATCTGATGTGCACTTGTCAAGGTTTTGATTTGCTATAAAACTAATTACTTATGAAAAAGAAAACTAGATAAAACATATCTGAACATTTTTTACACTTTTAACTCAATCCGGCCCTGTCTGCTCCAGAAAAAATTGACCAGGATGAGTGTGGTCCCTTGCCTTGCGCCTTGGATCTTCAACTACCTCGCCAAAAGACCACTATATGTCAGGATGAAGGACAAGACCTCTAACACTGATTAGCAGCACAAGATCACCATAGAGAACTGTGCTGTCCCCTCTCCTCTTCACCCTATATGAAATGAAATGACATCAGACTTATATAATACTTTATTAGGACATTTAAAGGGTTTTTTTTACATGGAAATCAGTCATTGCCATTCACTGGCACATTCACACTGATGGTGGCAAGCTAGTGGATTATAGCCACACCTGCCCTGGGGTAGTCTGACAGAAGCAAGGCTGCCATTCACCTGCACCATCAGACCTTCTGACCATCACCAGCACCTATACACCTGAGACTTCTGCTATAACTCTGAGTCCTGTCACATTCAGAACTTTGAGGATGACGCGGTCATCATCGGATGTATTAGAGATAATCAGAAAGAAGAGTACAGGAGTCTGGTGAGGAACTTTGTGGACAGGTGCCACAGAAACCACTTCAAAAACTAAGGAAGTGATCATAGACTTTGGGAGGTCCAGACCAAGTTCAGATTGAGGAAGAGGCGGTGGAGGTGGTCAATACAGTACCTTGGGCTGTGGGTGGATAACAAACTGGACTGGACACACAACATGCATATATGTCCATATGTGTATATATGTATGTGTGTGTGTATGTATATCTATATGTACATGTATATACATAAACACATATGTATGTATGTATGTATGTATGTATGTATGTATGTATGTATGTATGTATGTATGTACATTTGAGCCAATATTGATATCTGATATTCATTTTTCTTGTAGTTTTCTTTACTTCTTTCTTAATATTTCTTGGTAAGCTGTTTTTTTTTTTCTGTTGGTGCTGCTGGAAACTGAAATTCCCAGAGGAACCTTTCCAAAGGATTAATAAAGTGCAGTCTAATCAAATCTAATTCAATCTAAACTAATCTAAATCTTTTTTCTGTCCCATTGTCTAAAAATTTCCTTTCCTACTTCAAAAAGCCTTAAAAAAATGCTTTTTTTTAGTGTAGAGACTATTAAAAAAGTTCATGATCCTATGAAGAGAAAATGAACAGTGAGTACAATACAAGAAGACATGCAACACTAAGCTATGTGCAATGATTGATGACTGAGATTCATCACTGTGCAAGTCTTCATTGGAAGGAATCACTATAATTGTCATTATATGGACGGCTGGACAAAATTAAGACTTATGAGATGATGGCACATGCTATATTATTTCTATAGACAGCCACTGATCGAACCAATGATATGCCACCATTTATAACTGATAAGCTCGCATTGGGTAATGAGACGTTGTCAGCTGCAGGAACTGTCTACTGACTGGTCATTACCATGTCATTAGCATGCCAAAAATGTCAACTACCACTCTGAGACTAGTAACCTATTTACTGAGGTAGTGTTCATGTCAAAGGCTTGGCAAGAAAAGTTACTGAACTGGTTTCTCCTTTACCGAACAAACTGGAAATATATGGCACATAACTACTGGGAATTTTAGACAAAAAATATTTACTTATTTATTTTCAAGCTCACAAGCAGCATGCACACCTAATTATTTCAATGTGACAAAAAATGCTAACTTACTTAGACCTTTTTCAAGCCTATTGCTAGTGCACATTTTATTTTAAAATGTAAACTACCAACGAAACAGATTGCATTTATTGCTCTGCACAGTTCTATTGTACATTTACTTTTAGTACTCTAGTATTTGTCATTTTAATTTCTATGTTTTGCTGTTGGTTTTGTTGTTGCCTCATTTCTTCATGGGCTCTGTACCATAAAAGGAATGCTACTAGAGAGCTGCAATTGATATGAAAACTTGCTGAAGTTTGCCGAACCACAGGATGAACACATTTGAGCAGTTGAATTACAATAAAGATAGATGGTGGGATTGTTTGGATGGAAGTCCAAAACTTCAATTAACCAGCTGATCATTTTTTATAGCATTTGTTAACCTTAAAGCACCCCAAACTGCTTCTGAAAATGTAAAACTGCAAATATCTGGGATCATTCTTGGCCTTATTACCTATGCATGCAATGTAAAATTTCCTGGATCAGCAGTTTTTTATGTTGAATTATGTGTTTCCTATAAATGTTGTCAAATAGTATACAATAGACATTTTTTGGAATTGTTGTCAGAAATGACTCTGCTTTTGTTTTACTATGCCTATCCTGAGGATGCAACATTCTCTTAAACATAATAGGTATGAAAAACAAACTGACCATAGAGGTATATAAAAGTGTATTCCCTTTCTAAGTTCTCATTATGTATGTGGTGAAAATACGAGCTGAAACTGAACAGTAAAAAAAAAAAAAAAAAAAAAAAAAAAAAACTTTCTTAAGAGACCCTTCAGAGATTTTGTGCAACCATCCTTGCTAAATTTAATTAGGCAACTGGTATTTTAATTAGGAATGGAAAATATCACAGTTTACACAGCCTGCAAAAGCACTGTTTTTGTAATTGTGGTTTAAAAAGTCTTATATTAGTATCATTTACCAAGATAGTGTACAGAACAAGTCTTAAAGCATTCTTAAAACTATAGTGATTTTGTAAGATGCATATACCTAAAGTCAAATACCCTTTTGATATGCTTTACATTATCTGACACAAAGAGCCCAACAGTTTCAACAACAAAAGAAAAAGGAAACAGAGAAGAGACCAAAACATCTAACAATGAGAGTGTCATACAGAAAAGACACTGAAAACAATGACAAAAAGTGGTGTGTTACCAAACAAAATGATTGCTAAATTGCTGTCTTAATAGATTGTAACTATTTAATAAATGTAAATGTAAACTCATAGTATAAGGGCTTAGAGTATACATCACATATTTTTGTACCAGATTTAACAGAAGGATAAGTAAACATACATATAAAAAGGTACATCCAAAAAAATTTAAGTATGGTGAAAAAGTTAAATTTAAAAAAAAATAATTTTCTGAGACCCTAAATTTTGGGTCTTCATTGTTTAGTAGCCATAATCTTTAAAATGACAAGAAGTATAGGCCTAAAATATTTCAATATATGAGTTTCACTTCTGAAACAAAAAATATTGAACTTTTGTCATACTATTCAAATGTTTTTAGATGTACCTGTAATGCAAAACGTATTCTCACTCTTTCCAAATCATTAAATCCAGGTGGTTCAATAATTTCTATGGCCATGAATCAAGCATCAAGCAATCAGACTGCCTTCACAAGCATTTGTGAAGCAATGCATCGCTCTCAGAAGCTCAATGAATTCCCAGATGGTACCAGGATAGAATGACACCTGTTCAATAAGTCCAGCCATGAAATTTCATTAAAACTAAACATTCTAAAGTCAATGGTTTGTGGTGTTTTACCAAAATTCAGCAGTGGCAGCACCAGGAAGCACTAGGATGTGCTATAGCTCCCCCTGGATCAGACATAGCACCATCAAGAAAATAAAATTTATTGTGATGAAAATTTTTATAAAATTTAATTGTGATTATATTTAACATTAAATGTGGAAATTATGCCTAATAAACAGTCAGTTATGAATATGGTTATGAATTAATAAAAATAAGATTTTGGGAAATGGTGATGAAACTATGACCTCATTTCACATCCTGAAAACAAGTTGGTGGTAGAGCTGGACTGCTTGGTGATTATACAGGAAGAAAGTAAAATTCTGCAAAAATATCCATCACATCTGTTTAAGGCTCAACAGAAAAGTTTCAGAAAAAAAGTTATCAATAAACACATTCTGCTTGTGTTGCATTACTATGTAGTCAGCAAGGAGAACTAGGGAAGAGCTCCACTAGGTAAGCAACATGCTGCAAAGCAAATGTTGGCCCAGATGTACCATTAATAACACTCAGGAGTTCTTATATAATATGCACCATTTTTAGACTTTTATATGTTGATATCTGTGTCTTTGACATTTCCAGTTCATCAGTGAGCTGTGAATACAGATTCTGTTCTTTGTCTTGTTGAGTGATCAAAAGAGGCTGAGGCACACTGCAAGCTGAGTTAATAGCAATAGACCTCTAAGATTCATATGGCCTTCAGATTTGCTAAAGAACAGTGTGCAGAGAGCTTCATAGAATGACTTTCCTGACTGCCTTGTGTAAAGTGTAAAGTTTGGTGCAGGGAGAGCCCTGACCTCAACCTGAAACTGTAAGAAACACCTTCTTGTCCAACATCAGTGCCTGATAGATTTGGTTCCGTAAAAATGGTCAAATATTCCTATAAACACACTCCTAAACCCTGTGGAAAGCCTTCCCAAAAGGATTGAAGCGGTTGTAGCTGCAGAGGGCGGGCTAATATCCTGTGGAATAAGAATGGAATGTCACCCAAGCTCATGTGAGCACAAAGGAAAATGACCCAATACTCTTGACAATATAGTGTATGTCTGACATTTCAATCAGTTTGGAGAACAAGTATATTAAAAGGAAAGTTTTTGATGAGATTTTTAGCATGGCTCTTGACACATGAGTTTGAGAAAGTACTCAAACTCTGTACTTAAGAAAAAGTACAAATAAACTGACAAAAATGTACTCTAGTAAAAGTAAAAGCACTTTTACTTGAGTAAAAGTAAGTACTTGCTGCTAAAAATACTTAAAGTATTGAAAGTCAAAGTACTTGTTGAATGTATTCTGTAGTCTAGAATATCATTATGTGTGCCCACTGTATGTATATTTTCTTTAATCCATCAATAGTGTTGTGCCATTTTAATGAACAATGCAGCAGATAATGCATGTTTTTATTGTGTTTACTCTCTGTGACACAGTTTACACTTGGACTTGTGATTCTGTGCATCAGAATTTCAGGGATGACCTGCAAAGTTAAATGCCATCAAGCTAAATTTTGAAACCTTTGAAAGGTTTTTATTTACACAAAGAAAAACCAATGTATTATTTTAACTGTAGTAAACATTCAAGTAAAAGTTATTTGTCCAAAAAAGGGACACTAGAGAATTACAAACACTGATGATTTCCATTGACATTTCAACTCCAGTTTGTCATCAACTCCACAGTTAAGAAATACTGTATATTCAACCTTGCAATGGGTCATCAGTAGTGAACAATATTGTAATTTCCTGACAACATTTTCAAAACTTGGGACCAAAAGTCGTTTTTTTAACTCAAATAAGCAATTGATTACTTTCAAACCAAAAAAACAATGAAAAAACTACAGCGGTTGCACAAGACTTCTGTTTTGACTTTTTCATTTTGACTAATGTCAAAAAAATTCTGTTATAATCTATTTTTACTCATCCATTTTTAAGATGATAATAATGACATTTGCATTTCATTTTCATTCTGTTTAATTAATATTCAACAAGCTGAACAGATAATTCACAACGTGTCATCATCAAGCTGAATACATTAAACTTTTTCTCTGCAGTGATGAAGTTCTTAAAGATAACATTTCATCAGTTGAAGTGATCAGAAGTCAGTAAGACTCTACGAATGTTAACTGATCCCGCAAACTCTCCCCTCAGCGGGAGAATAATCCCGCAGCAGTGTCAGCTGCGCTCGACGAGCTCCAAAGCCTCGTGTCCATAACTCTTCAACACGCCGCCGTCAGCTCTCATTTAGTGTCCAGATCAGAGGTGATACTCTGATGGAAAGTTTTCTTACATTGATTAATTTAGTGATCTCTGCAATGTTCTCTGTGCGTAACGTTGAAATTGTCTGGCCTCTGCACCAAGTGGTCAGTTGTGTGTGATAAGTCAAAATGATGGATGGACGTCAGATTTTTCCATCACCTTTTCAAAAACCCGTCAAAGACAGAAAATTTTAGGTTAATGTGACTTCTGATGTGACATGAATGTAATGTGTCACGCAACACATTATAGAAATGTAGTGGAGTAGAAAGTACAAATACTTAATGTAAAACGTAGTGGAGTAAAAGTCAAAAGTACCCACGATTAAATCTGCTTAAGATAAGTACAGATAAATGTAAAATGTACTTAAGTAACAGCACCTACTTAAGTACAGTAACAAAGTATTTGTACTTCATTACATCCCACCACTGATTGGTATTGAGGTAATGGTGGAGACCTAAATGTAACTGTCAGATTGTTTTAGTGCAAGGTATGATGCTGAGAATTTTTTCTTCTCAGATTCTACAAAGATGGTCAAGCAGCAGAGCCAGTTTCATCATTTGCATCAGAGGATGTGAGCTACCAGTATTGTTGGTATGTCCAGCTAAATTACACAAACAGAGAAGTTGCTATGAAACCAAACACAAAGCCTCTCCTGATGGTGTGTACTCTCAAATAACTGCAAATAATACATCCAGTTATCCAACGTAAGAACATCAGCAGGATAAAGGCAGCAGTGATGTAGCTTTTTTTTAATTGTCTAACCTGCTCCTTGCTTGTTGCTATGTTGCCTAGCCTGTGTCTCAAAGCACATTTTATTATGCTAGTCCCCACCCAGTCACTTGTCTGTATATTGAGGTGTTGGGAATTTGGCTAACAAGGCATCTGTAATTTTCTACACACCATCAAGGGTTTATAGCTACACTCCCTGTCCAAAAAATAGTCCCCACCAGGATTTGACAAACCAAACTGGTAATCAGGTGATCAGCAATCACTTAAACACTTGGTGAAATGAAATTGTGAAAGAAAAATAACATGGCTATTTTCAGTTATGAATATCAAAAATATCATTTCTGCATGCACAATGTGTTTATGCTGTGTTTATGCTGTGTTTATGTTTTCATCTTGTAAAGCACTTTGAACTGCCTTGTTGCTGAAATGTGCAATACAAATAAACTTGACTTGACAATGTGGAGGGAACTTAAAGGATTGTGACTAAACAGCTATGTAGCACAATGAAAATTCCTGTTCACTAAGGCTAATTGGAAGTGCATCAATTATCTATGGAGCATAAGGACTGGACTCTGGAGAAATGTAAGGTCATGTGGTCTGAAGAATCTAGACTTAAAGTGACAGGCACATCGAGTTATGAAGAGAGGTGCATCAGGCCTACTACCTACCAGACAAGCCTTTGGGGGCAGTGTTATGAGCTAGGATTGCTGCAGTTGGTCAGATTTAGGTTTATCAACATGTGCCAAGAGAATGAGGTTGGCTGAGTACCTGGACATATTTTATAACCAGGTTATTTCACCAGTAAAGTTCTTCTTCCATGATGACTTTGGTAAATTCCAAGGTGAAAATGCCTGAATTTATTGGGCTCAACTTGTCCAAGTGTGGTTTATGGAGCATGAGACAATATTTTCACACATGGATTATCCAGAACTTGGCCCCATTGAGAAGCTTTGGAATCTGTTGGAGCAGAATATGTACAGCAGTCCAGTGCTCCAATCATCGCTGCAAGATACTGTTGAAAAATTAAAGCAACTCTGGACAAAAATATGGTAAATGTCGTGCATTGCAGAAGCTTATTGGAACAATGCCACAGCAAATGTGTGTTATGATGATTGCTAAAGAAAGAGAAGAGTGTGTAACTTTTGTTTTGGATGGACATTATATTTGGCATTTGTATTTGCCCCTGGGCTTGCATCCTTATCAAGAAGCCATCACTATTTGACAATATGTTTCTTTTATTCAATTTCTTTGGTTTTTGTGCTGCTTAGCAATTGCCAGAACTGTACTCTCCTGCAAAAATACTCTAAAAATTGAACAGCAGCACATCATTTTAGGGTTTGGTCGTTTAAGAGTCTAAATGATTTATGAAATGACTTTATATTGCTGGAATCAAGCAAACAAGGAATTGTCAGTACAAATTCTAGATTTTCAGCTTTTGTAGCCAAGGGTTCATGTATGATAGAAAAACAAGAAGTGACAGGGCTCAACAGTATACAAAAAAGGCAACCACTCATGTTCAAACTCAATTTCTCATTATTCAACTGACATTCATAAGTTATCTATTTAATTATAGGATGAAAGGCTAGAAGTGAGAACTGAGAAGAGATTGTTAATGAAGGTTTTGTCTGGGCTAGTAATATCACAGTCAGCTGTGAACTCAAGGCCAGAGACTAAAGTACATCACACACAAAGACATGGATACTGTGTGGAAGCCAGCTGGCTCCGCATGAGGTTAGCTAAAGTGACAGACATCACAGGGTGAGCTAGCCTGCTGACTCAAAGTCACCAGCATATTAGGTAAACCTGTTTTAATCTTATAGGACAAATTGAAGCCTATTTTTTATATGGATTCTTTATTTTCTTAAAATAAAATAATTATTTTAATTATAGATAGCCAAAAAGTCATAGGTGCTCATATTTGTGTCCATCCTAACGTGTAAAAATGAACCATTTTCAGCTGTTCCTCTTATTCTTGTTTGGTGTAAAAGCAGATTTTTACAGGCACTTTTCAGCTAAAGTGCATCTGCATATCCTTGACAAATAGCAATTATGTAGAAACAATGACATCACTGCAGATGTTGCCTCTGTCCACTACTGCTGTGTGTGTGGTTTAAACTAGAATTTGCTATGTGTAGGGGGTTGTGGGGTCTCTGTTTCAATGGCTGTGAGACAGGCTAGGGGTACAATGCAACAGCCAGAGTTATGTATTCAGTTTTTACGTCTACCTCCTATACTTCTCTACCCTGCTCCTCTCTACTGCACACATTACCAAGTGTCCCCTTAACTAGATTTTATAACTTTGATTAGTTTAGTGCTATAATAATCTGGTCAGTTTTGAGCAAATCACAGCTCAAACCACACTTCTTTGCAAAGGTTTTAAAGCATTCCTAAAGACCAGAGTTTTTTTAAGGTGGTCTTGATCAAGAGCTCTCCAGGTTTTCAGAAAGTTTTTCAGAAATTCTCTTTGGACATTTTTACTCCTATTCAGTTTATTACCTAACCATTTTCAAATTAATGGTTGTTTTTTTTTTGTTAAGTAAGCTCAACTCTGACCAAAGAATAACTGAGGTACAACAAACCCAAAACCTAATAGATAAATCAGAGATAATAAACAAATTACGCCCTTAAAAATACCAACGATAATAGTTTGACAAACAGGAAAATATTTTAGCTTCAAAGAGCTTTTAGGTGAAAACTTAGCAAATAGAAGATGATCAACTAAATCCTGATGCAGCTCTGAATTCCTTTGTAAGGTCTTTACTGGATGTTTTCTTGTCTCTTCGAGACATGCATTTTACATAGTGTTTCTCTGCTAGAGACACAAATCAAAAGTAAAAATAAAATTTTACTTTAAGAAATCAAGAGTGCTTTCAAAGAACACAAACATATTTTTGCTGTATCCATAGAAAGTATCAAGCAATTAGCTCCAAAACCTTTGCACAATATATACTATCTATTTTATTTTTATTTTGCTTGAACTATTTTACTTACTTACAATTTTTTATTTACTCTTCATGATTTATTTCATCTGATATCAAAGGAAATTACTTGTTTGAATCTATCTTTCAAAGATATAAAGTGTAAAAGCTTTAAAACAGGATCTCTCCAAGATTATATCAGAATGTCTAAATAAAGAAACCTCAAGTTTTATTTCAGTAACAGAATCAGTTCAACGCTGCTGCTGCTGCAACAAAGGAGAAATTCAACCCTGACTCTGTCAGCCACACTAACATACTTCAGCAGATGTTGTACTGTGACACTGACCTGCCCCGTGTGTGTGTCTTAAAGAGCAGAAGGGTTATGATGCAGAAGCTTCTTGTATGGAAACATCACTGCAGTCTGTTCTGTCCTCCAAGCCTATCTGAGAGTTTTAATGCATGAGTTTAGATTTTTTTGTTTAATTTTTTCTGTGAGATTTGGTATTATTCATGTAGGTCCAAAGCTAACTTATAGATCCACTCATTGTTAAAGCAGACCTTTTCATTAACATCGCCACAAGCCTTTACCTGATTAAGACTTTATGACTAAGGTTGACTGAGAGTGGCTGACTGAAACAATGCTGAAGTTAGCATCTTTTTCGTATCCTGAGTAAAGGGTTATTACAGTAATTTCAAAGATTCTGAACTGTAGCTCTAGTTCATTATCTAAAATACTTACACTGGTCAAAACCGGACTATGTTATTCTTAACTAAGGACACACTATTAAGAAACATTTTGCATTTTGTCAAAATTGTATCCTGCATATGAATGTCTATTTCATGAGCTTTAAAATATTTTTTTGTTCTTGTCTTTATAAATAGAATAAACACATACCACATACCATAAACTGTGTTTTAAAGAATCTGTCTTTAGCTTAGAATAATTCACTACCATTATTACTTATGTAAGTGTATCATAGATTTTGAGCTGATCAGAGGTAGTTTAAAAGCAGCCTAATAGCCCTTTACTCAAGTTAAGATCTGCTAATTTTGGCATCCAACACATGAGAAATATCACAGAGGAAAAAAACTAGAGAGCAAAATTAGTGTATAATTCTAATAAGTCTTTAGCTCTTGGGTCTGGTATTCCACAGCAAAAATGAAACACAAAAGAGTTCCAATCATCATCTTCATTGTTAAAAAAAAAAAAAAAAAATCTTGTTTTAATTATTTAGAATTGCAGTGCATGAAGAATTGTAATTGCTTTAGATGTGTCTATAATCTATTCAACTTAAAACTCATATTATCATGACAGTTATATTCGTAAGTGTAATAAGTGCATATTGCTGTTAATTTTGATGACTACTGCTAATAACTGAAGAACAACAGTATACACAAAGCCATAATAGGCATTTTTAATAGAAATGTTCACCTACTGAAAATTATGTCCATCTATAATACAGTATATGCACTCATCTTGGTCAGGGTTCCTTTTGCAATAATTATTCCTGCATCAGTGGGAAGTGGCATGGAGAAAATCAGAATTGGATTGGAAAATCAGAGTTGGACTCTGCTGAGGTGTTGAGGAAGCCTGGGTAGCTTTATTAACACTTTTCAATTCACCTGCATTGTTCGGTATGATATCTCTCATCTTCCTTTTGACAATAGTCCATAGTTTCTTAATGGAGTTTAAATCTGGCCAATCGAGCACAGTAATATCATGGTCATGAAATCAGGTATTGGTACTTTTCACAATGTAGGCAGATGCCAAGTCCTGCTGAAGAATTCTGTCAGCGTCTCCATAAATTTTGTCAGCAAAGGAAAGCATGAAGTGTTCTAAAATTTCCTGGTAGAAGGCTGCACTGACTTTCAACTTCAAATAACAATGGACCAATACCTGCAAATGACATGGTTCCCCAAATCATCACTGACTGTAAAAACGTCATACTGGACCTCAAGCAACATGGATTATCTTCCTCTCTACTCTTCCTCTGGACTCTGGGACCTTGATTTCCAAATAAAATGTAACATTTACTTACATATGAAAGGAAGAATTTGGACTACAAATCAATAGTACAGTACCTGTTCTCCTTTGTGCAGGTAAGACATTTTTCCCATTATCTCTGGTTCAGAATTGGTTAGCACAAAGACTGTCCTGGATATGTCTGTGTACAGTAGGTCTTGAAGCGCTGACTCTGACTGTAGTCCTCCAAACTCTTGAATTGGATTTCCTTCACAGTCTCTCAAACCTACAGTTATTCCTGTTACTTTGTCATCTTTTTCTGCCACACTTTTGTCTTCCACTTAACTTCCCATTAACATAACTTTTTTGTATGATGATGATGATGATTATTATTAGTAACATTTTTGCCTCAATGTAATATTCAAGTTTCCGTGAAATATAATTATTATTTTAATAGGTAACAAATCTTGTTACCTGTCATTTGAATTACAGAAATAAATCACTGTTTTGATTATAATCTAATTAGTATTACTACTTATTTTAGCCATTAATCAAGCTGAGCACACAGTAAAGTTTACGTTTATTGCTTTAACTACTACCAATTAAATTGGAAGAAAATATATATTCACAAATTAGTTTCTGTTGACTTGCATTGAAATTACTGCAAAGACCAAAAATGTGACTGCAGAGTAAATTACTGAAACATGGAATGGACCAGCAGAGCCAATGTTTGTACTCTTTTTTTGTTATAGTTATTAGACATTCCACATCAGATAGCAGTTTATTGTAATATAATTCACTTATTACGTTTGTTAGCATATACAATATAAAATGAGGTCTTGAATGATTCACAATGCCAAGGCTGAGAGAAAGATCTAGAATCAGAGGGAATACAGTGGTGCTATAAGGGCCACAACTAGAGAATGATGGACTTCTTGTCACATGAATGAAGACAGACTGGCTTATGGGAAACTCACAAAAGACAAAAACACAGGGGAGAGAAATGTTTCAATACAGGTTTGATTAATTGAAACAGACAAGGAGGAACAAGAGGAAGGTGACAGAAACAAAGACAGACAAAAGGTGCGCCAAAATGAAGCAAACATATTACGGCTTTAAAAGCCAATTTACATAGTAAATATTTCCAATATCCTTAAATTTGTTACAAAAAAACCCACTAAAACATTACTGAGCCAAGTTAAAGAAAACTAAATTGATTTTTATCCTAAAATACTTATATTAAATCCTAAATCAGTTTGTCTGCATTAGAATAAAATATTCGGCATCATAGGAATTGTGGTAATAAAAGATCTATCTCATGCTTCACATGCTGGCAACATGGACTGAACAGCTTTGTTCACTTCCTCTGCTGCCCTTGCTAAAACTACAGGCTGACAACAGAAAATCTACGTCATCATTCACAACTTCTTCTTCTGTTCGCTGATTGACCCGGTTGAAATTTTACCAGAGGAATCCAAGTCAATGGGAGAAAGCCAAGACTGTGCTGTGAAGTGAGATTTGAATTGAGCGGAACTGCACAGGAAGGCAATGGGCAGGCTAGCACATTACATACGTTACAGCCAAACATTAGCAACAGCGTCCACCCCTTCAGCAAACAGTCATTTCTCAATAAGGATCCAGACCCTCTGTACAAAGCGAAGCCTAGAATAAGAGGCCGGTTTTACCAAGCTAGGCTTCAACCAGTACTCAGCAGGATAATACTAAAAAAAATTAATAATGTTTTTTCTAGTTCATTAAATGCCTCAAAACTAATAATTTCTAATCTGTCGACCTTTGAACACATCAACTGACAGCATATACCTTGCACTTTTTTTTTTTACTTTAATAAAAATCAGTTTAAGGATAGGTACATATGTGGTGATATACACCACATATTTTCCAATAGATTCAAAATTACCAAGTCTATCCAAGAACTTGCAGCAGTCTTGTTCATAGGAATTAATCCTTAGTAAAAACAAATAAATAAATCACTTAAAATCAAAATTGCCAAGTGAAACCTAAAAGAACACTATAAATCAGTATTGGTCAGGAAAACTCTGTGCACCTCTAAATGTCAGTAGTATGTTTTTAGCTGATGTTGAATGTTACCTAGTTGCAATTAAATCTAAAATGTATAATATTAATGCATTTGCTTTTAAAATAGTAACACTTTATTTTAGTTTTACTCTTACTTATTTGACGTCAAATCCTTGAAAAGAAAAAGTGTGAAGAGTAGGCCCACAGTGAAGCCTGAGGTTTATAAAGTGCAGTTATTCTGTGTGTAACCTATGTATTAACGCCTCTGCTGTATATTTGTGGTAGCTGTAGTTTATTACAGCAACCCCCTTTTGTTCAGGAATGCGAACAAACTATCTATGAGGTCATGTTTGTGTGTATGTAGAAAGGATATGCCATTACAGTGAATTCTAGCAGTTGATGTAAACTGAAAAGTGGAGGTCGAGCAACATTTGCTCTTCCCCAGCTCCTCCTTAATTTCTGCTTCTTTCATGTGGTATTTTATCACAGACACATGGACAGAAAAGTGGGCCAGCACCAGCCAGTGTTTGAAATGCAGGACAAAATTAGAAAGGAACGGCAGAATCAGATGGGGTCACAACGTCTGGGCCAAGCCTGAGCTGTAACTGCCTTGCTGCTCCCAATTAGCCAAAAAAAATGGAAGTGGAAGTCTGTGTCTGTATATTCAACAAGGCCAATGTCCGCCCCTATGCTTCTATCCGTCAAAGGAAGGAAGAAAGATGGAAAAAAAGGGGAGAAATGGGCAGATGCAAACATTAGAGGAGAAGGAAGGACAGGCTGGAGACAAATTGGCCACTACTCAGCCTAGCCCCTTCCACCCCCCCACCCCCCTCCACACACACACACACACACACACACACACACACACACACACACACACACACACACACACACACACACACCCCTCCCTCTCAGGACTGTTGTGTGTAAAACTACAGATAGATTCCAATATTCCCATTCATGTCCTAATGATTGGGTTAGCATGCAGCATGTGTTCTGCAATGTTGCATCGAAAAAGAAAGCAAGATCACACAGGAACACAAGACTCTATGCCGACTGATAAGTGCTGCATGATATATATTACATGTTATATATGCAAAGTCAACTACATTGAGGTATGTTTCAGTGGAAATAAAGCAATGACACTGTTTTTTTGTTTTGTTTTCTTTTTAGAATTCAAAGAATAATGTACAGAAGTAGTTCACCAATGCAGTGAAGTGCCCTAATAGGCTCACTGATACTTGGATGCTGAGGAGGTGGGGGATGGTGGAAGCTAGGGCTCTGTAAAAAGACACCCAAAAACAAACAGTGCTATGGTACTTGTTGTGACATGTCTTATAATCATGGGTGGCTAATGCTTCAAATTCCAGGATGAGCACACTTGTCGTAAACACCCATATCATATGAATCTTTCATTGAGGCCAATTACTCGCTTGTTTACTTATTAATCTGATTGCTGCTGCTAGAATAATCTACAGCTCTGCATGAAGAGAATGTGAGTTTGTACAAGCAGAGGAACATGGAGCAGACGTAAACACAACAGCCCCCACACAGCTTTTA
The DNA here is from genome assembly GCA_014839685.1 of Anableps anableps. Classification (NCBI taxonomy): domain Eukaryota; kingdom Metazoa; phylum Chordata; class Actinopteri; order Cyprinodontiformes; family Anablepidae; genus Anableps; species Anableps anableps. Next base: position 16,770,359 of record CM026075.1, on the reverse strand, counting down.
GGCCTACTGCAAGGGGAAAAGCATTGTGTTTATACTGAATTTTGATAATAGCTTACAGAACAATGTCATGAGCAAGTTAAACATTCAAGGTCCTGGAATCTAAGCACTTAAATACCCTCTACATGTGTGTCCGAGACTACCCTAAATATTTTACCCAAGAAGAGTACAGAGATATTGTCAGGAAGCACTAAGTCCTTCAGTAACCATGCAAAGGGTCTGCTGTTAAAGTGAGAATTCTGCATATTTACTTGTTAAAATCCTTCAACTGCGACAGTTAAGTTGCAGCTTTGTCCTGTTGTAAACTTTATTTGGGATGCAGAATGTAGAATATATTGTAAAAGTATTCTTACTCTTTAAACTTTTTGAGATTTTGTCACACTGCAACATTCAAGTGAAAATCAGTACAAAGCATATAATCATGAAGTGGAAGAAAAAGGATATATGGTTTACTTTTACAAACAAAAACTTGAAACATGTGTCACACAATTATATTAAGCCCCCTTAAACCTGATGCCCCTAAATAAAGCATAGTACAACCAATTCTCCATTCAATTACTAAATATAATCCACATGTAACTTTAGTATCAATAAAGTTGTTGAAAGAATGCCTCAGAGTTGTTTTTCACAAACATTGATCAAATAACATCATGAACTCCAAGGAACACAGGGATAAAAGAAGGTCAAAGTAAAGTTAGGTAATAAAACAACATCCAAAGCCTTTAACATCACAGAGCTCTGTTCACTCCATCATCCAAAAATGGAAAGAATACTGTACAACCACAAACCTATAAAAACATGGCCGTCGACATAAACTGTGTGTGTAAGGAGAGCGTTAATTTGAGAAACATCCAAGATGGCAATGGTAACTCTGGAGGATCTGAAAAGATCCATAGTAGTGGGGAGAATTTTTTAAGACAATAATTGTTAGTTATGGCCTCTACAAATCTCCTCTCAAATGGAACGATTGCAAGATTAAAGCTATACTTGAAAGGAAACCATATGACATATCATTTTTAGATTAGACTAGATAAAACTTTATTGTCCCCAATGAACAATTTGCTTTGGAGCCAGCAAAGAGCAACTGCAAATAAAATACAAGAAAAGAGTTAGAATAGTAATTTGCAATGATCTGTTTACTGCACACGCTAAACATGGAAAAAGGTACTCTGATCACATAAAACCAAAATTACATTCTTTGTTGGACTTTCAAAATGCTATATGCACAACCTTATACTGCATGTCATGCTGAACTAGGCATGGGCCAGTATGAAATTATGACTAAAAAAACATCACAGTTTCATGGTATCACCATATTATGATTACAAATGTATCATTTTGCATTTTCTTTAGCATGCTTGATGCGACTGCATGGGCGATTTGCTTCTTAAATGTTTGCTGAATTGTGGGCTGATTTTAACCTTTTGACATGACCTGTTGCTGCCAGAGCCACCACTGTTTTAAGAGAGCAATGCGGATAGACGTGAATTTAACTGGAATTTCAAATTAGCCTATCACCATAATCTCTACAGTCATAGTCAACTTTGATGGTCTTTGGATGCAGTTTTTATATCACAGGTGTGATGCTGAAATTTCATTCCCCTCCTGCGTGCGTCTTCATACTTGATTGCTTGATTTTTGGCACATAGCACAATTAAGATATACTAATAAAGTTTACATCTAACAGGATAACTGTGTTTCCACTGCTTTAATAACAAAGACAAATCAGGTTATATTGGGCTCATCAAAAATATACCTCGAATGTTGCTTTGATGCTTTCATGCATGTTTGAATCTCCCATAGCAGCTATTCGAGTGTGCAAAATGCTTGGTCTCACCGAGCGCTGCCTTTTCCACACAGCTCCTCCCAAGCGCTGTAGTCTGCAAGCTGAGCTTCTGCCACAACAATAGCAAACACCTGGTGGTACTGCACATATGTTGAGCTTATCATACAAACTACTTGTCAGTGCAAAGGTCCTAAGAACGATCAGGAGTTTTTTAAAAGAGACAGAGGCCCAATTTCAAGGCATTAAATTGCAAAGTCAACTTTCTTTAAAGTTATGTTTGATATATACAGCATTTTTATAACAACTGAATGTAACATAGTTACTTGATTGTGCTATAAAATGGCACTATGTGCCTGTAAAACACATAATACTGCCCCTTTAAGTATAAAATAAATTATATTGTCAGGAGCTTGAGCTGTTTTGAAAAGCGGTAGATGCTGCTTTTAGATATACAAAGCTAGTGTTCAGTCATTTGCAATCTTGAGATCTAACTTTTCTTGGCACTTTGTATAGTGTGGGGGAGCTGTGGAAATTTGGAGTTATGGCATTTGGTCAATGGCTTTATGATCAAATGGTGTAGTTGCAAACGCTTGTTAATACTTTTCATGTGTCAAATATTTCTAAAATCCAATCTCTGATTAGAAGGCTGCACACCAGTTTTAATTTTTGACAGAGAAGGATATCAGAATATTTTCAAAGAAAGCTGTTTTTCTAAACCAATTTCATCATGTTTTGCTTTAACTTTCGCCACACCTCCCTGATTAGTCTCTGCAAAACTGAGAGCCAAAGCATAGGCAGTAATCAGCATCTCTGATATATTTCTGGCACAGAACATTAAAAGACAACATGTTGTGGCTTTAATTAAATGTTAACTGTTCTTGCCTGTAGTGTTTCTCAGATTCTCATTAGGGAGGCTAGTAAGGAGTGCACAGCAGCGGTTCACCCTGAAAGTAATTAAAGCTAAAATTTGCTTTAAAAAAAAAAAAAAAAAAAAAAAAAAAAAAAAAAAAAAAAAAAAAATCTGTTTAGGTAATAGGTTTCTCATTTTGGCATTTTTAATATGCTGCTATTTTTAAATAAGACAATCCATAATTTCTTGTACTTCTTCTTTGAGCAGAGCTTATGTTGAAGTATTGCCACAGACAAAATTGTATATTTTAACATAAAAATTCAGATACGCTCCTTAGATTTTCTTTTATGCTAAACTGGTGCAAGTTCTTGGTTGGCACCAGTATCTTCTTTTGTCACTGCTGCAAGCAACACCTGCTCTTGCACAAAAAAAATCTATCTTGACACCTACTTTTCAGCAAATCAAAGGAAAGAATCACCTTCTACAGGAACTGGAGATGGGTTCTAGGAGAGCAATCAACAAATCAAAATGTTGTGAGAAGGCCCATATTTACAAAGATTCTCAGAGTCCTCTCATAGAGCTCCCATCTTAGCCTAAAAATTCCTGTCAAGGAGTCCTAGCTTAAGAGTGGTTCATTCAGCTGCTGAGAGCAACTCCAAGCGAGGAGATGACAGAAATTCTCATCTTAGTGAGGAGGTGTGGTTGATCCCGTTGCTAAGTGTGACTGCCTTCTAGAGACTGTGATTGGTTCCACTTCTTCTTCTACTTTTGTTTCATGGTGGTTGGCAAACAACTTAGTGGAGTATTACTGCCACCAACTGGTGAGAAGTGTGACTAAATGCCATCCCAGAAAAAAACAAAAAAACTCACATCCTATCATACAAATTACTCTGTCTTAAAAATAGAATATGGCCTGGTAGCTTTTACTTCTTGAGTCTTTCTGAAATAAATCAATAGCTCTAGTTTTGGCTCTGATTGGTTGATTCACGAAACAAAACAAGACGCAAAGAAACCAAATACACACCCAGTCAGTTGATAGAAATCTATTGATCATTGAATCTAGGTAACATTAACAAAAGTTTAAACTATGCAAAATCAAAAGTTTAAACTATGCAAAATCAAATTAATTGCCAAACAGCATTAACATGTTTGATTGTGCCTGATTTACATCCTCATCATTATTGTGATTTGTAACGGCTTTCGGCCATGCTCGTCATCTATTTCATAATAATAATTAATAATTATTAATTATTGTTAACATGGACGCTCAACTGTTAGCAATTCACTGTGATTGCCTGCTTGTATAAACTTGATTTTAGCTGGCAAAGCAACCAAAACCAAACATGACAGAGGGGCAGAGCCTGCTGTAGGCACAGCTCTATCTACTTTAAGGGGAATATCTCTCCTTTCTGTCAGTATTTTCACTATCTTCCCTGCTTAACCCTCCTGGAGACCCAGAAGGGGTCAGTCCCCTCCTCGGGACTGACCCCATGTGTGCTTTTACTAGTTTTTATTTATTTATTTATTTTATTTTTTCGTGGAACAGACAGCCTGACAGGACACCACCATCGCATCCATGTTGTCCTACCGTGACATCTGTCTCACTCTCCCTGAGCGTCCAGCTGGCGCTGTAGGAGGCTTAAGACACTCATACTCACTAAACGTCCTCCTCGCTACTCTTAACATTTTGTCAATTAGGAACTCTCTTAAGGCCTAAGATGCTTTGTGAGTTTTTTTTTTGTTGTTGTTTTTTTTTTTTTTTATCGAGGCAAAGTTCTGCAAAAAATCTAAGAATTCCAGAAATTTTAAAAATTCTCCTAAAATGACGTCAGTAGGAGCTACTTTTAGTCTTTGTGAATATGGTCCCAGGTGTTAAATTTGGTTTTACCCTGCCTAACTTCACACAAAAAACAGTAAACCACTGAGCTTCAACACTGATAAAAAAATAAATATAGCACAGGAAGAACATAACCTCACTGCCTTCTATATTCCTGCAGATTATTTGATATACTGTATCTAATCACAGGTTTAAGTAAGTCAGTGAACTACATAAAGCTGCAGCTTCACTCACTGTTTTCCAGTCTATGCATACACATTATTTCCAAATCAGTTCTAAAAACATTATTAGTCTTTTTAATACTGTCAAAAAAATCCTTCATGAATTACCCTGTTTAACTTCCATTTGCAGTGCAACATTTGCTGGAAGATAGTTTTTACTGATACAAGAATGTGGCTCTGAGTTGGTTCTCTGGCTGTTGTAACCCAAACTAGTTATTTTCTAGAACCAGTTAAGAAATGACTCTGTTCACACCAGTCCTGGTAAACCATTGGCAGTGATTTGCTGGGAAAAAAACCTGTGAAACCTACAAAAACCTGAGATTTTTCTTTCTTTTTTTTTTTTTTTTTTTTTTTTTTTTTTTTTTTTTTTACCAGATGAGGTGTTCTTACAACAGTCCATTGAAATAAGTTCACATTGGCACTTTCTAGGTAGACAGAGGTTACCACATTATGAAACCCAAACAACAAACACTGCACTGTATATTCTGACTCCTTGCTGTCAGAACCAGCACTAACTTTTTCTAGCAATTTGAGCAATTGTAGCTCATCTGTTAGATAAAATCACATTTTAATAATGAGCCTTAGGCACCCATGACCTTGTTCCTTTCTTGTACACAGAGCTGCAGTTTTAGAGATGGTCTGACCCAGTTATCTAAACAACACAATCTGACCCATTTCAAATTCACATCAAACCTTATATTCAATTTCCCACTCCTAACACACCTGGTTTGATAGCAAAATGTTAATTTGCAGCTTAATATATCCCACCCAATAACAAGTGAAATAATGAAGGGATAACTACTGTTATTTACATGTCGGTAATCATAAAGGTATATCTGATTGTTGTAAATGCCAACAAGCACATAATTGTGTCACAGTCTTTTCAGGTTTAATACAACTGAAAGGCCTACTGAAATGCTTTTACTTTTCATGGTTTCCTCATAAAACACGTATACTGAAATCACATTTAGGTCTTACAAGAGAAAAGCAGAAATGATAAACAATAATTACTGTAAATACCATTCTAAGCTGTTCTTACAAGGCATCCAATATTTATTTGAACAAGAACATGGTTAATTCCATCAGGCCGTGATGACAAATGGACCATCTAAGAGCACTGTTGGTTAGAAAAGAGCTAGCCTCAGGGCCCAGCTCACCACTGCTTGGGGGAGTTGATATATGAGAGGATTAGAGGAGAGCAGAATGGATGAGAGCACCTTTGGGGCAGCAGCAGTTTCCCATAATAGTAACACTGCAATACTCATGATCACCATGCTTTGTGAAAAGCACAGGTCAATAGACATAACAGAGTTTTTTACATAAATGTGATGTGGAAAGTATGTTGACAGAAGTGTGCGTTTGTGTTTTTGTCTGAGTTAAATGTCCCAGGGTCAGGCTCTTCATAATCCACCCATTTTCTACTCTGTTACCTCCACTGTGAAAGGGAGAGGACCAGGGAACTCCTTCTACACAGTGCTCCACTTCCAAATGTGGTGTAGGCAACAACACCTAATCCAGCACTCCAACCTCATTAGGTATATGTCCTCTTCAGCTCTAATCACTGTCACCCACTCATAAATGACCCGTTTAATGAGAAAATTTTTCACCAACAGTCTGCTGTGATAAAAGTACAACAGTCTTTGTTTCTGTGCACAGTAATAAGAGATACCCAATGTCTCCATTCAGTAATTGATAGCCGATGTCTCAGTGAATTTCTGGGTCTGCTTAAAGATGTTAGTGCAAGGGGTCCTTTCACATAAATCCTCTAAAAGGATGAGCAAAGCTGTGATAGGATTACAGTTCCAGCAAGTATAATTCAGATTTACCTTTTGCATTCACAGGACGAGGGCAGTGATGGTCTGATTCAGTCAACGGATGCAATGAAATAAACATGTCTGCCTGTCCCTCTGTGCTGCTTGACTAAATGCATGAGTAGCTCTCAGCGCTAAGCTCATTCATATCCTCAGAATTCATACACATTTAAACAGATCTGAATACTGCTCACTATCATTGTAAGGGATAGTAATTTTAACTAACACTGATCAAACTGGAATTGTGCATTTATCTGGCTATTTTTAGAAGAGGTTTTGAAAGGCAAAACAGCTGAGCAGCATGAGTCATGACTGACCTAAACAAATGGTTATGGTGATGAAGAGAAAAGTGGTGCACCTCTGTGGCAAGATTACTATTTTTGGACAATAATGGAGTGTCAAAACAAAAAAATATTAAACAGAATTTCACCAAATGGAACAATGCTTGTATTCCAAAAACATAAATGTACAAGAAGGAATCACATACCACAGGTAAATAGGGACTTTCATCCACGTACTTGGTTACTTACTTCAGCCATAACACCCTAGTCATGGGTCCAGTCATTCATAAATTTCATTTAAACACCATATTTCTTCTGATGTCAGAGTGAGTACTGAGAGAGTGCATATGAAGTCCAACCTCAACTCACACTTGATCTGTATGTTTACATGACTTTTGAAAAGTCTTGAGTCATTGTCTTCTTGATCTTACCTGAAAAGAGACAGATCTTTTTCTAATCATTCAAAATGGCTGTCCAGACTTTCTGGAGGGCTTTCAAAGGTTTTTGTTGGATAGTGTCTTCTTTTTCCTCTGTACCTGATTTTTTATATGTATACACTCCTGATCAAAATTTAAGACCAGATGAAAAATGGCAAGAATTCACATTTTGCACTGTTGGCTCTTAAGAAGGTTCCAAGTGAGTTTCAAAACGCAAAAAGAAGTAATGCAAGTGAGACAAAGAAAAAAAAAAAAAAACAACCATTAAACTGAAATAGGCTGGTAATCAGCTGATCAAAAGTTTAAGACCATATCTAAAAAAAACCCAAACCCCCTAAAATAGAAATAAAAGTTTCAAAAAAGGACCCAGTAATGAGTAGCTGTGCCATTCTTGTTAAACCTCAAAAACTCATTTTGGCATGCTTGATGCTAGTGTTTCCAGGAGGCTAGAGAGAATGTTGCTCCAAGTGGTGAAGATAGATTAACGGAGGGCATCCACTGTCTGGAACTGGTGTCCATTTTTATAAACGTCTCTTGACATCCAACCTCAAATGTTCTCAATTGGATTTAGATCAGGGGAACATGCAGGACAGTACAGAAGAGTGATGTCATTTGAGATGTCAGACTGTCCCAAGGCAGCTGTGCCTACAATCCTGTAGTTTGCCATAATCAGCATATGAATGTGTGGGAATGACTTATTTCATTGTGAAGTGTCTTTGAGTGTCCTAATAAAGTGCTATATAAATCTTATGTCATTTCTTTTAATTTCTCTGGAAGAAGTCCTTTGTCAGGCGGCATTGTGAACTGCAGCGTTGTCCTTCTCTCACAGATGTCATCTGATGGTTATGGGACTAAAGGTGGTACAAGTAGCAAGTTTAATTTGGGGCGATGATTGTCCCATGTCTTGACGGACAGCCAACTGGACCCTCCAGCTCAGGGCTGGTGGAATTTTCTGGGGTCTACCACTTGACTTTTTTGTTCCTTGACCCTCAGGATCTTTTAATAAGTTAAAAATGATTGTCTTACTGCATCCAACAGCAGCAATGGCATGTTGCGAGAGGCCTTGCTTTTGCAGCTCAATAATCCAACAGCATTCAAATAGAGAAGGATTTTTGCCTTTACCATCAGGACGTCATGGCAGTATAGAGACCTGACAGAAAATAACACTGAATCCATATTTTTGCAAAGATGTGGGCTTTTAAATGCTGTTGTCTTAAACTTTTGATCAGCTGATGAACAGCCTATTTCAGTTTTAATGTTTGCAATAAACTGCTTACTCAGTTTTTTGTTTTTTTTGGTCCCACTCCCATTTCTTCTTTTTGTATTTTGAAGCTCTACTTAGAAACTTCTAAGATCCAACATTGCACAATGTGAATTCTTGCCATTTTTCAACTTGTCTTAAAATTTTGATCAGGAGTATAGATTCAAGGTTTCAAAAATCAAAACTCAAAGACACACAAATAGCACAAATAGCAAATTACCACCACAGGCTAAATTAAAATAAAAATGTTCTCACATATCAGTTTCAAAGTCTCCTATTTATTTATTTAGATCATTTTAATTTCTTTTAGACAATGTCAAAGACAATCAAAGTTGTCCAGTAGTTTTCTCTTGATCCTATGTCTTGTTTTATCTAAGCATTTCCTTTATATGGACAAGGCTGTGCTACTAAAAGCTCTTGTTTTTAAATAAATTAAAGTTACGATGTACTGAAGGCAAAATATATTAAAGCTGTTGAAATCGTCACTCACCTTCCCACAAAGGTTTAATAGAAAATAGGCTCATAAAGTCTCAGTAAGAAGAATCTTCTGCAAGTTCACATTTAACAAGAAAGAGTTCAAATAATTAAAAGTTCAAAGTTGACCACTCAAATTCTGAGCTAAATTTATATTCCTACATCCACTAGTTTATGTTTATTGTATTAAAAATGTTCATGTGATAAGGTACAAGCTTAATAGATTAGGTTTTTGGTATTAGTATACTGTGATTATTATAATCTTTATCTCGGTGCACACTTGAATATTTAAAACTGGGGTGCATCACAACTGATTTTATTTAATCACAATATTATCTCGCAATAATGTTCAAATTAAAAGCAAAAATTTAAAACAAATTCTGCAATGTTAATTTTATATTTTTGCAGTGGCACAGTGTCTCAAAGCTCCATTCCTCTGCTCCTTACCTGCAACAAGAGACAGACAGATCCTACCCCTAAAAGAAAATATCAAACCTGTTTATAGAAGAAATTGCTACAGTTTGTCAAAAAACATTCTGTTTGCAGTAGCTATTGACTCCCAAATAAAACATCATTCAAGGTCTCCAAATTGAGCTGTGCTCTATTCAAGTTCAGTTTACCTGAATTACATGAATACATGGTTAGATGTGCACAAGCCTGTTTACAGAACTGCTGTGTTTGAATTGCCAATTCAATACAATGGTTTTAACAGGACACCGAAAGCAGATGAAAGAGAGATTTTGTTATGAAAAAGTGATGCATTGTACCTATCAAACAGCCAAAGTAAGACAGGAAATCAAGCTTGTTATACTAATCTGCTTAAAGCTGCAGTACGTAACTTTACAAAAAAAAACATGTCTTTTGCATATTTGTTAAAACTGTCGCTATGACAGTATACTATGAGACAACTAACCTGTGGAAAAAGTCGAGCTCCTCTACCTTCTCCCAGTGGTCCCAGTTACATCTGCAGAAATACACCACTCGGTCAGAAACAACCAATCAGAGCCAGGAGGAGGTTCTTAGTGCTGTCAATCATTCCTGTGTATGCGCTGCTCACACCCTCCCCCTTGCTCTCTGCTAAGCTACAGATTCTTCCCAATAGCAGAGCCTGCAACAAATGCTCAGGGTAGTTAGCATGGCCATCAATGACGGCAGATAAACATTTTTTTCTGGAATGGTAAGTTGGTTCTTCACAATTAGCACTTTTAGCAGCACGTACACGAGGGTGACTGACAGCACTAAGACTTTCCTTCTGGCTCTAATTGGTTGTTTTTGACCAGGAGCGGTGCATTTCTGCAGTTGAAAATTGGAGCCCTGGGAGGAGGTTAGGAGATTGATTTTTTTTTTTTACAGATTATCTGTCTTATACCATACTATCACGGCATAGAGACATTTTTAACAAATGTGTAAACAACATATTTTTTTATAAAAGTTGCGTACTGCATCTTTAAAGGTCAGTCATCTTTTACAGGTGAAGTAGGTTCACAGTCAAATCTGTGAAATGTCGTAGCTTCTGTAATTAAATTCACGTAATGCTAGTTATGCAACCAAAAACTTTAGGATACGTTATAAGAACTACTACTACTGTAATGCATTTTACTCACATCATTTGTTTCTTTCCAGGTCTATAATATCCAGTGGGCAAAGTGTGTCCTTTGACAGCAGCCACTGCCCACAGTAGGCAGTCATCACCAAGATGCCTGTTAGTTCCCAATTAATTTGAGTTATTGTGTTTCCCATAGTAACAGATTGTAACCTGTCTCTTTTGACATTACGTTTTGCATATGATCTGATTTGTGCAGTATGTTTAAGTGGGCCTCAATATCTGTGAATGTCTATGTAAATCCCCATTTGTGGGGGTGGAAGAGGAGGTGTCAAGCACAGTGTGGTATCCAGGAAAAGATTGTTCTGTTCTTGTAGATGTGTGTGGGAGGACACTGTGGAGTGGAGGGGTCATCTCGTACTGTGGACACTCAAGGATTTAAGGAATAACTGGTTCTGATTTCAATTTAAATGCAAATTTTGAGAATGTGAGCTCACAGAGCAGATTGAAGAGAGAAGAGGGCTATTTAAGTGTTTACAAGGATATTTAGAAGTGTGTGTAGCAGGAAGTTAATGACCTGGTTGTAAGACCTGATAGGATTCTCTACAATACTCTTTCTACTAAAAGTTTAAGAGTTTTTTGTTAAATGCTCCTAGTCCTTCATAATGCATAGCTTTAGGGGAGAAGCTTGGACTCTGATGCCCACAGGGGATATATCATGAGACTTTCTTTTTCACAAATATCTGCTCTTTTTTGATTGTAAGACCTATGCTTGTTTTCAGAAATGTCTCAAACCTATACTATACTGGCCTGTAAAGATATATTTAAGCATTTACATGTGAGTTGTCTGACTGCATTGTGATAGTCATTAGCTAGATTTTGCGGTCAGAATTTCTCTCCATTTTTTCCAAACTGTGACAACTCTAAGCACCTTCTACTGCAAAGTAAGACACTGACTGTAGATAGCAGTCCCACAGAGCCCCACAAATCCAAAGTATCATCTTTTGTAAATAAGTATAGCACTGATATGAACCAGGAACTGATTCTGAGTCATTTAAGGTTCATTTTCAAAAAATACCACTTTTTCATGAAATACAGATTCAGTCATCCATTGCTAATATAAACAGCTTTATCAGTGTGGGAGGAGCTATAGTGATTTGAATGTGCTTGCACTGATGGCTAATCAAAGGCTGGCATAGTGTGGTTTAAAACTTGAATCCCCTTTGTTCATTACTCTAGGTATGAAAAGGCTGGGTCTTTAAGAATACATGTTTCTGCCTCCTCAGGTGGTCTGAAATTTTCCATAGTGCACAAATAGTTACATAACACAGCAAAGCCTAGATGTGTATTACCACACAGCTAACTCATGACAGACTGTGTAATCCGTATGCAACTGGCACATCCCATCCCACTTCTGTCTGCCTACTGTATCTGGCAGTTCTGACCTGAAGGCCTTCTGAAAAGCATTAACACCAGTTGGCTCACTTCTCTTATCTTACCACACAGTCCTCCTAATCCTGTTAACTACTATGATTTTTCACAACAGGTAGATCTCTCTACATTTTGTAGATTAAGATAAAGCTTAACAGTATAGTGCCTTTTGTGCCATATTTTGACCTTACAACCACAAATGTAAATTTATTTAATGGGAATTTTTAACATGGTCCAACACAAAGTAGTGCCTTAGTGAAAAGTGGAAGAACAGGCATCCATAGCTTTCAATTTTTGTGAGTACAAACCTTAAAAGTGTGGTGTGCATTTGAACTTAGACCCCTTTACTATGACAACCCTAAATAAAATCCACTGCAGTCAAATAATTTCTGAGATTCACAGTTCAAGGAGGAGAATCTGTCAACACAAAAAACTTGTACTCATATATTCAACAATCGCATGAAGAAAGTCATCATGATATAAAATCCTGAGCATATTCTGTTTGCAGGTTGCCATAAGGCATGCATGGGACAAAGCTAACAAGGGGAAGAAGGTGCTCTGGTCAGATCAAAATTCAACTGTGTGCTACATGTGAAAGAAAACTAACACCGCACATCAACTTCAACCACACCACCCCTACAGTGACTCATGGTGCTGGCAGCATCATGCTTTGTTGCAGCAGGGACATAGGAACATGGGAAGATGCAAAATACCTGTGACTGGGGCAGAGTTTCACTTACCCACAGGATGACCCTGAGCACAGCACCAGAACTAAACTTCACAGTCATATACTACTTTGCGTTAGTCTATGACATATCTATCTATCTATCTATCTATCTATCTATCTATCTATCTATCTATCTATCTATCTATCTATGTGTGTGTGCGTGCACATGTGTGTGCCTAGGATCAATGCTACAATGTGAACCAACCCCTACTTTATGTGTATTTTCAGTAGCACTTGCGTACATAAATGACACAAGGATGAGAAATATTTATAATGACAGGGCAAACAAGGCTGCTACTCTCTGATTCACTCTTTTCCCATTATATGGTTTGGTAATATGACTTTGGTCTGGCAACTTACAGCTATGACTTGATGTCTCTATTATCTAAATAAGGTCCCCTGACTCCTCACTCAGCTAAATGTCATCAGAATGTGAATGCATTTGTTGCAAACCTCTCATAAGTGGTTTCTGCCTCCAAGCCTTGAAGGCAAGATTCCTGTTGTAACATATTAAGTAAAGATGAGCGCCCCAGGCTAAGGTATCCTCTCTTCAGACTTTTGATCAGTGCTTAATCTTTTATTGTGGCTTGACTTGTGCTGATGCGAACTGATGGAATTCATTTGTGAACCCAATGATAGATGGCAAAATTTTACCTTCACACACACACACACATGCACACACACACACAGCAACCTCCTATCAGTGCCTTCTGACACTGTCCTAATTCATCTGTAACACTATAAAAAAACTCCACCACGACAGAATAAAAATGTAGTTGTGTGTCTTGCCGCTGGAGTGGATATTTTTCTTTCCCTAATAATGGTATAACGACCTTACAAGCTCATGTAAATTAATCTTTGTATTGAACATTTAATAAAACATTGAACATAGGACTATCATATTCATTTTGGGCTCTATGTAATCAAAAATAGTAGTATAAAGTGGAGCCTTACAATAAGCAGGTTTCTGGTTAAAATCCCTATTGAGGCATTTCTGCGAGGAGTTGTTGACACAAATACTGGGGCTTTCTTGAGGACACTCCACATTCCTACTATAGTCCAAAGGTCATATGGTGATTCAAAACTGACCTTTTGTGCATGGTTTCTGTTAACCCCATAGATTAACCGCATTGAACACAGTGGATACTGATGACTATTAGCAAGCCTCAGCCTTATTCTCCACACTCTGTTTACTACAATGCTTGTCAATTGCAGGTAGGGTACCCTTTAACATACACTATGATCTATGTAGTCAGGCGTGTTCTTGACTTCTATTGCAAGGATAGGTAGGAAGAAAAAATTAATGACAAAAGTTTTATGTAACTTAAAAATTAGTCCCATATTTCATTATAAACAGGCCCTTTAAAAAAAAAATAAAAAAATCTTTTGCATAATCTGACGGTTAGAGGGCATTGCAGAAGACATTCACAATTGCTTAGGCTGCTCTATGCATTGCTTTCTCTGACACCACTGTCTGAGTTCAGCACAGAGTAGTTACAATAAACTGAGTGGAAGCTGCAGTAGCCAATACAGTTTTTTTACTGCCAACATCACAGTTTTTCTCAGTCACTTTGGTGCAATTCTCAAATCATTTTTGATATTTGCAAAACATTAAGTGCATTTCTCAAAACATTTCATACAAACTGCAAAACACCATGGATTACCTGCAAAATCCAGTCTCTTTAAAAATCCTTAGTTCATCTCTCAAAATTAAAAATCTGTGTCAATGAACATGTCAGTGCCTCAGAATGACAAGTCCTTCTTTTAGTGTTTATGGATAAGAGTCAAATTGAGTAGTCATGTTGTCCGTATAACAGTGTACTCTAAAGGGATGCTCTGGTGTAAACTATAGCTAAAGTTTGACAAGTATTGTAAGGTGTAACTGTGGGAATAGCAAGCAACTGAACAAGATTCACATTTATGCTTTTACTGTAATTTGACAGATGATGTCATTATGATACAGAAAGGAAAATACAGCACTGGAGAGCACAAAGAAAAAGGAAATGGTAACAAGACAATCTCCTTAAAGCTGCAGTATGTAACTTTTATAAAAGATACTTTTCTACATATTTGTTGAAACTATCACTATGTCATGACAGAATGGTATGAGACAGATAATCTGTGAAAAAAATCGAGCTCCTCTAACTTCTCCCAGTGCTCCCAGTGCTATCTAGAAACGGTGTCCTGGTGGGTCTCAGTGCGAATGCTCAGGGTAGCGAGCATGACCACTAATGACGACAGATGAACAGTTTTCCTGTAACGTTAAGTTGTTTTTCTGCCATTAGCACATTTAGCAGCGCGTAAATGAAGCTGACTGATAGTGCTAAGACCTTCCTCCTGGCTCTGATTGGTTGTTTTAGGTCGGGAGTGGTGCAAAGTTACATACTGCACCTTTAAAGAAAACTGTACATGCAGTGCTGTTGGAATTACAGAGCAGTCTACCTACATCTCCTCATGTTCATGTCCGTTGGGCCACAAACTCTCATCCACATCACAACAAATGTCCTCTCTGGCGATGCAGTGTGGAAAGAATCTTTTTGGAAAGAGAAGTAAGGTGAGAGGAACTCCATCAGCATCCTGTTGAGGGCCACAACCATTGCCCAGTGATGTTGGAATGATGGAAACTGGCATATGTCCTCAGCTTCTTCTGCCTCTTCCTCTATTTTACCTCCTAACTCCTCTGCAACAGTCTTAATCCTTTTCCTCCTCCTCTTCTTCTCTCTGGCTGTTGACCCTGTCCAAATCCTTGTCCCTTCATTGGCAGAAATGTAATATTGCATTGTGTTCCAGCTATACACTATATTATTGCCATTTGATTGTCCATGGCACCTTAGAGCTATTTCAGAAAACTGGTTGATCCTTGGTTGATCTAATGCTTCACACATTTACCTATGCTGGAGGACCCAGGATTCACCTGAGAGAAATTTATCAGTTCAGGACAGATTTAGAAAAAAAAGTCTAATTGAAATGTAAGAAATATACTTGACATATTATGACAACCTGTTTAAGCATTTTGCATGTAGAGACTTATATGATTAACTTATGCTTAAATGTCGTGGAGGTTAAGAATATTAAACAGAGACCCATATAATTTATTTTGATCAACATGACAAAAGCAATTGCAAACGTAGGAAAAAGCAGAGGATTGCACATGATCACCTACATGATGTACAAAAGCATTTTCAAGTTGCTCAAAGGAATCAGATATTGCTTTTTTGATGTGCACAAGTGACACAATGATTTGAAGGTTGAACAAGTAGTTTTGAGAATTTAAATTCTGTTCTGTCTTTAGGAGGTTGAGGTTTTATCTGGCACTAATTATTATGTAAAATTAGTCATTTAAAAGTATCAGTACTTGGGATCAGATTGTGACATCACTATGCATATAACTCGTTTTGGGTAGTAAAAAAAACTCACACAAAATTAAAAACAAGTTTTGAGACATTCACTTCTAGCATCACTGAAAAAATATTTTATTATTTATACATTGTTTTGAATTCTGTCATAGCTACTTAAGCTAGTAAAAGAAATATATGAAAGAGAAAATGCTAGTAAAAAAACAATTTAGTTACTTTTTTTGATAAGAAAACATTTTGCTGCTTAAAATGCAATATGGCTCAAAAATCACTTTTAGTCTCAAGTTTGAAGTCTGAAAAAACATTTTTAAAGTGTAAAAACAGATGAAATAAAACATTTCACATTAACTTTTAAAAATTAAACAGCAAACTTAAACAGAGGCATTAGTCAACACTGCCCTTTATATTACATTTCATTTTCAGCCTCAATTTTGAAAAACTTTTCTATAAAATAGATATTTCTAATCTGTTTTTTCACTTCATTACGTTTCTTAATCAGAAAGTACATGTAATGTTATTCAAAATGTATTTCCATGTACATGTATAACATACTATATTTTCTAACAATCACAGATAAAAGTTAGTCTTTTGCAAAGGGAACAAAAATGTCACCTGTAAGCAGCTCGATGCATGTAGTAGATGTTTCCTGCTGAGGTGTTCAAGGACGGAGCATCAAGGATGTGCTATTGTGAAATGCCAATTCCTTGAGGCAAATAATTTGACTCGAGGAATTTTAAAAATGAAGGTCCTTCAATGAATCATTCAATGTATCATTACAGGCCTCGTTTTGACCCATATATATATATATATATATATATATATATATATGTGTGTGTGTGTGTGTGTGTGTGTGTAGTAGTAGTTTGTATCAATCTAACTGTGTTCTTTTTTCTCAAATAGAAAAACAAAGATTTCATAAATCTCAAACTGTTTTAAAGAATTTCTACTCTGTTCAGAGAAATCCATTTGGGGTTTGACCATGTTAGGTCTTTTACATTTTGAACTAAAGACAATCAAACACAGGATAAGTTCCTTAAAAAACAGTGAAATAGCCATTTAGTGTAGTTCCAAAACTTTAAATCAATATCATTTTTAGTGTCACCAGTCAGACATGCTGTATGGTATGTCGTACATAGCGAGGTGCCCACTACCCATTGATTTAAATTGGACCTGAGCAATAGAAAATTTGCCCCTGAGCACAATGAATTATGATGCCTCTAGAAGGATTGCTGCCCTGAGAGCTGAGCCATATAGCCCAAATGGAGTTAATATATAATGGTGCTTAAATGATTAAGATCTTAAGGAAAACATTTGTATAGTTTTATATTGTACACCATGCATAGCCTGTTTCATGAGCTCAACAAATAGCAAAACCCAACTGGTTCTTTGACTTGCAGCCTGAACACTGCTGAAAGTGACATCACTCTGAGATCTGACATAACTGCTGCACTACATACAGTCCATGAATCAGCACGTAAACACGATGACTGCTCTGGGTGCACAAACATGCTGGCCACAAATAAGCACAACTTGGCAGTGACTCAAGTCTATGGTTGTAAACTCTCATTCAACATTCATTCAGTATTATAAAGAGCTGAAACCAAGAACTGGCATCATTGCTGTTCAAGATGCCGTCAACATCATAATTACCATACATACTGTATACTGACAAATCAGGCAACTAGTTTCACAAATAGAGCCATTAAATCAATGAATCCTTCAAATACTGTCAGTGCACAGTAATCTCTTGTTTTGTACGTGTTTGCTTGCGTGTCTGCACCTGCTTTATCCATTGACGTTTTCGGAGTGTGAGTGAGGATAATGAGACTGATGCTCTGAAGAATGAGGGAGAGGCAGAGACACGTACAGAGACCAAGAGGGAGGGAGAGAGTGAAATGAAGGGTTAGCTCTCACAGAATCCACAATGGAGCAAGCAATGAGACAGGAATGTCAATAGACCCTGTCAGCAGTGCTTGGAATATCAAAACCTGCTCCCAGTATAAAGACACAGTAGGACAGTCTCAGCCTTGAGGTGATGGTGGCTTCTGTATGTGCACATGTGTGCTTCAGTAGTGTGTTAGTGTGTAACAGCTAGTGTCTGCAGGTCAAAAGCTACCAACATCACTAAAACCATTTCCACACACACGAATGCACAAGGAGTGTCTCGCAAGGTCAACTTACAATTTCCTAGTTATGAAAAATTTAAAAGGACCCAACTGTAGAAACGACGGTGTCATATAACTCAGTGCACTCAGGGTTTATGGTGACAAACACACACACACACACACACACACACACATAAACACGTGCATGTGCGATGCTTGTACAATGACTGAGTAAGGGAGACAGATGGTGACTCACGTCCCACTTTGGATTGCCAGCACTACATTTCCCATGAGGCCACTCATAACGCCTGCTGTCAGAGGCAATGTTCTTCCTGTTTTTCTGTGATTGGAGTGAAGCCTTTAGGGAGGAGGTCGGGTGCCTGAGCAAAAGAGGGTGAGCAGCGGTAATACGTCACGAAACAGATTTACGTCAGTTTCTTAATTTCACTGGAGTCCAGGATATGTTTCCAAAATGAAATGTGTGATTCAAATTTCTGTTCCTGTCTGATCCTATTTTTATTACCTTAATTTTCAACACTTAACTTTAATTGACATCTAAACTAATAACATTCAGTGACAGCAAATTAAATCAGCCTGGGTTTGTATACTTTTAACTATTGGAACAAGTATTTCTGCATGGTAACTAGGCAGCACCTAAAGTTGGTCTGTTGAGATACATCTCTTCAATTGTAAGGAATATAAAGTGATTGTTGCCAGTCTAGTTCATGAATCACATGGCCTTTATTCTGCAATAGCTTGAATAAAGACCACTTTGACATATCAAAATTGCTTGACATTATATGTTATTGGATTATAGACAGAAATTATTTCAATTAACAGTTAAAGATTATTGAGACACAATAATAAACTTCAAATTAACTGGTGATCCAAATCTCAGGCTGCACAACAGTCAGGTTTATAAATCATAAAAATATCTAGGAATCTAAAATCCATAATGGGAAACACACTCCCTCCAGAATGCTCCTGGTCCTCCCCGTGGTTTCCACCAAGCAGGACCTGCTTGGAAAACTTCCAAATGACACATCATGGTCAGATGCCTGAACCAACTCAACTGGCTCCTTTCAATGATGAGGAGCAGCAGCTGGAGATGGAGCAGATGGAGCTGTTTGCTCTATTTCTAAGACTGAGCCCAGACACTATAGGGAGAAATATAATTTCAGCCACTTGTATCCGGAATCTTCTTCTTTTGGTCATGATCATGATATCTCATTACTATAGGTGACAGTTTAAACATGGACAAATGGGTAAATTGAGAGCTTTGCTCTTTGGTGTTTCTCTTCCATCACTTTGACAGACCAAAGCAGGTTCTGCATTACTATAAATAAGACCCCAATCAGTTTGTCCACCTCCAGGTCTATACTACCATTTCTTATGAATAACAAACCAGCCTGAACTCATCCACTTAAGGCTAACACTGACTCCTGGGGGAGAGCGATGCACTTTTTTCTGGTTGTAAATATATAGCCTCACTCTTCACAGAGCTGGTTGTCAGCCTAGCTGCTTTACACTCAACTACAAAAACACTCAGAAGGATAAAGTCTTTTTAACTCAATACACTTGCATAGTTGTTATTAACAAAAGTGGCATTTTTGTCAGACATGTTGGGTGTTACATTTAATGTTCTGAGATACAAATTAAGTACATTTTATT
Organism: Anableps anableps; assembly: GCA_014839685.1. NCBI lineage: Eukaryota > Metazoa > Chordata > Actinopteri > Cyprinodontiformes > Anablepidae > Anableps > Anableps anableps. Next base: position 16,750,571 of record CM026075.1, on the reverse strand, counting down.
ACCTGTTTTACTGTTATGAATTGTCATAAACATTATCTACTAACCACTATATCATCTACTCTTGAACTTTCATGTAACATATGCTTACGAACATTATTGGGGGTAATGTCAAATTGGTAGAGTAACCAAGTAAATTCTGTTTTTTCACTTTTCAAACCCACACTTCGGACCTTTGCAGTTTTTGTAATCATGAAAAATGATGAATGTCATAAAAACGCAACACAAAATACTGCCTGACGAGTATTGTTTTTTTACCTAATTGAATTTTGGTTCCACCAATTCTCATTTCCCTTAAAACTGTTTTACCTCACTATTTTTATTCTTGTGTGTATTGTATTATGTTTAAATCCAATTCAAACATAAGCACGTAAAACTGGCCACAAATCCAAAAATCAGATCATAAATATTCAGTGTGGAAAATGTTACTAAAGAAGATGCAAAGTTAGTTATTTTTCATATTAGTGAGAGAAATCACAAAAGGTCTTAGAACCAATTTAAAATGAAACTATATCTTTTGTGTTGACATCTCAGGGAGTTCAGTTTTCAGGAATCCTGAAAGTATTAGAGCTGTCTTGCCTTGTTTTATCCTTTTTAGCTTTCTACCAGTAACTGCCATCAAACATGCAGGATTTAGAAATATTTGCAGGCTTCTGAAGTTAGTGAGGATTTACATTTTCTTGGGAAAACACAATGCTTCTTTATAGTCAGTAATGCTAACTGCGCTAATCGCTCATGTATGATACTGAAGAAAGCATAAAATCTTCACTCCGTAATCACTTTGTCTTAGTATTAAGGTAATAATAAAATTGAGTTTTACAGCTGTTTCTCTCATACACAGACCATGACATTGCCACTGCCTTTGATATGAATGTAATAATTCAATGTCTTACTTTTTACGTCATAAAACAAATGATTGAAGTGATATCAAGAGGTAGTTTGATGGTGATGAAATGACTTCAGACTTATATAGCACTTTTCAGAACCCTAAAAGACACTTTACAATGAAATCAGTAATTCCCATCCACGCACACATTCACACGCTGATGATGGAAAGCTACTGGATTGTAGCCACAGCTGCCCTGGGGCAGTCTGACAGAAGCAAGGCTGCCATATTGCTCCACTGGGCCCTCTGACCACTACCAGCAGCCAAGGTGGGTGAAGTGTCTTGCCCAAGACACAGCAACAGAGACGGATGGGCCAGGGGCAAACTCCTATCCCCTTTGCCACCGCCCCAGTAAAGGTGTTTCTAGTTAAATCTGTTGCATAAAGTATTTGATTATGTTGGTTGTGGTGGGGTTAAAGGCCAGCAAAGATCCTCTGCCTCTTTTTAAGTTTTAAAGTGAAAGGTTAAGGCCCTGAGGCTATAGATTAGAGCTAGAGATCCCTACCTTTGTAAACTAAGAGCTGCTCTGTGCCAGTGAGCTACTGTGAGAACTGGTGAAAACATCATGTCTGACCCGTAACAGAAAATGACCCAGCCTATAGGAGAAACAGGGTGCACAGTAACAGACAGTCAAAGCTTCTCTGTTAGTATATCTTACCTAAATTTATAATACAGTAGCTCCATAGCTACAAAAGAAGACAATCAGGTGAAGGTTTGTTACATTTACAGGTTTATGTAATATGTTTGGCTGTTTTCCAGGTGACTGAAGACAGGAAGACAGGAAGGAAGAATAGGAAACAGTCATACATTACCAGAGTACAGCAAGTACAGTGTCTCCCATGACAACTTCAAGCGTAGCTCCACCAGATACACCCCGTACCCGCTTACATTCATTTACTTTTTTGTCACACTTAAATGTTTTTGATCATCAAGAAAACATTATCAGACAAATAAAACTCAAGGCTTTGTAATAAATTACAAAGCATCATTTTTATGGATAATGCCTCTCATTGTGGTTCATTGGACTCCCAAAGCCTGTAAAATGGCTGTGAAACCCTTTACAGATGGATGTCAATGACTTCATTTCCCATCTGTTCTTGAACTTTTTTTTTTTTAGATAAGGATTTGAAGTCTTGCTTTTTAAAAAAATATTTTAGCCTATTTCATAAAGTTAGACAGCTTTTATTTAAATGATTTCTTGATTCGATAGGTCAAGCAGTAATCCATTGTCCAAAAAAAAAAAAAAAGTTAAAAACATATGATTCACCAATGAACAATAGGGGATTATCAGTTCACATAGAGCCAAGCAGATTTGGATAACTTTTTCTTTTAATAAATGGAATACTCAATGAAAAAAAACTTTTGTATTTACTCAGACTATCTGTGTCTGATAAAAGTTTGTTTGACGATCTGAAAGATTTGTGTGAAAAAGAGGCAAAAACAGAACATTTCACATTACTGAAATAGTGTGGTGAAAAAAATATGAGTGTAGCTCTGTTGTTCTCATCCTCATCCTCCTGCTTTTAGTTTACAAGGGTTAGATTTATATCATCAAATACAGAATTAACAAACAAATTACATGTTAGAAAAATGAGTATTCCAACACCATGTTTGCTGTAACATTTATAGAGTTCCCAAATGCAAAACTTAATTTCAATTTGTTAATAAATCTGTGCCTCACAGACACAGCTGAAAAAAAGAAGGATTGTATGGCAACGACATATAGAACTTGGGTATGTGTTAAAGTAACATTTATGCAGTGGTGTATAAATAAATTTTAGATAGACACATTTTAGACCTACACATTGTATGCTATTGTATGCATTGTTATATTTTTTATAGCAAATTCTGCAGTCAGTTCTAAAGAATGCTCTTAGACCTGATACCTATTACTTTTAATAGTGTGGCTCAGTAGTTGCAGTCTGGATATTTCTGAGAAGTCTAAACCCATCTCTGACTAAAATGTTATAAGAAATCAAGAAGAGGAGCTTCATCTATTGACAAATACACAGTGCTGATCAGATGTAACAGCATAACAGTTACAAGATACAGAAATGTGATTTGTATATTGTTTTATGTGAAAGCCACACTGAAAATCAGTTGTACGGTTATATCCAAAAAAGCAACCCTGAATGTAGAATAATAAAAATAGAATTGAGACTTTTTAAAGTTCATATTAACAGATGAGACCACAAAAACAAAAAATGTTAAGCCATACTTTCAGTTTTAATGGAAATATGGAAAATTTGGGAAATAATAAGATTCAGGCAGGCCAGCAAAAAGCAGATATAATATAGACAGAGTTAAATATTTTTTTATTGACCATGATTGTGCTTTCTAAATTCACCCTAGTATAATGTAGACTAAAAGGCTTAAACTCCAAAGGCAAGTTATTCAATGTACTGTCTAAAAATATAGTAATACAATAGAACTACTAACCAAAATCTTAAAAAAAAACAAAAAAAAACAAAACATGCTGAAACTGGAACAGGAACACAATAAAACAGTGAATGACAAGGATCTCACATTAAACAAATCAAAACCAGGGTCATATATACTGAAAGAGATAATGGCTAAATATATGCAGGTAAGACAATATGATTCAGAGACAGGTGTGTCATTGAAGACAGAACAGTGAACAACAGGAATAACATTACCAAAATAAAGAAAAAAACATAATTTAAAGACCATACACTTATAAAAACAAAACTAAACCAAAACACCAACTATTTAAAATATAGAACAAAAAAATCAAAACAAATCCTTTACTTCTAAACTTTAAGATCTTAGATTCAGATATTTCACAGACATAAAAAAAAAAAAAAACAAGAGGACCAGGCTGAGAATAAAATACTCAGTGGCTGTTAACTCCAGGCCCATAGGGTGCTATTAAAAACTATGATTCTGCAGTGGAAATGCTAACTGAGGTCAAGAACACTATGAGTAAACAGTTTGATGATGCCTCCACAAATGCAAATTCAAACTCCACTGTGCAAGGCTAAAAAAAGAGGAATAAAAGTTGAGTTTAAATGGAAGAGGGGTGAAGGTGAAGTTGGATTTAGATTAAATATCACCAGATGAAAGGATTTCTCCTGTCTCTGTGGGTAAAAGCAATTAGAAATGGCAGATCACAGTTACACTTCAAATAAAAATCCATAATTTTCCCTTAAAAATAGATTGTAAAAAGTACACAGACACAGATGGCTAAACTGCTCAAAGAAGAATGCATTTTCATCCAAGTGCACACAGGTGTTCTAAAGAGTATCTGATTGAATTTACGGCAGCCTAAGCCTGGTGAGCAGAGACCAAATAGCATCCGTAGCGTGTGTTTAGAGGCCCCCTAGGACCATTAAATCAGCCCAGAGTGGATCAGGAAATCATTGCTATAGTGACGGGGAAAAGAAGAAGCCTGAGTTACGGTGTCCTTACTTCACGCTGTAAACACATTGTGTCCAGTCACTCACACAGACACACATCTGGGTTATTTCTGCTTTTCTTCCGCTTAACCATTTAATCTTATGGGTTGATGGTGTGAGGCTGCCTCTGCTCAGTTCAAAGCACAGGAAGTCAGTCAAGGCTCTGCAGATGAGAGAAACCCCCTCCTGGCCTGGCTCTGCACTAGATGTAGGCCAAAACTCACTGTTAAACACTCAATAAATTGTGCTCTGTATTTTATAGTTTTATAGATGCTTTAATTGACCAGTATTTAGCAATAGTTTTTGTACTTCAGGAAAAGTGCATCAATTTTCTCACGCTACTAGGTCATTGTAATTTTTGCTTCATCTTTCTCCCACAAAAATGCTGTTTTTTTCCAAATTTTTTCAGTCTTTTTCTTTATACATTAGAATCTTTTATATTGTATAATCATGTTGCATATTATTACCCAGGTTTATTTGTACTATTTAACTAATGTAATATAAGGCTGACAGTCGCCTTCAGTGTTACAACAATGAACAAATGAGAATATTTTCAGTATAGGCACGCAAATAAATCATAGACAACAAACATGATTTAATTTAGATGAAATACAAAAGCCAAAGAAGATAAAACACTAAACTGGCAGCAAACAAACAGTGACCCCTTGTTGTTACACAAAGTCACATGATCTTCCTTATAAGCTATAATTCCTTCCTCATGAAACAGGAACAAATTGAATGGATATTTCCATGTCCTTACGCATCCTTCCTGCCAGAGCACATACCTGGTGTTTTTAGGGTTGTTGAGTTCAGCCTTTGGCTACATGTCAAAAATCTTGCTTAATTTAATAACAGTTAAGTTCTTTAACTTTAAATAAGAAATATATTGTAAGTTACATATAAAAAATTTTTTATTTTTTATATGTAAAAAATAACATAAATAATAGCACTATGTTTGGATATCATAGAGCCTGTGATAGCCAAACCTAGACAAAACACGGACAACATGATGAAAAAAGATCATTCTTGTAAGGTGTAACCTCACAGTATTTTTCAAAGTACTTGCCTATAAATCAAACTATTATCAGTTCTTATTAGATCTAAAGTCAACCAAGACCTGATTATATCTGAATCACCTCACAGCATTTTACTGGGAATGATACAGAGACAGAAGCAAGAGGTGAGAGCTCTTTAGAGCTCTGCATCTATTGGAGATGTTAAGCTGGAGGTGAGAAATAACTGCTGCAATGCGGGCAAGTGAAGAAGTGGTTTAGCAGGGGGGAGCAAATGTCAGGTCTCTGAGTGCTTTGCTGAAGGGGAACATCAATCCACAGTTTACTTAGTTCATCTCTGCCTTCAGACATTAACAGACCCAACACTCAGGGCAGGAAGGACATAATTGTGCCCTGCAGCATTGACACTACTGTGCAACTAAATAACTCATTTTCACCAAACATGCAATTATTCTCTGTTCTGGCTTTTAATCATCTTCCTTTTAACCCAGATAATATTAAATCTACTAGGCTTTACCAATGTTGCAAAGAGTTATCAGGCTAATTATCTCTCTCAGTGTGTCATATTGAAAATTATTTTGTTCCTTGGCATACTTTTTATGTTTTTGCTTTTGCCTATAACTTTTCTGCTGCAGTGCCTGTTTGAATGCAGCAGTCCACCTTAACTGAATTGCAGCATTAATATCCACACCAGAAATGACAGTCTTTGCACGAAAGTAATGACTGTAAAACGTGACACAAAGTGTGAAAAGTCCACCTCAGCTGTCCAATACCAAGCATCTGAAACAGGATTTATTACCAGCATGACTCACATATGATATGTAACACATTGGCCTCATTTCCATTTCTCTCTGAGTAGTTTGTGTACATTCTTATGCTATTCCCTCTGTGCTGTTTAGTTTGCCTCCCATTGGAGTGTTGACAGACACTGGATGCTCCATGCTGTGGAGATGCAGAGAGCGTGGGAGTTGATGGCCAGGATTATGTGAAGAGGCGCAGTAAAACTCTACTTTCTCAGCAATAAAGGAAATGTATATTCTCTATCAAGCAAAAGGGAGTCTTGTCAAATATTCCATGTTTGAATATAATTTCAGGCAGTTTTAAAATATTTAACCTTAAAATGAATACAGACGTTTGATGTAAAAGTTCAAAAGTAAGGAACATAATATGTTATAGCCATTCAGAGTTTTACCGTAGTCTTTAAATTTTATTCAGACCTTACTTTGTAATCACTTCCACAAACTGTAACTTTATAGTTGATTTCATATCACAAATAGGAGGGACCCCTCCTATTTAATATTTACATGCTCCCATTAGCTCAGATTATAACAAGTAATAAGATCAGAGAAGTGATCTATAGTCAGTGCGCAGCTTCAGTTATTACAGCTAGAAGCTAGTGATCAGGCCCGAAATCTGGGTCTGATCACTAGTGATGGATTCCAACCTGAACCTTCAGAGACACATAAAAACAGTTACAAAATCAGCTTTCTATCACCTGAAGAACATTTCCAGGATCAAAGGACTAATATCTCAACAAGATCTTGAGAAACTCATACATGTGTTTATTTTTAGTCGCATTGATTACTGCAACAGTGTCTTCACAGGTCTGCCTAAAAATCAATCAGCCAGCTGCAGCTGATCCAGAACGCTGCTGCTTGTATAGACTTTAACATACTTCTGTTAGTTTATAAATCACTGAACGGCTTAGCACCAAAATACATTAAAGACCTGTTGTCATATCAACCTTCCAGACCACTCAGGTCTTCTGGTTCTGGTCTATTCTGCATCCACAGAACCAGAACCAAACATGGAGAAGCAGCTTTCAGTTTTTATGAACCACTAATCTGGAACAAACTTCCAGAAAGCTACAAAACAGCTGAAATACTGAGTTCCTTTAAATCAAGGCTGAAAACCCACCTGTTTAGAGTTGCCTTTGATTAATAGTAAGTAGAACATTGAACTATATTTTCTTGATGATATTTGCTTGATGATTTTGATGATTTTCATGTGTATTTGCTTGATGATTTTGATGATTTGGCTGCATACTTGCTAGATGATTTTACGATGTGAAGCACTTTGAACTGCCTTGCTGCTGAAATGTGCTATACAAATAAACTTGACATATAAAACATTTGGGCAAAACACGTTAGTCTGTTACTGTCTTACCGGTTTAGCTACACACAGTGCACCTTCTAATTTTACTTGATATACCATCATGCAGATTAACCTGTCCTCCTGTTTCCTTCCTTTGATCTCTCTTTGCTCCTATTCTTTTTTCTGCTTTTATCTTTTTTGTGAGACCACCAAGAAATAAAAGATACAGAACACATTTTGTGAAAGTGTTAATGAGATTTGTATTTTAAAGGCTGCTGAAAAGCTAACAAATGGCCTTCTGAGTTCAAGTCTCTCACAACATGAATGCATCCTTTTCTTAAATATGGAAGAATCAACTCTGTAGGATGGATTTTTATGTTTAAGGAACATATTTTTGGTGTTTGTACATACAGTAAGTGTGCAAGAGGACATTCATTATAAATGTGATTTCAACACCTATTTCTAACTTTTACAGTTGAATTAGAAACAGTTGTAATATCAACTGTTTTTGTCCATGTGGTCATCTATAAAAAGTGATGCATCTGTAATTGTGTATGGATCACTGTTAAAGGAATTTTCATTCTGATAAACATTAATAAGCGTCATTAATTTTCTTTGAAAAAACTAAATGCGCTCTGGACAATAATTTTCTGCCTTATGGTGGCAACAAGGCAAAAATAATACATGCAAAAAAAAAATTCAAGTTTTAACCAGTGACTCATAGTAGTTTTAAACAACTACTTTTTAAATTTCCTGTAGTGGTTTGCTGTGCTACAGTGCTAACACTGTTTTGTACATAAACACAAATAATAAGGCAGCGATAAGAGTTTTTTTTTCCCACCTCATGTGACAGCCCAAAACCAGCAGGTTCCCTCAGAGAAACTAAGTTTCCAGTTCTATACAATAACTAACTTCATTTCATTGTTTACAACAGACAACTGTTTATTAACATATCTTACAGTCCTGTTAAAATAATGGTCAAAGGTTACATGTAATGCATATCAAGATGATTCTGGGAATGTTGTGTTACATAAATGCAACTACAATGTTCGTTATCTAGCTATCCAGAAGAGGTCATTTTGTGTTTTGAAACAAACACTACACATTGCTAAAACAATACTCAAAAATTCCTGTTCCTAAAGAAGCTTTAAAACTCCTCCTTTGGTGTCCTTCTCAGCAATACTGAAAGAAAGTACCTTGTATAACTCATGGCCAAAACACAAGCAATTTTCCTTTTCCTAACTGCATTATCAGTTATCAATAGTCATTATGGAGAGGAGCTGTCTTGGCCTATAGATGTTTGATGTATGCCAAGAGTCAGGAGTCACAGTCGCTACAGTGCAGGGTGGGAGAGGGCCAAAGACTTTCCTCTGCCAAAAATGTCACTGCCAGCAACAACATTATTTTATTCAACAACTGAAATGTTTTCACTTTCACAAAAATGTATACCGAGCCATGTAAAAAAAAAAATACCCACAGCATTGTACACTACATTTACTTTTCAGGCAATCTTACATACCAATGAGTAAAAACATGACTAACATTCATAAACTAAGCATGCAATGTTAATTAGTTTGCACTGAAATGGTCCTTCTCACAGCTTCAGATTTACATGCTGTTAAGAGGAGATTTGATCAGGTGTTAGGACCTTAGAAGCTTACTTAGCTACAAGACCTGATAAGATCATGTCCAAAGGCAGGTGGAAGACCACAGCTGACAGGGGACAAACTGTACCAGTGACAAGGGTTAGGCTCTGGACAGTAACACATCTGTGTTGGCTACAGTTCATATCATACAGGATAAAGAGGATCTCGATGTAAGTCAGTTGTTAAAGACTGATATTGATGCAGTCATCCTAATAATTTTGGTGATTTGTGCATGTTCTGTTAAGAAATTAGTTTTACACTTCAATGACATTTTTTTATGTACAGTTGAGTGAGTCAGTGGCTGACGGACTGTGGGTTATTTTGTCAGTTTATGCATTTGTTTGGAATACAGTATTGTGTTTCACTGAAGAGTTTTTTTTTTTTTTTTTTTTTTTCATTTTAAGTAAGTAAATTCAGCAGCAGATTTAGCTCTTGCTGTTTTTAGAAACTTTCACTCCTACACTCCTGATTTCAACCTGCTATGACTCAGGACTACTAATTGTCTTCACAGCGTGAAGGAACCCTCAGGGGTATCAGAAAATAACCTTGAGTGATAACTCACGTTCAGCTGTCTTTTTTTTGTTTCACCCAGACCTTTAATTTCAAGTGTGTAATGTGATCAACTATACAGTACGTGTTCATACTGTAGGTGTATGTGAATGCATGTGTGCAAAAAATCAGTTATTCTGACAGGGTAAATTTGAACAAAAGTCAGAATACTGAAATACTTGACAAGAAAAAAATTTAGCACTTTGATTTCTTCTGAAACATTAAATGCATGCATGCGGTTCAAACTTCTATAAACTTTAAAAGTTTTGTTTCTATTCTCTTTTTGTCTCAAATGAATTAACTAGATTAAAGGGGGAAAAATTTCATTTTTCTGTGGTTTTGGGGGTATAATATGATCTGTTGTGCACTGATGAGGTGGTGCTAATGTCAAGAGTTGGTATCAAAAGCCCTGCTCACAGGCAGTCAGCTTTGTTTCTTTGCTCAAAAAAGGACAAATCAGAAAACAGTTTATCTTTCTACGTAAGTTATCTTTCTATGTAATTCATATTCTCCAATTAAAGCACACCATCAAGCAAACAGCCCTTCCCTTCCCCTTCCATTCTTCCGTCCAGCTTATACACCGGCTAATTTAAGGATCTAAGTCATGCTACATATGATAGCCTCATAGACTCAAAAACTCTATTGTGAATATGTTTTCAAACATAAAATCTTTCTTTGTAACTGACACCAAGGTTTATTCGATCATTTTTGATCCAGATTTATGCCTGTTTTTCCAGAAGCACACATTAACGTCAAACATAAGGAAGGTGTGTTTGTAACTGAAAAATCATCCATGTCCATGCTTCTTCGTGGAGGTAGTATCTTCTTTATGCTCAGATGATGCTTCAGGCTCAAACATATATGGGTTCAAACTTCCACTAGCCATAATATCATAATAATGGATTTGTGACAGAGTGTTGCACCAAGAAGAAATGTGTGGATGGAGGGGGCAAGGGTGTGTGGGGGCATGTTTGACCAGTTTCCCAAATATGGTTGTCGTCAGTCAGAATGAAGTCACTAGGTAAAGACACATAAACATTACCGTACCCAACCCTTTTACTGTGGAGGGAAATCTGGCCTGCCAAAAACAACCCCCTACAAAAAGGTGACATTGTTTTTTAATTTAATTCTTTGGAGAAATGACATATGCAGCAATATCAGCTACATGAAATAATTTATACAGTGATGTCACCACCCTTTTAAGATCACTGTTGATAGAACAAAGTCAATTTCATCACACATATAAAAGCCAGAATCTGTTGGCGATGTTTATCTAGGTGAGGACACTCAATGTGTTTAAAATACATTTAAACAGTGTCAATGAAAAGCCACATTACCACTTTGTCTAAAAAGAAAGTATGCTTCTTATGTTTTTCATTTAAGATTATATGAAAAAAGACAATTCTCATTTGAAACCAAAAGGGCAAGAGCCAGCACATTTGCAATGGTAGTGCTTCAGTTTCAGTATGAGACATATTTTCTGAAAGAATATTCTGTATATTGGTGTTTGAAGGCCATTTATGTTGTTTTTACACTATTTACTATGTTGCTATGTATTTTGGTGTGTCTAAGAACACGTTTTGTGGCTTTAAATGTGAAAAAAGAAGCACATTTTATGAAACACCAAGTGCTGTTATGCATTAAGCCCAAATTTGTGCATACCCCTGGTACATTTAAGTTTAAAGTGATCATTTAATTTTACCAGCATGTTTCTTCTGATTGGAAGTAATATTAAAATTTGAGAGTGGTGAAGCCAGAGTCTCAACCTGAATCTGATAGAGAATGTCTTGAGAATGCAAAGATTAGAGTGATGGCAAGGAGGCCTTTTATCTTCAAGACTTGAAACCTGTCACCAAAGAGTAAATCATTAAAATATTCAGAGGAAACATGCAAAAATCTAGTCAGCTAACAAGAGTTTGATTGCTGTTATGTCAATAAAGATTTTTCCATTAATTTTTGAGTATTGTATTGTATTGTAATTTTTTTGAAAAGGTAAATAAAAATACATTATTTAGTCCTTTTTTTTCATTTTGTTTTCAGAGATGCATGTTCATTGCCTATCCAGAAAAAACTTCTTGATTGAATAGAGATAATTTAAAATCTAAATCAGCAAGGAGCATGAATGTTGTGGGCCTAAATGTATGTATATCACTTATTATACACTACTGTTTACTATTCTTCATGTGTATTGAAATTAAGCCTCTGGACAGAGCAAATTGCTTTTGCTGTGATGTCACATTTTATCAACACTTAAAGGAAAACAGAATAGTGTTTTAAGCTAACATCAGGTGAAAGAAGACCATAAAATATGCTTGTTGTAAAATAATAATAAAACCCATTTTTTTAAGCACTTAATATTGAAAAAAAAAAAACACTCAGGTATTTTCAGCATTTTCTGTGACATGAGAACTCGCTCGTGTCATAAAGGCATGAGCTGTACATAATTACCAAAATAGAAATTACTATTAATGCACTAAATTAACAAACTGTACACTGGGAATAGTAATCGGTTCTCACAATTCTACATTACCAACTCGGTCGCCATGCGCTTTGGGTTGTTAGCCATGCCGGTCCTCATCATCAGAATTCAAATTGAAAGCATTTTGACTTTATTCTGAACATCCAGCTGTCGGTTCAGGGTCATACTGGTATGGTTGTATATCATTTACTCCCATAATATGTCTCATTTTATAACATCTCATTTTTGGACATAAAATATGTTAAAATGCACCACAGTATAGAGTAAATATGAATATTTCCTTAAAAACATGTAAAATCTTTAGTCCTTTTTTGTTAGCATCAAGTTCATATTTGAAGGTCCTTTCTGCCAACACCCAAACTCATGCTTAGCTGTGATTAATATGAGTCATCATTAAGAGATCAGTATCTTTTTTTAGACCCTCAGTGACATTCTCACACCGAAACATCTTTGTGGTAAAGTCACATTCTACCTGTCTTAACATCTATGCCTAAAATAGATATACTTCATTTAAAAAAACCCACAACTAATGCTTTTGTTTTAAAATCAGTTTATTGTGTCTTCTTCTGTGCATACACACAGAAACAGTATACATTCTACTGTCTTCCCAGTCTCTTTACCCAGAAGCCTGAGGTAACTTTTAACATTTCCATGGTTTCTCTCAGTGGAAGTCAACGCCTCCCACTGTTTTCTTCAGAACTACCCGTCTGTCCTTGATTATCCTTTCACTGTGTTCTAACTTTCTCTTTTCCTGGGTCTTGAGGCCATGTTGTTGAGTAAAGGAAAAAAAACAAGGTTTTACCAGATAAAATGTAATCGTAGCAATAGACATGGTAGTAAACTTTGTCTGTGCAAATCAAGGAATTCTAAAATCCGTTTCATCGCAAACTTTATTTATTTTTGCAGCACAAATGCCCCTACAATTTCCTTGATTATTGACTTGCTGACAAACAGGCTTAGTTTGTGAGACTGAAGGGTTGTGGGTCTGTCCAGGTGATCAGCTGGACAGTAGCACAAGATGGGACTGTTGTTATGACTTGGCTCAAAAGCCACAACAAAAAGGGAGACATCTATAAGATTTCTTTAATATAAATGTATTAAAAACAGCGGGAGATCGATAGATGGACTGGTGCTGCATCTGCAGTGATGCGGGCGTTGTGCCAGTCTGTTGTGGTGAAGAGAGAGCTGAGTCAAAAGCTCTCGATTTACCGGTCGATTTACGTTCCTACCCTCATCTGTGGTCACGAGCTTTGAGTAGTGACCAAAGAATGAGATTGCGGATACAAGCAGCTGAAATGAGTTTTCTCTGCAGGTTGTCTGGGCTCTCCCTTACAGGTAGGGTGAGAAGCTTCTCTACGGAGCCAGTTGAGGTGGCTCGGGCATCTGGTTAGGATGCGTCCTGGACGCTTCTCTGGTGAGATGATGCAGGCACGTCTCACCAGGAGGAGACCCAGAGGACGATCCAGGACACGCTAGAGGGCAATGTTTCTCGGCTGACCTGTAAAAATGTCAGGATTCCCACGGAGGAGTGGGCCCAAGTGACTGGGGAGAGGGAAGTCTGGGTCTCACTGCTTAGGCTGCTGCCCCCGCGACCTGACCTCAGATAAGCAGAAGATGGATGGATGGATGACTTGAAGAAATATTGCTAAACACCAGATTATAAGATTATGAGAAATTGTGACTCTTTAAAAGCAAGATTTAGGGGAATGAGGGAAGACTCCAGACTTTTCCACAGTGCAGTAGAACCAACCACATCTGGCGCTGCGCAAGCAGGCTGCCTGCTACAGCAGCTCCAGCTCGATTCTGAGTATTTTCCTTTAAAATCTTATTTAGACATATTGTATATTTTGTTGTTACAACTCTTTTTTTCTTATTCCTGGTTCACACAATGGAACTGACCATTTGTAGACAACTTTGTTTTTATTTTCGTTTTTTAAGTCTTTTGTGTTCTGAGAAGGCGTGAGCATTACTCCCAACAAAATCAATAAGTGTTTATATCCCTGCTGGTATCTTTACAACTTTACTGTTGCACCATTTTTTATTGTCACTAATTTTAAATAGTCTGTATTTTTAATGCTCAAAGAGACATGCACATCTTGTACATTTTTTAATTATCCTACTCAGTTGCACATTTTCTTACACAAAAGAGTATTTTTTTATAACTACACAGTACTTATTTTGAAATGTTGCCCTTACTGTACAGTGCTTTTATTCTTTATTCTATTTTTCTATTTGTCATATTATATATATATATATATATTTATTTATACTATATTTTTGTGTTAGTCTGTTTGCTGTTATTGCCCGTCACTGTCACTTTGTTGCTGTTGCATAGAAATTTCCCCATTGTGGGGCAATCAAGGATATTTCTATTCTATACCCCATAGAAAGTACATAAACCTCAACTCAGCTTGATGAGATGCAACTCTTTTGGTAAGCCTATAATGACCAACAACATATTGTAAAGGAGTACCAATAATATTCTGGGTCATCAGTGTGGACTGAACTTTGAAGTGAATCCTCTGTGTTTGCTCCTAAATTTCCAAGATGGTAAAACTTTTCAGTTGACAAAAGTATTGCTTTGTCAGGTAGCTCTGCTATGGTTATAGTTTTCACCTTTTTTATATCTTTCCTTAACAGTTGCACCTATATGAAAGCCAATTTTAGTTTTAACTTCATTTTGAGGCCTTTGTGTGGTTCCACTTTTTCAGTGTGATGTATTTTTTTGTTCCTGCAATCACAAAAAAATGAGGCAAAAATTGAGGCAACTGTTTTTTTTCTGATCATATCTGACAAAGAATTGCTAGAAATTCCCAGTAGGGCATTGCTGCATAACTAGATTTGAAGGGAGCGCTGCAGCAGAAAACATTACGTCTTGGGGTGAAACTACCACCAGATCCCTGGCTAAGGCCATGATTTCTAATTACAAGAAAGAACTGATTTATTTTCCAGTCCAGTGGGGACTTATGATGGCAGTTTAAATGTCTATTTATCTAAATATAGTCATAAACCATTAAGTATGTAAAGATTTTGCCTCCCAGTAAAACCTTGCACACCATTCCAATAAAGATTATTAGTCTTCCCATAGAGCATGTGTCAGTCTCAAGTGACAATCAATACCCTCTTCACTCTCTCTCTCACACACACACACACACACACACACACGTGCGCGCGAGACTCCCACTTATTTTCATGTCAGAATACCATATTTTTTCCAGGTTCAAATTTTCACAGTTCAAAGTCATAAAGGTAATATCGGTTTATGAAATATATTTATACAGTGGACACTTTAATAATGAAATCTGCAAAAGTCACAATAAGGCTTAGTGTAGCGGTGGACTAATGAATAAGAAAATATGGCAGATGGATGGACCAACGGATACATGAAAAGACAGATAGGTGAACAGGTAATCCATGCTTTTGGTTGGATGGTTGGACGGTAGCTTAAGGTATGTATGTTTGCATGGATGGTTGGATGGATGATGTTAAGAAGAAATTGAAAGATGCATAGATGGCTGGACAAATGGCTGGACGAAAAGACGCAACTTTTAGAAAATGGAATCAAGTCTGGGAATAAAAATATAATAAAAATAAAAATATTTTTTCCAAACTTATCCAGACCTTTAAATTACTTAAATCAAGTCCCATACTTTTTACAAACTATGAAGGAATCCAGCACAATCCAGTTATGCCATTTTGGGCAGATCTAAAACTTTACAGCTCCAAGCAAGTTAGAAATTCTAAGCATCTTTGCTGGTCCTTACTGGTGGCAACTTTGTCCAGTTGGGTATGAATATTGCTTGATAATACTCATTTAAAATTGAAAATTAAAAAATCAGTAGTGAAGTATATTGTCTGTGTGGAGAAAATGAAGCCATGCTGGTGTGCATAACGAGCAGCTTGACATAGGTCAATCCTTTGCTATTTTGGTGACTTTGTGTACTTAGCAGACACAGATACCAGAATAGCACAATCAATTGCATTGGGTTTCACTACACTCAGGCCTTTTCTTCTTCTTAAACCACTTCTCCTTGGTTTGTCAAACTTTAAAAAGAAGTTCCAGTCTTGTATTTGTTGTGAATTAGAGGCCATCGGAAATGGGCTTGCACAGTAAGTGATGACTGTGCCAGCCGCAATGACACCAAGGAGCCTAGAGCTACTGAACACTCGCTCGGAACATAGCACAGTCTCTAATTAACTAATAAAATATTAACCACCTCTTCATTTTCCTCTTATTCTGTCTGCCTCTTTCTACCCCTTGCTCTCCGTTTTTCTTATTACCCATCCTCTCTACCCCCATTTTTCAAAAACTGTCATATGTTCTTACATACAGTGGAGACAGTCAATCTTCTGTAAAACAGGGTAAAGGTAAAGTCCATGAACATGCATTACAGCCATTTTCTATATCAATTCAATAATATAAACTTGGGGGTTATTAAAAACCAGGAGCATCCAACACAACAAAAATGGATACAGACTGTTCTTAGAAAATCTAACAAAATATACTTACTTTTGTTAGATTTTTCTTTGTTAGAACTCAAATATAATATATATTTACCCCATTCCAGGCTCACACAATAGGTGTGAATGTCAGCATCAATTGTTGTGTGTAGGCTTGTGGCTTTTTCCTATATGTTCACAAGGGACTTTTCACAAAGTGGAAAACAAAAACATACAAGGGAAAAAATGAAAATACCATAAAAAAACACACACACACACACACACACACACACGCGCACACACACACACACACACACACACACACACACACACACACACACACACACACACACACATTTTGCAGTACACAAAGGATTCTATACTGTCCCCTCACCAACACACACACACACACAGACACACACACTCTGAGCGACAGCCCCTAGGTCCATGTGCTGCTGTGATATTGACAGCTCGGCTCGGTGCCCATCAATAAAGCTCTGGAACAGGCCAGAGGGCCAAGGCCCCCATGCTGTTCTCCCAGGTGCCTGATCTATATTAAGGTGGGTTGCAGACCAGCTAAGCCAGCAGGGGG
The DNA here is from genome assembly GCA_014839685.1 of Anableps anableps. Lineage (NCBI taxonomy): Eukaryota > Metazoa > Chordata > Actinopteri > Cyprinodontiformes > Anablepidae > Anableps > Anableps anableps. The sequence goes on along the minus strand of CM026075.1, from coordinate 16,733,459 downwards.
TGCACAGTGAGAGCAGATAAGGCAGCTTGAACAGTCGTTGGCTACCTCCTGCCATGACTCTTTTAAAGGAAGATACTTATTAGCCAAACTGAGAAAAAGAATAAGGGAGTTAAAATGTTCAGTCATAAACTGTACTACTTTGGCAAAGGGGTTGGAGAAGCAGCCTAAAAAGAAAGATTACTTTTTATTAATCAGTTAGTGTCTTTGTGGAAGTGGTCTCTTGATGGGACAACCAAATGACTTAAAATACAACATATTAAAACTGTGTCAAGGTTCACTCATTTGTATTCTAGATTAAGTTTATTTTTACCCCAAGTCTAAGTCAAGTCCCAAGTCTTTGAGAGGCAAGTCACTTCACAAGTCTTTGATCTCCAGACTAAAGGCTTCAAAGTGCTGAAATAGGCTGTCATTGACGTAGACGTGAGATGAAAATTCTCATTTTGTTTGCAGAAAGCCATCCGTCTGCTGAACTTGACACCATGTTCGGCAAACGGGTCAAACTATTTCAACAGGGCTCTATGCGAAGTGTTGTCTGATTGGTCACAAGTTTGTGACCGTGTTTTATGCGGATATACACTCTGACAGCAGTGTTAATATTTCATTTCAACTAGTTCGCTTTCCACTATCCGGTTTTTGTATCTTAGGAAACATGAATAATTTTGAGGAACATTTATCTGATGCGGTGAGGAATTATGTACATTTGTACAATTCCTTACCTTATAACTACTATAATAATAAGACTGGGAAATGGTCGATAACTCCTGGATGAAAATTGTAACTCTGTTGTCCACGGAGGATTCTATCTGCACAAAAATGTATCACTCTCTCTGTAAATGTTTTGAAAAAGCAAAACAGAGAATGCAGGCAGGGAGGGGGAACCTCAGCGGGTAGGGGCATGATGTATACTGAAGAGATGCAAAGTGGAGATGGCTGGAGATGCAAAGTGTGAAGTATTTGAGGTGCAAATCAATCATTATGTCTTTGAGGTTACAAGTCAAGCTCAAGTCTTTGAGGGACATGTCAAATCTTAGGACTTTGGAGGAGAAGTCAATTGCCAAGTCTTTAAGATCAAGTCAAGACTCAAGTCTCTGAGAGGTAAGTTAGATCACAAGTCTTTTACCTCAGGTCAATGCCAAGTCTTAAGCTTGGAGTGACAATTCAGGTCTCAAGTCTTTCACTCCTAGTTCAGTTCAAGTCCCAAGCCCATCTAGATGGATTAGAACATTCAATTTGATTCAAATAAAGTAGAAGAATCGAATTATCCTTTATCGCCCCAAAGTGGGGAAATTCAAGTGTAACAGCAGCAAGTCAAAGGTAAGTGGGAGCATGCATAACTTATAAAAATATAAGACTGTACAGTAAGTACAAACGTACAACATGGGAGAGATAACACTTTACAGTTATTAAAAACAGCACACTCAATAAAAGAAATGTGCATCTGAGTAGGGTAATTTAAAAAAAGGAAAGATCTACAAGAGATGAAGATTGCTCATGAAACTCAAGTCCCTGACCACAACACTAAGTCAAGTCTTGAGTCTTTAGAGCAATAGTCTCCAACTCCAGTCCTCAAGGGCTACTGCCCTGCAACCTTTAGATACATCCCTGTTCCAGTACAGCTGAACAAATGATTGAATTACATGCCTTAAAGTTTGGCAAAGTCCTGTGTTGGAGCAAGGAGGAATTTAAAACCTGCAGGACAGTAGTTCTTGAGGACTGAACTTGGAGACTCCTGCTTTAGAGCATGCGTCCAAGTCAAGTCTATTGTCTATGTTTTTGTTGTTTAACCATAACTTATAGTCTGAGACTTGAGTCACCAGGTTTAGTGGATACTTTCCCAAAAATCATCTATAAAGTATCAATCTGTTTTATTCATACTAAAATTCGTGGTGAATATTAGCAAAACTTTACAATTTATAAATTAATTCAGACATCAGATGGTGAAGAACATTTATCACTTGTGACTGTACATCCCCAACCCCCATTGTGGAGATTCTTAGATCCAGAAATCCACATGACAGTTCCCAGCACAAATTAGGCCCAGCACCTTTACATTTTCCTTTCTCACCTCCAAACTCCTGAGAGCTGATTGGTCATGGAAAAACCCATGACCTTCAAATGGACTACCTGGCAAAGCGGAAAATAAACCACTGGGTTATATGACGCATCGTATGCATCACGCATATGATGCATATAACAAGAGTCACAATAACATGCATTGAAAAACACAAAATTGCTGAACTGCTGAACTTATCTTTGTTTCTTAGTCTTCATTGTTTTCTGCTGATTGCGTTTTTGTCTAACCAAGTGTCTATGACAGTGACTGTACAAAATACTGTAAATGTATTGGTTTTCAAGCCTTCTCACTCAATGGAGGTCTGATATTGTCAATTGTAAAGGCCAAGAATGTAACAGACCATACACAGCATAGTAAAAGTAAATAAAGCTTTGACAAATTTCTATTTCTCTACTGATGAATGTCCTGCAAATCAGTGGCATTTTTCTGAGTAAGTCAAATTAGTTAAAGTAGATCATCTGTAAATAAATATAGCTGAATTCAGTGTATCAAGCTGTTCTAACTGTATCTAGTTCTAATTCTCTATTCAAGAAGAAAACACCAATGTCAAAATACAAAAGAAGACCTTTATTAGTCCCCCAGAAGGGAAATTACATTTCAGTACAGCCCATGAAAAGAGAACAAAAAAACAAACAAACAACATAAGACATGGGTAGAAAGGTGTCTGAGGCTGCAGCCATGTGGATGCGCTGTCCTTTTGATAGATGAGAAAAAACACTTGGGAAGTGGAGGGGAAAAGTCATATCTCGCATTTTATCCCTAACAGGACACGGAATGAGATTGCAAAAAACAACCTCAGCACAAATAAAAAGCTGCCCAGAGACTGTGAATGCCCAGGTGAGCAATGCAGCCACTTGGCGCATCGTGACTGTACAAAGCAACATGAGGGGGGCCAGTGGAGGCAGTGAGTTGAGAGAGGGTGTGTTTATAGCTATGAGCATTGTGTGTGTGTGTGTGTGTGTGCATGTATGTGTTTGTAAGTAAGTCAGTGAACACTGTCCCAGATACCACCCCCAGCAATGGTCCTTGATAAGTGATGGAGCATATATCAGCCGGCCTCAGTAGAGTTCTGATTCAGGTCCACAGATCTCATGGGGAAAGGCAGCAGGAGTAGAGCATCTTGTTCACATAACATCCAGGAGAAACTGAGATAGCCAGCCTTCCAAGGCTGACACAAGGGAGCCAGATTCAGATAACAACAATTGTTTTGGATCAGGCCAACTCCTTTAATTTTTATCTGGCCTAAAGTCTCACTGGTACATCTCAATCGTGACTCCAAAAAGCCAAATTTGGTGGTCAGTTCCCGCCAAGCCGAACTTGCAACTTTTCCAAGGTCTATTCATTCCTGCGCGAGCGAGACCAGGAACCACAACTAGCCTGCGATTCTGTACAAACATTGCATCCAGTGTCATGATTTGCGAGGTGAGAGGTGGATCAAAATGCAAACAGGAATATGGAAGTCTCATTATGATTTAATTAAAGTCCGGACACACTTACAAGAAAACTAAGGGAATCACAGGAGAAACAAAAGAAGTCAGAGCAATGGTAGATGCAGAGGTGACGTGGAAGTACAGGAAGATAAAAGGAGAATCCAGCAAGGAGTGAGAGCAGGAGAGAGGTTTATATACAGAGGAGGGAGCAGAGAAGACAAAAGAAACTGATTACAGGTAACTGACTGCAGCTGGGGGAAGGGAAATGAATGGCAGGCTGACTGAAAACAAAACAAAGATGACAATAGAAGGAGACCTAACAGAAATACTGATTCTAACTAGATAAATACGAAGACCTAAAATACTTGAACTAACCAAGGAAATAAAGTGGGATGAAGGAAATAAACGGTAAATGTGAACCATTCCGAGAACCATTCTAATAATACATAACTGAACTAACAGAGGGAAAATAAAGAAATCAATGCAGAGAAATAACAGAAGCAAAAGTCCCAAAGAACAAGGGATCATGACATCCAGTTTGCAATATCACTTTAAACTACACTTAAAGTTATGTTTGTTATGCTTATTAAAAGGCTAAAGCAACTGCAAGAAAACACTTGTTATCTCTTAATCCTTGCTTTGTCTTTCTCTGTTCTTGCCCTGGAGATAAGTATTTTTCCATCTTCATGTCTGTGATTGCTCTTAACAGGAAAACACATACAAGAGTGCAAAACCATATACAGTTAAAAGCAGAGGTTTACATACACCAAATAAAAAGACACATATACCTTTTCTTCTCTGTCTGACGTTAAATCAGACCAAACGTCTTTCTTGTTTGCTTCAAAATGAAAAGTTTACATACAGAGTGATTGCAGTCTTTAAGACAATGAGGAAAATCCCAGATGGTGATGCAATGGATTTGAAAACTTCTGATAGGTTAACTGACACATTTGAATTAACTGTGGCCATACCTAGAACACACTGCTTTCTTGTTTGACACAATGGCAAAGCCAAGATATCAGGAAGATAATTGTGGAGTTGCATAAATATGGTTCATCCTTGGGAACAATTTCCAGATGCTTGAAGGTGCTGTGTTCTTCTGTTCAAACAATTATACACAACTATAGACATGATGGGAATGTCCAACCATCATACCGCTCAGGAGGGAGATGGGTTCTGTGTTCCAAAGATGAGTGTGTTTTGGTCCGAAATGTGCACATCGACCCTCAAACCAAAGTCAAAGACTTTGTGAAGATGCTGGTTGAAGCTGGTAAGACAATGACATTATGCACAGTGAAACGTGTCCTGTACAACATGGGCTGAAAGGCCATTCAGCAAGAAGGAAGTTATTACTCCAAAAGAAGCCAGATTGCAGTTTGCAAAGGCACACAGGGATGAAGACCTTCATTTTTGGAAAAAATGTCCTCTGGTCTGATGAAACTAGTGTAACTGTTTGGCCATATAGACCATTGTTACATTTGGAAGAAAAACAGGGAAGATTGTAAGCCTGGGAACGCCTTTCAAACTGTGAAGTATGGGGGTAGCAGGAACATGTTGTGGAGCTGTTTTGCTGCAAGACCAATTGGTGCACTTCATAAAATAGATGGCATAATGAGGAAAGAATATTATGTGGAAATATTGAAGTACCATCTAAACACATCAGTCAGGAAGTTAATTTAGTGATTTAGTTAAGTTATAAAGTGGCTTAAAGACAACAAAAGCAATGTTTTGGCCTGGCCGTTACAAAGCCTTGATCTCAGTCCTATAGTAAATTAGTGGGTAGATCTGAAAAGGCCTATAGACCTGACCCAGTTACACCAGTTCTGTTAGGAGGAATGGCCCAGAACTCCAGCAAATTAGTATGAGAAGCTTGTGGAAGGAAACCAAAAACGTTTACCCAAGTCATACAGTTCAAAGGCAGTGCAACCAAATACTGAGGAAACATATGTAAACTTCAGATTTTGAACACATTCATAAATAAATCTCTGACATATTATTTCTCTCATTATTGTATAATAAAATTTTTTTTAGTAATTCTTACTGATTTAAAACAAGAGAAGTTTGGTCTGATTTAACTTCACACATTGAGGAAAAAGGCATATGTGTCCTTTTACTCTGTATCTAAACCTCTGGTTACAACTATATGAGCTTTGAGTTATCTTTTATGACACATGATCTTTAACAAGCAAACAGTCAACTTGAATCACCTCATGGTACCTTTCGTTTGATGTTATCTGCACCTCCTCAATGTGGTAAATACACAAGACAAAAGGGTAGAGATGACAAAAAGTAGAAAAACATTCTCTCAAGGCACATTATATTGGAAAAAGATACATTTTCTTTGGCAGCTTTGGAAACATAATAAGCTGTCAACAAACCAATTCAAAAGCACTAGCAGGGTGTGGGCAGGCAATTAATTAATTTGTGCTTATTGTATTGCTGAGTGTAATAATTACAGTTTATTTTATTTTTTATAATGCCAATTTAAAAACCCCATAAACTTAGGGCACCACACAGTTTTATGTTTTTAAGATGTTTTTTTTCCTCCTACAAAGCAGTTCAGAAAGTTCATGAAAAGATGAACCAGTGAAGTGGGGCTGCTACTTATTGATTTAGTAAGACACCATTAGAAGAGACTCAGGGGGATTTGAAGTCAGTGTTGTAACTATATATTCACTTTTCATGATTAATAGAAGATACTACAGCTAACTGGTTAATGACCAAATAAGTAAATCAGCACTAGGGAACAATTACAGTATACAGTATTGATTGTGGTCTATGACTTTATAACTGTTATTTTTGCAATGGATTCATATGTCTTCCATCCATCCATCCATCCATCCATGCATGCATACATACATACATACATACATACATACATATATATTTCAAGCTATCATGTCACTTCATGCTGTGACTTTGTAACAACTAAACAGACTAAGCATGAGAAGTTACAATACATTTTCCAACAAAGTACCCACTAGTTCTTTGAACTAGTAGTAGATAAACTTGTACAGTCTCTGTTAATTATGGTGAAACAGAGCCACCATGGTCAGTCTATGGCTTGGTTTGATGGATACAACAACAAAAATGCTCAAAATGTTCAAAGTTTTTGGACATGTTGGGATAATATATGAAATGACCCTACTTTAAACTTAATGTATGACCTGTTTGTTGTGTTCCTTGCTTGAAGAGGTATAAATAATTTTGCAAGGCACTGCAAATTCCATTTGTTAACCAAAATGTATTTAGTAAATGATTTTAAATTTAAATGATTTTAGGTTTATAAGAGGTTTGATATAAAAGGTGTGTCATGTTTTGATTTTCTATGAAAGTAAACAATTACCTGAAATACTGATGATAAATCTAAAGTTATTTTATTTTTGGTCTAGGCTTGTTTAAAGATAATGTAACCTTTCTATGAAATGCGCTGTCCAGCCCAATCTTCAACACAGTAAGTCCATAGACATTTTTTTCTTTCCAAGAGCACACCTGAAAGCTACAACATCTACCTTTCATCACAAAAGGCTGATAGCATCAGTCATCCGAGGGGCCATACTGAACCAGGACAAAACATACACAGGTGCACTGCTGACTCCCTCTTGTGCAACCCAGCTGCCACAGAGGCACTTACAGTGGCAAACCTCTGACATATAAAGGGAACCCTTCTAGTAGCAGGTGTTCCGTGCATGTCCAGCTGTGCTAATATGAGCTTTTAACAGACATCTCAGCATAGGCTGTGTAAAAGTAAAGTTTTTAATCTAACAAGTAAAAGCATCACTAGTGTGAAAACATTAAAAACTACTTTAGGCAATTGAGCAAAATATTGCTTGGATTTTGTGTGCAACACTAATCACTGTCAAGCTTAGTCAACAATATAGTCAAATTCTGACATGTCTCTTACCAGGACATGGTAAATACTATATTCATTTTCCTGCATCCCTTTTTGCTCAAAAGCATCTGACTTCAAGTTTAGATCTTGCTTTTTGACAAGAAAATCCTGTTACGTTTTCAGATCTCAAAATAAATAGTGCATTGTGTTAAATTTTATACAGTGAAGCAGGCCAAGATTTGTCTGTTAAATTAAATACTGTTTTGGAGTTGAATGATAAATGAGAGACAAGAAGGAACAAAAGAAAGGGTTTAAGCTATAATAAATATTTCTTCTAACAACACAATACAAATGTGATCTTATAAAGGTAACACATGTTTTATAACCAAGTCTAGAACCAAACTTTTCAAAAATATCATGCATAACATTTTTGTAATTGCTGGTGACTTAAGATGTTGCAAAGCCAATTGATATTACATCCTTCTAATAAAACAAATTACAGTTGTGATTTGTTTAAATTGCAAACAATTACTTTCATTAGCAGTTTAATCTGTTACAACCATTGCCTCAGGGTGGAGAGTTCCACTGATATCCAAAACTGCACTGACTAACACAGACACATTGAGCTCATTTCAAAAATATTTAAATTCATTTACCCAGAGCACTACTATTATTAATCAGGAGGTTGCCATTGACCAAAGACACACTTCAGGATTCATATTGTAGTAACTAAGATCCCCAACATGACAAGTCTGCAGGTGTCTAGTACATCAGTAAATCATGTTTGGGCCTTGTGCACTGAGGACCAGAGTCTCCCAAAGGAATTAATAATGTAGTGGTTTGGTTCAAAACTGTATTGCCTGTTGTGGGAATCCAACTTTGATTTGAATGATTTTTTTAAGTAGTGTTACACTGTACTTAGTTTTTCATTTATGGGTTAATCAGATATAGCTGAGATCGGTAGGGTTTTATAAGATAGAACAAATTCTTAGAAGGGTGTAGAACACCTATATATTCACTTACCTTTTACAAAATCAGAAACCTCAAGTATAACGTGTGTGTTGATCTTAAACTGATTATGTGGTTCAACTTTCTTATAAACATTGTATGGTATGTGTATTAATCCTTTGTAATCGAATCTGTTGTCTAACTCTGTAACAGGTGGGGTCAGTGAGGGGTCAAGGAGAGCACTGTGTGGTTTCAGGAGCAAGTCTGAGGCTGATTAGGAGGATAGGGAGGACGACTTAGTGGAATGCACCAGAATACTGATAAACTCGGTCCCACGTCCTTGGGTTGAATATTTTGTACAAAATAACACCTGCATTATCCCTGGGTAGAAAATTGTCAGGCAGGGAAACGTCCGCCTCCTGGCGGCTAATGTCAGGACATCCCAGACAGTAAAGAACCACCTAGACATAGCGAGGTATAAATGTATGCGAGTTAAAACCGTTAGTCAGATCACTGGGGTGAGACTGCCTTTTTTTCCTGTCCACACGGTGCTCTCCGAAGACGCGTCTTCGTATTTTTCTAAAAGGTGATTAATGTTTCTTTTTCTTGTGGTAATCAATGATTATGTTGGGATGTTGGTGTGATTTCATGCTTTTGATTGAATGAATAAATTGCTGGATAATTTTTGAAGTTGAACAGTGATTGTTGTCTTGGTTTCACTTTTACACCCAGTATCCCCGGGCCTGGGGAGATGAGAGGTCACAACGAGCAACAGGTGTGAAATCTCTGTCTCAACACTGTCAACATAATCTTGTGAGAATTTACTGTCCCCAAAACAAAACTACAATGACATAATCTAAACTTAAACCATATACTCTCCCTCTTTCAACCTGTCTCATTTGTACTTCAGTCACACAATTTTTATAAGTAAAAGGTGAGAAGATTTTTATAAATCTTAAATCATGTTTTAGCAATGTGGCTGACACAAACATGTCTTACACACACACACACACACTATATATATATATATATATATATATATATATATATATATATATATATATATATATATATATATATATATATATATATATATATATATATATATATAAATAAACACACACACTTGACTATATATATCCTTTTCACGACCAGTAAGATTGCACACAATTCCATTCAAAGACCAGTTGCAAATATAATTTTATTTCTATATGTACATTACAGCAGATCTTAATAAGACTCTCAATTCCTTGGGGTTGAATTCACCACTTTTGATGGGTAATACTGTAACCCTTGAAAGACCTTCCCTTGGGTAGCAGAGCTTGAACTTTAACTCCACAGACAGCAGCAACATAAAATGCCATGTGCAGCAGCTACAGCAAAAATACATTACCTCTGCTGTACTCTTGTATCCTTCCACTAGAAACAGTCATATGTTCCTGTACAGTTGTACAAACAGAGAAGTGCAGAAAGAAGAATACCATGTTTTATATCATGGAAAAGAGAATTTATTAGGTGTCTAGGAAAGATGTCCTTTTTCTGTTTTTCTTAATAAAATTTTGGCAAAAGTGATATCAAACATATTAAAAGTAAATGCACTCTCCTGTTGCTGAATTAAGGGTTCCATCTAGAAAGCATTAACATTTATTAATTAAACTTAAGCTTAAGCAGTTCATTTATAGACACAATATTACAAATGACAGGATAAAATTATAAAACGCCCCAAAAAAGAAAAGTTATTTAATGATTTCTGTGTACTTTATGTTTCATTTATTTCACTGTTATTTTCACAGCTTTAATTTGCTACATATATTTCAATCAGAAAGTATTCAGACCCCTTAACTTTTTCCGCATTTTGTTGTGTTACAGCTTATTCTAAAACAAATGAGTATTTATTCTCATCTACACATAGTATCTCATGATGAATAGACAGATGCAGCTTTATAGAATGAAGTGGACATTTTTATGGCAACTGCGGTAGAGTAGTAGTCTTGCAGTCTGAAAGTTGTGGGTTTAATTCCAGCTTGTCTTGCTACATGTCAGTGTGCTCTTGGCAAGGCACTTAGCACCAGTCTAAGTATTGGTGTATGGATGTGCGTGACTGGGTGAATGTGGCTCTACTATAAAGCGCTTTGAGTGGTTAATATGATTCAAAAAGCGCTATATAAATTGAATCCATTTACCACCGGCAAAAGCATCTTAATGCAGTGTTTAGGTATACAGCCAGTCCTGGGTCTTTTATGGGTTGGGTTTCATCAGACCATTGAGTTTCATCAAACGACTGAATTTGGACAGTCTCCAAGGTGCTTGCTGGCAAAATTCATCCAAGCACAGAGGCCTGTCATATGCCTTTTAGTAAGGAGCCACTTTCATTTGCCACTCTGCTGGATTGGTGGAGGGTGTTAGCAATGTTTGACCTTCAGGACAGCTTATCTATCTACACAAGGGAACACTTGAGCTCGCCCTATGTGAGCACTGAGATCTTGGTCATCTGACCATGGTCCTTCCCTGATTACTCAGTTTGGTTAGGTTAGTTTTAAGGAGGGTCCACATATTTGTGCCTGGTGACAATCTGGCTTCATTTGACTTCATTGGTTGGTTTCTGCTCTGATATGTGGTATCAACTAAGACCTAACACAGACAATCGTTTTCCTTTCCAAATCATTGAGTTAACTGAATAATTGAGTCAAGTAAATTCAACACAAATTAACTGCAAGCAGGTTGCAGAAGGTTCTCAAGGATGATCGGTGAAAATCCAGTGTACCTGAGTTGAGCTCCATTTTGCAAAGAGTGTAACTACTTACGTACTTGTTGCATTTAAATGTTTTCAATTATAAACTTACAAATGTCTGAAAACAAATTTCCATGCTGTCACTGGGGGTCATTTTCAAAATCTTTGTAAAGAAAACTATGCCTAAATTAGTTTTAGAATAAGCCTGCAATGTAACAAAATGTAGAAAAAGTGAAGAGTCTGAATACTTTCTGGTGGCATTGTAAATAAACTTTTAGATACCAACTGGATTTAAAGTAACACCAGGCTTTTTGTGAAGTATCCTTATATTTGTTGTATCATTGTAAATTAGATTTAATGCAAAGCTGACAAAGCCTTTTGAATATAAACAGCCCATCTGTCAGTATAAGTGACTGTGCATGCTCAAGTAGAAGTGTTTAAATGTGTTTTGCTGCTTTAACAAAAGCACCACTTTGCAAGCAAGGAGATTAGTCAAACACTGGAGCTGTCACTGATTTGGTTCTGCATTAGGGAGCCTGTTCTTCTCCTGCTTAAATTTATTGTAAAAATGACATGTTTTGGTTCAGGTATCGTTTGTTTTATGGATAGACCATTTGAGTATTGCCAAAAGTCTGTCTTCTTCATCTCTTATTTCCAACACAATCAACGTCTTTCAGCTTCATATGTTTATCCTTTAATCTAAGTCCAAACTATCTCAAACTCAACTCAAACTGTAGCTGGAGGCTTTTGCTTATACTTTCCTTCAACATGACACAGCAGAAAAAATGGTACCAAGGAGAATCTTTAAATCCATCCATTTCACCCACACCCAGAAAAGCACTGGCAGTATATACACCTGGAATGATGCATATGCAAATCAAATATGCAGCTGCATACAGAAAGCAAAGTCCAGATGCAGCTGCTCAATCAATGTTCAGTGTTTGAGCTTTAGTGTTTGTCTCGGCTCCTGACCCTGAACATGCCTCTCTTTTTCTCTATCTCTCACTTTATGTTGTTCCTGTTGCTGACAGGTGTAGAAAGCTGCAGGGACACAAGAGACCAGTTGCATGAATCTGCTATTGCTCCCTCAACTCACTTTGAATTTGTGTGGCCTTTTCTTAAACCGACATTGAAAGATTCAAAGCAAAAAGACAAGTAAAAAATAAGGTATAGAACAGCAGCAAATTTCACAAGATTTTACAAGTGAAAGAGAAGAGTATGCACAGGCCAGATATACAAATGAATTCCCTGAATCTCTAGCTCCTCTCACAAAACCCTTTAGGCCAGGACTTAGACACCTCCTGGATGTCCATTTCTTTGTGATTTTTCAAATGGCCAGGGTGGCAAAAGGGAGCTGAAGTCGCTACTATGCCTCAGGGCCACTAAACAAGGTCGTGACAGCACTATGAAGGTCGACTCATGTAAGGGTAAGCTGGCTTTGGAGCTCAAAGGTGGGATGCAGCCTTGACAGATGGTCTATGAGATCAGCAGCTAGATACAGGACTTGAGGCAAAAACACACCTGGACACCGTGAGGTGTTTCATTCAATGCAACATCAACACACTGGGTCGGTTGCGCTGAAGTGTACAGAGAAAGCACACATCATTGGACTGCAGCCATGGTCTTGGCTGCAGTTGGTATTGGTGACGCTTCAAAACAGAACAAAACAACAAGAGGTGTATCTTTTTTTACTTGGTTACACACATATTTTTCTCACTATTGCTCAATATTGACCCAGCTGAGCTATACTTCATGCCTCACTCTCATTGGCTCGGGACACAGTTGGCTCCATTGTGGATTTATGAACAACTACATGCAGCTTAGAGAGAGGTAGGTCTTTGCATTTATATAATGCACCTGTTGTGAAAAAGCTATTGTTTATCTGGTACTACACATTTAGGAAGTGGAAAGAAAACAATATACCTCCTAGTAGAAAAGACAGAGTTTGTCATACATAGTTAACTTGTAGTAAAATATATAAACATAGCAGAACTAAACATAAGTTTATTGAAATTTGTTAGTGGAATTTGTGTTTGCTTGCTTCGGCTTCACAAGCTTTAAGCATCCATGCACCAAGACAGTTCTTCTAGATGTGGGTGACTGTGCAGAAAATACTTCCTATTAGGGCTGAAGAACAATAGGAAACATGAAAGCACAAGGTTGTTTTTGTAGATTTTGATGATGACACGATTGTGATTAATCCACAGTTTTTTCACTACTCTCGCTTTTCCATCATTACGATGTTCCCCACCCAGTGGGCCCTCTGCAAAGCTCTGAAATTAAGTAAACTTATAACCATGTTTCTTCTCAGTTTTGTGTGAATCTCTTTTGACACATTGACTTGAAGCATCTTTACTTGATAAATTACTTTTCACTTGTAGTTAAAGGCAGTGTAACCTTGTTTTCATTCAACTTTATTGGAAAACATAACTCCATAAATACCCAGACAAAACCAAAAATACAACATAAAAAACTGTTAAAAGATAATTAAAAACATAAAAGAGTATTATACATAGAATTTAAAAAACATAATTAAGAAGACATCATAAAAGCATGATCACACAACATCAATTTCTACCAGTGCACTCTTGATCTGGATGAGTAGTGAGAACTCCCAGTGGGATCTATGAGTGCTGCAATAATACTCCTAACAGCAATATCCAGATGTTGCATAAAAAGGGGGAGGGGAGGATTAAGCAAAATCAACTTTTTTGAGCTTTATGTCATGTTATCATATCATTTCCTCATCAAACACATAGCCGGAGTGTTGCTTTGACTCGTTCATGCATGTTTGAGAAATCGTAGTCTCCTGCGGCAGCCATTCAGGGGTTCCTAAACAAATGCTCACACAAAGTACCGCCTATTTACCCAAACCTCCACCTAGGAGATTCAGTTCCCCCAGATGTGATCCTGCTCCACAGAGCACCCCTCCTCCATGCAGCTCCACCAGACTAGCAGTAGCAGCGATGAGCAAACACCTGGTGGAACTGCACGTTTGCTGGGCTTATCATACAAACTACATTGTGCTTAAGAACAGTTGTGAACGACATCAGTGGACGGCATGGAGAAGCACTGTTGTGATGACGTACTGATGGGGGAGTGTTGAAATGGGTAGGAGGCTCTTAAAGAAACAGAGTCCAATTTCAAGGCATCAGATATGGCAATGATGCGAAATCAAATTTCTTTTAAGTTCTTTTTGATATATACAGCATTTTCATAACAATTAAGGTAACATAGTTACTTGATTGTGGTATAAAATGGCACTATGTGCCTGGAAAATACATAACACCCCCCTTTAAGTTAAACACTCAAGCTTCTTAAAAGTGCAATAAATCAGCATACTCCTACAGTGACTAACATCCAGCTGGTGCTCCCCCACCCCATGGGTATTTTAGGGGAATTCTGATGGCATCATTGTGTACAACTTGCCAGATTTTATTTTAACTAAATAGCATGTGTACAGTTGTGTTAGTCTGAGAATAAGGGCTAAAACACTATACAGGTGCATCTCAATAAGTTTGAATTTCATTGAAAAATTAATTTCTTTTAGTAATTCAGTTCAAAAAAAGAAACTCATATGATATATAGGTTCTTACAGTGATACAGTATTTCAGGTGTTTTTTCTGTTCCTTTTGATGATTATGGCTTACAGCTGATTCAATTTCTCAGAAATTTCAAATATTAAATTTAAATATTACTTACTATGATCAAAACAGATTTTTAATACACAAATATTGGTCGACTAAAAATATGTCCATACTTTTAGCATCAGTAACTACATTGCTGCAGTGTTGCATGGAGGTGAACAGCCTGTAATTCTGCTAAGGTGTTTGTGAAGCTCAGAGTGGATTATTATTGGGATTCAGCTCATCTGCGTTCTTGTATTTCATGTCTCTCATCTTCCTCTTCACAATACTCTATACGTCCTTGATGATGTTGAGGTCAGATCAGTTTGCTGGCTAATAAACCATAGTGATACTATGGTCAGTAACCCAGGTAACAGCCTTTGAACAGTATGGGCAGGTACTAAGTCCTACTGGAAAAAGAAATCAGCATCTCCAAAATGCTTGTTAGAGGAAAATATGAAGTGTTTTAAAATTCCCTGATAGACCACTGAACCAACTTTGGAGTTCATAAAACAAAGTGGGTCAACACCAGCTGATGACATGGCTCCTAAAATCACCACACACTGTGAATACTTCACACAGAGCCACAAACAAGTTGAATTCTGTTCATATTGTCCTTTGTCAGACTACAGGACCTTAAATTCCAAATGAAAAGTAAGATTTACTTCCGTCTGAAAAGAGGACGATGGACCACTGATCAAGAGTTCAGTCATTTTTCTTCTCACCCTGGTCATTTCTTGCCAAGGTAAGATGCTTCTGACATTGTCTCTGGCACAGAAGTGGCTTTACAAAAGGGGAGCAACAGTTGTAGCCCATGTATTGGATAAGTATGTGTGGTGCCTTTTGAAGCTCTAAGTCCAGCAAAAGTCCACACCTTTTGAATCTCTGCAAATCTGTTGAATAAACTTTGGTTCACAATTGACTACAGGCTGCTTATATTCATATGCTATGTGAACAACCAGCTTCTTGACTTTTCGTGGTTTACCAAATTTCATTAGTGCTTGTTGGTCAACTGGCAAGTCAGCTCTCTTAATCATTATTGTGTAGATATGACAGACAGACAGACGGATACACAGATACACCGATACACAGACAGATAGATAGATTTCAAGTTGAAAATAACTCTAAAATACTTTGGCTGTGACCAGCTTCAGTCGAGCATCAATTACATCAGTGTTTAGACAAATAACATGGCTAATGTGGCTAGAATTGCTCTTGGCTCATGAGTAAAGTCATTTCCACTGTCAGTCCTGTTTTAACGACTGATTAACTTAGACTCTGCCTGAGTACAATTGCTTGTACTCTGACTCACTTTTATCACTTATTCTGCTTTTTTTGTTTTGTTTTTATTTACTAATGCTTGCACAACAAAAAATATGGAAACACTGATGCCCTGTGTAGTCACAGGAATGCTCACAGTATGCAAATAGTGTTCAGAGGTGGGTCAAAGAATCCAGGGCACCAGAATATGTTGCTATTTACTACCAATAAACACACAGCTGTTTAGGCATCTCAAGAAACAAAAGCAGTGATTGAGCTTGCGATGTAAAGGATTACATTTGTTGTGGTTTTCTCTCAGTAAAACAATTGACACCACATTTTACACTCGATACCAACCCATTTCCTGTTACCATAGCAACCTAACTCTTCCCTCTCCATTGCTATTCTCTAAATCTTTCCACCTCCTCTTTATTATTCATCCAGCCTTACTTCAGCATAAATCACATAAAAGATAGCTATAAAGAATGTGTTATTTAATGGAAATGGAGTTGAGGGAAGTGTTTAACTTGATTTTACGAGTCAAGACGAAAATATGTTTTAATACCTACATTTTTTGTAGCATATGTCGGTGTTAAAAATTCCAGTAAAGAACAAGTTTGCAGTTAATATGATTTCAGTGATATGAGGTATAAATTCAACAGCAGAGTAATAATAAGTAGGGAAAGAAAATGAGGAAATGTAAGCAATAAGTCCCTCAAACTGTGAACTTAAGCTTTTAAAGTCTGCCATTCTCCCTGCCTCCTTCTCTGTCACACACACACACAATGGGTACTGAAGACTTTGGGCTGTGGATGTGTTGCTGGTGTCTTCACAGTGACACTGGTGCTGAGTTACAGTGCTAATGAGAACTTTAATGTCACCCACACACAGAATCCTTGCAGACAGATTAGAGCTGTGATTACACTGAGCCCCGAGAACACACAGGAACACAGCTATAATACACAGAAACACGCAACACACAAATTCCCTAATCGCAGTCACGCACATCAACAAATAAGCACAAATGGGGTTGAAGTTTCACAAGTAAAAGCCGGTAATAGCATCCGGGGCTCCACCAGTGATCCTCTGCTTCTGTTCTTGGATGGTGCTTCTGTTGCCACATCAAGCTAGAGAGAGGCAAAAATAGAGAGATCTAGATAGAAAATTGCAGACAGTGCAGGAGACAATGGATTCAGAAATCTCGACTTTAAGATCCACTGCACCATTTTAGTATCACAAAATCATCACCAATGAGCACTGAACCACAAAGCAACAGGCACAGATTAAACCGTTCAGTTTTAAGTCTTATTTAGACTTAAATATAGAAGGCTAAATTTAGACAGTGCCTTGTACTGGATTTTTTGTTTTGATAACTTAATTTTAAAAGCACAAAACCAGCTACAGATACGTTGAACAAGACAAATAATCTCCCAAAATGAAAATGACCATGGTTTTACCCAATTGCTAACGTTTGCCTGTGATGTATGTAATACACCAGTTGAACGCTATGAAGCTTACTAGAAATTGCCTGCGCTGTAAACAACCATCCTCCACTGCGAAGAAAGAAGTGCCGGGCCGAACGAGATGGCTCCTGAAGTTAATTCAATATTTGGAAGAGTGGCCAACACGGACTGAACAGCTTTGTTCACTTCCTCTGCTGCCACTGCTAAAACTACAAGCTGCCAACAATTCTAAAACAGCACAGAAAATCTACGTCATTGTTCACAACTTCTTCTGTTCGCTGATTGGCCTGGTTGATATTCTACCAGAGGAATCCAAGTCAGTGGGAGAAAGCCCAAACTAAGCTGTAAGTGAGATTTGAATTGAACAGAATAGTACAGGAAGGCAATGGTCAAGCCAGATGTGAAAGTACAACAAGATGAACAGAGTTACATTTGTTTTTTCTATCGTTTGGTCTGACTTCAATTTCCAAACTCTTGTTCTGTTAAAGTCTGATAGTCCACCATCACTACTTATCACTATATAACAGGTTAGCTCAATAGGCTATAATGAGCACTCGAAAACCCACGGCTTTTAAGCGCTAATTGGTAGATTTAGTCTTACTATTGTGTATTCTAGCTAAATGTTAACATCTATTCAACAAATAAATCTAGTTTTAAATAAGTACTAACCTTTTACTTTCAATCTAAATTTGTTGTGTAATTTACAAACTTTCATGTTTTTTGTTTACAACACCTGAATTATTCAGCTGTTTCTATAGGATGTAAAGTCAAGTTTATTTGTATAGCACATTTCAGTCGCAAGGCATTTCAAAGTGCTTTACATCATAAAAATATCAAGCAAATATACATCAATATCATCAAGCAAATATACATCACAAATATTGATCAATGTTACACTTACTACTAATCAAAGGTAGCACTAAACAGGTGGGTTTTCAGCCTTGATTTAAAGGAACTCAGTGTCCCAGCTGTTTTGCAGTTTTCTGGGAGTTTGTCCCAGATTTGTGGTGCATAAAAACTGAAAGCTGCTTCTTCATGTTTGATTCTGGTTCTGGGGATGCAGAGTAGACTAGAACCAGAAGACCTGAGTGGTTTGGAAGGTTGATACAATGACAAAAGATCTTTAATGTATTGTGGTGCGAAGCCATTCAGTAATTTATAAACTAACAGAAGTATTTTAAAGTCTATTCTCTTAGCTATAGGGAACATATTTGAGGACTTTATAACTGGGGTGATATACTCTATCTTCCTGGTTTTAGTGAGAATGCGAGCAGCAGTGTTCTGGATCAGCGGCAGCTATCTGATTGTTTTTTGTAGGTAGACCTGTGAAGACACTGTTGCACTAATCAATGCGACGTAAGATAAACGCATGTTTGAGTTTCTCTAGATCTTGTTGGGACATCAGTCCTTTAATCCTGGAAATGCTCCTCAGGTGATAGAAGGCTGACTTTGTAATTGTCTTTATGTGTTCCTGAAGGTTAAGGTCTGAGTCCATCACTTTTGGGCCTGATCACTAGTTTCTAGCTGTAATAACTGAAGCTGTGTGCTGACTCTAGATCATTCCCCTTTAGGTCCAAAAATAATAACTTCAGTTTTGTTTCTGTTCAGCTGATGACAGTTAGGTTGATGTACAGTCTCCTCATCAATCCATCCATCAATCCATCCATCCATCCAGCCTAATGGATCATCTGCCATACTTTACAGTGGTCAGATGGTGTTTTTCCACATTCATTAAATCATCTTTTGTCTAATACCAGACCTACCTGAAACATTTGTTTGGTCAATTTCAGTCTAATCTGACCTCATCTGAGGACACAACGCCCATTAAAGACCCATTGGCATTTAACTACACATGCTTGCATTTTAGTTATTACTCTGACTGTAGACATTGACAAGTTTAGGCCAGTGGTATTTTCATTATTTTTTGCTATTTTTAGGTGTATCACTAACTGTAACAACAGTGTTTTGTCAAAAACATTTATTTCTAAACACTGAATCTTTTTCTAATGAATAAATGCATTGTAAATAAAAGTTGATTTTTATCAAAAATGTTTAATGTGACATTAAATGAAATGAAATGGAATTTATTTTAAGTTTTTAAACATTTTCATCAGTTGCACCAGTAACTGTGAAGTGCGCTGTATCTATACAAGTGATTAAGCAAAATGGAGGCTAAAGTTGGGACAGAAATAATCAGGCCTAAATAAGCACTATGTTTAGATGTATTGCTGAGTCACAGCTAATGAAGACTCAGTGTAGCAATAACTTAATCTTTGAATCATCATCCATAGATAATGTTGAGGAAGGAGAAGAAATGTAGAAAATGCTTTTCTTAATAGCCGGCTTGAGTAGCTCAGGTAAAATAAGTTGAAAATTATTTAGCTGACAAAGAACAAAATCTTAAAGGGCCGGTAATATGTATTTTCCAGGTACATAGTGCCATGTTATAGTGCAATCAAGTAACTATGTTACCTTCAGTTACAAAAATGCTGTATATATCAAACATAACTTAAAAGAAATTTGACTTCGAAATTTGAAATTGGCGTCTCTCTCTCTTTAAGAAGCTCCAGCTCTTTCCGACACTCCACCTTTAGCATGTCATCACGACAACATTTCTCCATTATTCTGTTTACAATTGTTCTTAGGAGCACTGAACTAAGATGTAGTTTGTATGATGAGCTCAGCAGACACACAATTCCACCAGGTGTTTGATGATTGCTGCTGCCGCTGGTCTGGAGGAGCTGTGTGGGGAAGGCGTGGAGGAGGGGGGGGTTCTCTGTGAGGTGGAAGCGCAGCTGGAGACTGCAGCTCCAAGGAGGAGCTTTGTGGAAATAGGTGGCTTTGTGAGAGCAAGCGTTTAGGCACCCCCGAATGGCTGCCACGGTAGATTCAAGGATTCCTCAAACATGCACGAAAGAATCAAAGCAACACTCCAAGTATGTCTTTGAAGAGGGAATAACACTATACCATGAAATAAAGTTCAAAAAAGTCGATTTTCCATAATAACCCCCACCCCCATCCATCCAGAGGCAGAAAAACATGAAAAACAACATGAGTGAGATTGACAAGCTGAAGTAAAAGCAGTGGGTCAAGAAAAGACCTGAAAACAGACAAGCTGTAAATGACAGCAAAGCCACATAGAGTAGATGGACGAACTTGCGGTGAGTGGGTGCAAGTTGCAGCTTTGGGTCAGGCTACAACATGGTAGAGGTGGAACAGTGCTTTGGGCTGCTGTTCCTCTGGATAACTTTGTTAAAAGCTTTTAGGGTGCTGAAAATGGATAAATATATACATATGCTACTAGTTTCTTTAAGCTGTCATACAGAAACAACCTCTGCATGACCAAATGCATTAAAGATTTCAACCCTTAGTTTCCTTAAATGGTTTCCAAATAATGGCCTTACTCTCTTGTTCATCTGACTTAGAGTCTAATGGTTCTAATGGAGCAGTCTGAGGTATGACATTTAATGTGATGGAAGACAGTATATGGATTGAAGAACCCCGCAACTCTTCTTCAGCACAAGTTTTGAGGATCAACAGTTTAGAAATTGTACACCACTCTCAATGTACTCAGTATACCTCAGTAAAAGGAAGTATGGGTACCAGTTATTACAAAGGCATGAGGCAAATCACAAAAAACAAAGTCATCTTTTTGTTTTTTGTTTCACAGAGTCAAAACATATTTTGAGTTTAACTAGGGTGAGAGGAAACTGTTTTAATTGTATTTATTTATTTATTTATTTATTTATTTATTCTTAAGACATGGTTACTAAATACTGTACAGAAGATAGAAACAATTTGGCATGTTATCAGTACAGATTAAAAGCCAACATCTGTGGGAGCAATATTGTACATGGCACAGATAACTTGCACACTTCTGGAGTCTTAAATAATACTGCAGGATAATTACAGCTATTGGAGGAACATAAGCTGCCATCCAGACAATCCAGTCTTTTATCAGAGCAGATCTGAGCATGGTCTTGCCAAACCAGCTCATTTAACAAGATAATAGCTCCACTGTTAACTACAGGTGCAGAGCTGTCTTCCTATTAGTTCAGAACTGACACTATCTGAAAACATTCACAGCAGTCCAAGCATCAACAGTATTTTTCTTGCAAAATGAATAAAAAAGAGAACCTCATAAAGGTGGAATGAAGCTCTAAGGTAAAAAAAAAAAAAATATGTGAATACATGTTAATTACTGTATACAGACTTAAACTCCCACAGTGAAGTTTACTTTCTCTGATCTGAGACAACAGCAAAAATAAGAAGCTCTGTTAAAGACAAAAAACATATTAGTGTGTTGGTGCAGTTTTTGGTTATGTTGTTTTCAGTGTTGTCAATTTTATAAATGTCAAATCCAGTTTGATATAAAATACATGTAGTTATTTCCTGTTATCTTTTTGTCCATTTTCCTTTTTTTAATAAGGCCCAGTTCAGATGTTATCTTGTTTCCACATGTTACACTTTCATTAAACAGCCCTGAACTTTTTTCTCCACCCTACCTCCATGTGTGTCCTACATTTCATATTATCATTTTGTACATTTTGTATTTATCTGTTACCAATCAGACACCCAGCCCCCCATCTCTTTATGTCCGTTTTCCCCACATGGTGTTTAGCTTTTTCTTGATGGGTTCATCTCCAAGTCCCTCACATCCAGTATTTTATCGCTGCATTCACACAGAAAAAAAAAATCAATACATATATGGAAATATTGTCCTGATTCCTAATGAAACTTTTTTACTGACTCACACAAATGCAGTCATGTGTAGGCATGGGGTGGAATTAGATTCTCAGGGTATGATAAGGAAAAAAAAGGTAATTTCCTCTTTATTCTCTCTCTTTTATTCTTTTTGTTCATTAATCACTGTTAAAATAAGTCTTACAATATAAAAATGGTTGGCCAATGCTTTCTTATCTAAATTGTAAATATTACTGGAATAGAATAGAATAGAATAGAATAGAATAGAATAGAATAGAATAGAATAGAATAGAATAGAAATATAATTTATTGTCCCTCAGTGGTATTTTGGTGTTTTTCAGAAACTGTACGAGGAATTTGTGAGGGATGGGAGACTTTTTATGCTCTCCAGAGAGCATAACCTTGCAGCAGTGGAAGCTGCCATAAGAGCACTAAAAGAGTTCTGTGGATGGGTGCTGCTGTAAATCCTGCCATAAAGAGAAAGGATAGGAGACAGTTTTATCCAGCTAAGAGCCTGCACGGAGGGATTAAGGGTTACAGCAAGACAGCGAGAGAAGTAGGAGGCGATGAACAGGGGCACCATGTATGTGATGGGCAACCACCTTGATAAAAATGAAGGGTGGAGAGGAAATGGGTCGAGGGAAAAGTGGATAACAGCTGGGAGAAAATGTCAGTGTACTGCTAAGGTCAAATTCTATAGGACTGTGAAGGAAACCTTCATTGAAACACAAACATGGCCTCCCAAGTGGAGAATGCACTGCCCTTCTGAAGAGTTTCATTTTTAAAACAGCCTTTTAAGAGATTTTCTAAGGTCTAAAATTCAAAAAACTGAAAAACAGTTTTCTTATCTACGCTGTAGAGGATTCAGTACAAGAGGGTTGCAACATAGATGAGATTTTGGATTATAGGACATTAATTATGATGCATCCTCCACACTCAAACCAGTGTCACCAATAAAGCATCAAGTCAAATTATGGATGAGCTTCTTCAAGAAGATGGACAGGTTACATCATGAAGATAAAAATACCTGAAGACAGAATTTTCAATAACATAATGCACCCATAGCAAAATAGTGCCTCTTGATGGAGTTCATAGATGGGCCTGTAATTGCATTAATGAATAGAGGTCACTACTTTAGGGCAGGTCACAAATTAGAGGAGGGTTATGTGCTGATGTCATTAAAAATAAGATAGCTAAACAATTTAAGAGGTAAAGATGACGTATCACAGCCATTGCAATTACTTATATTGTCATGTAAATGCATCTTTTGAACATTTTCACATTTTGTCATATTATAGACAGAAATTTCAGAGGATATGGTTGAGAATATAAGAGATACAATAAAAAAATACTGAAAGAAAATGTGTTTACAATTTTTTAATGACTAAAATCGGAAATATGTGGTGTGCTTTTGCATCAGCCCCATTTACTCTGGTACCCCTAAATGGAATCCAGTACAATGACTCACCACCATAAGTCACCTGCATAAATAGAGTCCACTTCTGTGGTATTTATAGGGGGATGTTATGTATTTTCCAGGCACATAGTGCCATTTTATGCCACAATCAAGCACCTATGTTACCTTCAGTTGTTAAAAAAATTCTATATATTTTGAACAAAAGAAATTTGACCCCTTGGAATTGGCCTATGACTCTTTGAGAAGCTCATACTCTTTCCAACACTCTGCCTTCAGCATGTCATCACAACAATGTTCCTCCATTATGCCTGTTACTGCACTATCGGTGACAAAGTCACTTACAACCTTTTATACGAAAGTTGGACTGAGAAGTAGTTTGTTTGATAAGCTCAGCAGTCTTGCAGTTCCACCAGATGTTTAGTCTTCTCTTTAGTTTGGGGTAGCTGAGTGGGGAAGGTGTGGAGAAGGGGTGCTCTCTGAGGCAGAAGCTCGGCTGAAGACTGCAGCTCCAACATAGAGCTTTGTGGAAATAGGCGGTGCTTTGTGAGAGCAAGCATTTAAGCAGCCCCAAATGGTTGCCACGGAAGATTCAAGGATTCCTCAAATATCCATGAAAGAATCAAGGCAACACTCTAGATGTTTTTGATAAGGGAATAACATTATAACACGATATAAAGCTCAAAAAAATCGATTTCACTTAATACCCCAAACTCCCCCTTAATTTCAGAATAAATCCAGCTGTTCTTTGAAGGCATCATGAAGAGCAAGGAAACACCAGACACAGGGTGG
Organism: Anableps anableps; assembly: GCA_014839685.1. Classification (NCBI taxonomy): domain Eukaryota; kingdom Metazoa; phylum Chordata; class Actinopteri; order Cyprinodontiformes; family Anablepidae; genus Anableps; species Anableps anableps. The sequence goes on along the minus strand of CM026075.1, from coordinate 16,709,185 downwards.
TTTATTCCATCATTAGAAGAGCCTGACTCAACTACAAACTAACCAAGACATGGCTGTCCACCTAATCTGGTTAGGGAAGGAGAGCATTAATAAGAGAAGCAACCAACAGGTTCACAATAACTCTGGAGGAGCAGCAAAGATCCACAACGCAACAGGTAAAATCTGTTGAAAGGACACCTATTAGTCATGTACTTCAGAAAAATCCTTTTAAGTTTTTCCACGTCTTTTAGACGCTAACAGGTGGAAGATGGTACTCTGATCAGATGAAATCCAAATTGAACCTTCTGGCAAATAACCAATACACTATGCATACAAGAAAATTAACACTGTATATCACCAAGAACCCATGATCCCCACCGTGAAACATGGGGATGGAAGGATCATGATGTGGGGAAGCTTTTTTTTTTGGCGGTGACAGGGAAGCTGATGAGACTTGCTGGGAAGACAGACAAAGTTAAATCCAGGTCAGTCTTGGAAAGAAAACAGTTAGAGGCTGACAGAGACTTGAAGATTTGAGGTTTCTTTGATAATGAAATTGACAGAAAACATACAGCCAAGCTTCAATGAAATGGTTTAAAGCAACTCCATAATCATGTGTTACATTAGCCAGACATGACAAATGAAGACCTAAATCTATTTCAGAATCTGTGGCAACGTTTGACAATTCATCAGTGGCTGCTCAACATACAATCTGACTGAGCTTTAGCTATTTAGAAAACAGAATGGGCACAGTTTTCAGTCTGGGGATCTGCAAGCTGGTCGAGAGATATCACAAAAGACCTACATTTGAAACTTCATTTGAAATGCGGCCCGAAAAAGTATGCACTAGAGTGGGCATAATACAAATGCACTTATACTTCCCACTAATTATGCACAACTTCATGTTGGTCTTTCAAATAAGATTCCAATAAAATGTGTGGGGGCAGGAGAGATGGGCATCCTAGTCCATATTATGTGCTTTGGAAAAGACTGTGACAAAATATGACTAATTAAGAGAAGGAATCTGGAAGGAGTTGACAGTCACTGTAAGAAAAACTAAAACAACTGACACAAACATGTTCACAAGAAGAGCATCATATGTCAAGCTGGCAGTTTGACAAAGCAAAAGAGAAGAAGGACATTTAGCTCTGGAAAAGATAAAGAAAAATTTAAGCAAAGAGTATCGCAGTGGGAGTTGAAGAATTCCAAATGATGGTTGTGGACAAACTGACAAAAAAGAAAAAGGGAATCATACTAACCCATCCATCCATCCAGCCAATGTGTACATACACACCAATACACTGGGTAAAGCATGGCTACAAACGGTGATGAGGTTAGGTTGATAAGGCTCTCATCATCGGGTCATGCTCTCCTTTATTGCTCTTATGTATTGCTTTGTTCCTGTTTCATGTTCTATCTGTACCCATCAATACACTGCCCTCTGCTGCTGCTCTGTCCACAATCAGATTACTCGGTTGGAGTAGGGGTGGGGGGTCAGGATTAATTTAGCTTCAGCTTACATGCAAAAAATGTCAAATTGGACAGCCAAACTTTGTTCTCCACAGTCTGTATCATGTACTGGTCAAGACTTGTCAATTGTGATGAGGTTGCAAGGTGCCACTTCAGATACATTGTGAATAATCAGCCTCTTTGGTTTAATAAAGAGGGCTGTGAGGAGGAGGAGGAGGAGGAAGTGCACTCATTTGCATCAGTTCCAATAGAGGTGTAATTGTGTAATATGCCATAAATCCATGTTTGAGGGTTTTCAAACACCAAAGAAAAATTTGAAAATATTTTGATAGTTTATTTATATAAAATTGATTGTTTTTAATCATAAAAAACATGTTTAGAATAAGAAACTTAATAAGAAACTTAAGTGCAATTAAATGGAAACTGAAATAAGCCCTTTACTTGGAAAACACAATTATTAGTTGTCCTAGTAAGAATAAGAGTACTAGTAGCATCCCTGCAACAGTTAGTTCTGGTTAGAGGCCTGCTAGATCTTCTTAACGGTATAAAAAGGTAAAAAAAAAAAAAAAAAAAAAAAAAAAAAAAAGGTGGATGGATGGATGGATGGATATTACAATGTACAGCAAGCTTTATATATTCCAATCTGTAAATATGAAGAAATGTTAACTGATAAAGATACATGTCAAAATATTTCTGCAAACCTTCTTTTCCATTCACAACAAATCAGTCAACTGAACCAGCAAGCTTTCAGGAAGGAACCAGTTAGAAATATTCACTCATTCTATAGGAGAAAAACCATACAGCCTGATTAAAATGGGAAGGATTATGTCAAACCAGGTGCTTAAATCAATTGTTTGTACAAAAGCCTGAAAAATTACAGCATGTCAGGGGCATGTCAGAGCTGTCTGACACAAGTCCATCACTTAGCACACATCACTGGATATTTTCTTTAATCTAACCATTCATTAGTCATTCTCTCTTTCTCTAAAACTCCACTGTGTTTGCCTCTCTCATGATTTTCCTGTCAGCTTCTCTCACATGTGCGTCAGTTATGCTACAGTGTACTAGATATCTGTCCATGCTACTGTACAGGAAAAGGTTTGTAGAAATGAGAATGCATGTCTGTCGTCTCTGTTCTGCTATGTTTGAGTTTGAATCAGGACATGCTGTGAGTGACTGATGATGATGATGATGACTCAGTAATGTGAGAATGTCACCACAGTCTGTGAGCTGTGACCAGTCTCATCCTTCCTGCTGAGGCTCTAGCTTTCTCAGCACACTGCAACATTGCTGGTATAGGTTGGTTTTTCTTATTCTTTTGTCTTGTCTAGAGCCCATTTCAAGAGTCTCATATTTGAAGAAAAGGGTATTGATGGAATTGTGCTCTTTCCCAATCCAAACTCTGACTGAAATCCAAAGTGTCTCCAAAGCTACATGCAAATCAGAGTTGGTGCTACTTCAGCACGGACTCTGCTGGTAGTGTAGCTGAAGCTCTCTAGCTAAATAAGATAAGGAATTGCACTTTTTATTGAAGTGATTGCAATATTAGCAGGATATTGTCAGGAACTACTGACACAACCACATAAATAGTAACACAGAGTAACAGAAGTTTTGATTGTTAGTCAGACCACTGATCATCTGGACCCTAGCTAGCAAGAAGATTCAATTGATCCAGTAAAATATGACATAAAAGTAGCTAATGGTGATGATATTCATGGTACTTTGAGAAAGTCCCAAGTGGATGAAAGAATTAACCACATTTATGAAAAATAAAATACAAATAATTATTGGGTTGTCAAATCAATAGCTTAATGGTTGAAACTTGAACACAACTTTGTGTTCTAACAAGATAATGATAACAAACTTCACAATAAAACTGGTAGTGCAATGGATAAAGTAAACTAACATTAAGCTTAAAGGTTCGACCATTTCTGATTTTAAAAAGTTGTCAAATACCCAGCCAAAATTATGCTAGAACCTCATTGATTGTGTGTCTCTGATTGTGTGTGTTTTTTTGTAACTTGCTAAGAGATACTTGATTAAATATTTGTGGGGACATGTGTATATTTATGGCCCCATTTCAATAAGAAAAAATCCACAATAGATTCAAACTTTTTCACCCATGGCCTTATTTCTAAAATTCATTGATGTTGTTTTTCTTCCTTCAGGTCTAAATTTGCCATTTTTAGTTTAGGAATTGGGAATGGTACATTCAAGCGGTCAAGCAGGATACTGTTAGGTTTTGATTAGAGATGGACTATTTGTTATATGCATACAGGACACTGGGAATTAATAACAGTTCAGCAGATAAATTAGATATGACCTAGATCTGAAACAGTTATAAAACTCACAAAGTTAGCTAAAGAGTGAAATATTGCTAATGCTTGTGACTGACTGAACTGAACAATATCTCTGTTTAATTAATCTTCTTTGATCAGAAATGATCTCCCAAAATAATGACCTTTTGTAAGAAAATGATTGGTGCAAGGATAAGCTATTACATTTGAAGGAAAACACCTGAAGCCTATTCTAAATTTTGCATTTCATATTTTCCTATTCACCATTTGTGAAGTATGTCTTTTCAACCCTCATATTCATCTTCCCAATCAAAACAAAATACATTGAAAATCATCCATCATTTTAAAAGTAAAAGAGCCCAGTCAATGCCATCTGTGCATGACAAAAGAAACCGAAATAGGCAGAAAAGGACAGAAACATGGATACACAAAAGATGTGACTTTCACTGTCTGCTTAGAAAAACTCAGGCCCTTGAGCCAATTTTGTTGATGACTGCTATTGAAGGCTTTTACTTGCATTGCCCCTGGGCAGAGAAAAGAAAAATTCTTTAGTGATTGTAAAGTGGTGTATTTTTAAATGCTTGCACTCTAAAAAACACCAAGTTTCCATTTCAGTTAATTACTGGTCATAGATTTTTAAGAGCTAGTGTCAGGCTCCTTTGGAGGTTCATCAGTTAACTGTGGGAACCAAATGCATCTATGGAATTTTATTCATTACAAATATAAAAAACATACAAAAACACTGTCTATCAAAGTGAATTTACACATAGATGAAATACCCTGCCATTATAGTTTCTGTATTTGAAATCCACTATAAAATTGTGCTGACATGATTCCAAATATCACACATAGGCTGCCTGCGTTACAGATAGCTCGCACAGGGCTGTTTCAATGAAGTTCAGCTGAAATGGATTCCATTTATGTCAATGACTCATTCCATTGAAAAGCAAATTTCGCTGCCTTTCAAATAAACAATCAGGTCTACAGATCACTGTCACATTCACACACGAGAATTGAATAAACATGTGCATCACAATACAAAAGGAACTTTGCTTGGCTGTCATGGCAGCACTTCTCAGGTGGCATGTGTTTCAAAATAAGCCTCCGAACATTTGTTGATCTAATTCTTCAGTTTTTATAGATACACTATCAGCTAAGGTTGAATAAGTTAAACTGGAAGACTAATGCATTTTATTTAGCACTTTGTTTAATGCATTTTGTGGGAGTTTAAAAAGTCATTTTCACACTCTAACCAATTCTCCTTTCATATTTGTCACAGACAATAACAAATCCCACACACATCTATTCATTAAGAGATAGAATAGGAACAAATAGAATAAGGTTCTTCTTTGTCTGTATAATAAATGGGATTGTATTGGGCAATAAAATGCAGCTATTCAGGCAGTGATTGTTTTTGGACGTGCAGACTGTCATATCACTTAAGCACAAAGTTGAGACATTTGAATGGACGAGTATACAGGAAGGGACAAAGATATCTTAAATGAGTTAGCATAAGCACCCTTTCAAATTAAGGGCCTGCAAAGGATATTACGCAAAATAGACAAAGGAATGCCTGGACATGTGCATGTTGATTTAATCTACTGTTCAAGGCTGTGAAGAAGAAAACTGCATGGTCTCTCTGAGCTGTGTGGTCGGGGAACAGAAGATGACAGGAAAGCGTTTCCATGGGAGTGCTGCTGTGTTCTTTCCCAATAGGCGAATTCCCTCATCTCCTGCCGGGGGAGAAACAAACACTCATACCGCCTAAGAAGAGTGGGTTTCTTCGCTGTTATCTGTATAAGACGTTTAAAGACCCCTAAATAAATCTATGCAAGAAAGACAAACATGCTTGACTTCTATTCAGTCCATTCTATTTGCCTAGGTAGCAGAGCCCCATCGTGCATACGTTATTATGGAGTGTATAATACCCCTTGATATTTTTCATACTTTGTCACACTACAGTTAAAGGTAAAGGCTTTTTTTTTTTTTGGTCAGCTTTGAGACAGAATTATTTTCCCATTCTTTCCAAAATAGCTCAAACTCAGTCAGACTGGATGGAGAGAATCTGTGAACATCAGTTTGCAATTCTTGGCACAGATTCCCAATTGGATTTAGGTTTGCCCTTTAACCTGACCATTCTAAAAAATGATTTCTATCCCATTTGCAAGTCTTTCGCAGCCTCCAACAGTTTTTTTTTTTTTTTTTTTTTTTTTTGGTACAATGCTGCCTCGACTGTGTTTTGTTGAGGCCCTACTAAAGAGATGCAGTGCAACAAAACAAAACTCTATCCACTAATTATTACTGCAGAACTAGTGTGCCATTTTTTTAATTTTCGAAAGAATTTAAAAGGTACTTTAGAAGGAATCCACAATTCTCCTTCTCTCATTTAAAATCTTTAATAATCAAGCCCCATTACACGGTACATCAGAAATCTATTTGTTCCATATGCCCCTAGCAGAGCATTTTACTCCCAGACTGCAGATTTATCAGTGGTTCCTAGAATTTCTAAAAGTAGAATGGGAGGCAGATCCTTAAGTTATCAGGCTCCTCTCCTGTGGAACCAGCTCCCAGTTTTAGTCCTGTCTACTTTTAAGACTAGGTTTAAAACTTTCCTCTTATATAAAGCATATAGTTAGAGTGGTTTAGGGTATCCTGAGCTATCCCTGTAGCTCTGCTTAGAGTGCTGGAGGACATAATGACCAATTTTCCTCTCTCTCCTACATTCTCCTACTACTCTCCAATTTTGCACTATTTGCTGTTATTTTAGCTTTTAACTTTATGTTCTCACCCTGTTTTTTTTTCCTGTTTTTTTTTTTCTCCTCATAGAAGCTACACCTGATCTGGCATTCAGCTTAGCTGTGACAACTTCCTGGAGGGGGGCATCAGTTGCTGCCAACAACGTAACATTCTCCTTCTATTGATGATATATTTGGCCCTGTCTTTCAGTATTTTATCTTGTCTGTCTGTTATACTTAGCCTTTGGCTGAGCTTTTGCTGCAGATAATTATATGTGCTCTCTTTCATCCTATACACTTGAAAACTGGCTCATCTGTTTGGCTGTTTCTCTAATAGATGAAGCCACTAAAGGAGCTCCTACTGCCATTAACTTTTTATTTTTATTTAACAAATACATATTCTATGTGTGTGCTCTGTCTTGTCAAACCCCCAGTTGGTCATTGGAGATGGTTGTTCACACTGAGTCAGGTTCTGCTGTAGGTTTCTTCCTGTACATGCATGCTCAGCATGAGGAATTGCTGCAAAGTCAACGACACAATGCAAGCGACAGCTCACTGTCTCAACATGCTCAGCCAAGAGGAGTGAATGCTGCAAGTCAATGACTAGATGCAATCTGCTGAGTTTCCTTAGATAGAAAAAAAATGTAACCAATTTGAGTAATAAACAAAAACTTGACTGCATTTTTTGATAATTAGGATCAATTGGAATGTGTGTAATGGACTTGGAATCTATCTGTGTAACTGTAGTGAACTGACTTTTTTTTTTTGAAAAATGTCTTGAAATGATGTTTGTTTTAAATATATATATATATATATATATATATATATATATATATATATATATATATATATATATATATATATATATATATATATATATTAACTATATAAATAAGCTAGGAATGGGCCAGTATGAAATTTTGAAGGTATAACTTTAGCTAAAAATATCACGGTTTTGCAGTATCATGGTATTATGACAACAGCTCTAAAATGTGTTATTTTGCATTTTCTTTAGTATGCTTGATGTGACTGCATGGGCAATTTGGTTCTTAAATGTTTAGTTAATTGTGGTATGGTCTTCACCCTTTGACATGACCTGTTGCTGCCAGAGCCACCACTGTTTTAAAAGAACAGTTAGGAAAGACATGATTTTAACCATAACCTCTCCATAACCTCACCATAATCTCTATAGTCAGTCAACTTGAATGATCTTTGGAAGCTATTTTTGGATCACAGGTGTGATGCTGAAATTTCATTCCCCTTCTCTGTGAGTGTTTATACTTGATGACTTGATTTTTTTTTGGCACATAACACAATTAAGCTATACTGATAAAGTTTACATCTAATAGCATGATTGTGTTTCCACTGCTTTATTAGCAAAGACAAATCAGGTTATACTGCGCGACAATAGCTGTCTCTTTATTGATGTAATGTATCATGTTGTGATTTTTTATTGTGTTTTAGATTTCATGGCGGTGTTTGACATAAAGATTATATATACAAATCATATGCACACAGAAGCAACAGAAATTACAAGTACAAACGAGTGAATACCAAATACGTGTCCAACTAAACAGCTCATAAGGTAAAGCTACAAAGGCACTCGGTACTTTTACCTTTCACTTAAAATAAATCAAATACACAACGCAACAACTCCAAAACATGCAGACAAGTTGTGACCAGCACAATATGCCACAGTAACAAGACCATATTTGTTTGACTAATGCTAGACACTAAAGGCAGCTCATTCATTTCAAAACAGCATAAACTTTACCATGAATTTAGCAAATAGTGATGTGTCGCTTCCTCTGGCTGCTACTGTCCGGAGGCACTTCGTACAGTAGCCGACATATTCCCATATAGCGGACTTTCTTCCTTTAGATTTGGTGGGGGGGCAACACTGCTGCTACACAGGAGCGATGGGATTTGACCTGCACTTTATCTCTGACCAGACATAAAAAACGCTGATACGGGAGGAACAGTATGACGGAAGATTTTAGCGGTTTTGAAACCGTGACTTTTTCATACCACGGTATACCCTGAAACCGGTAACTGGCCCATGCCTAAAATACACTGAGTTTTATTGAACTGAATCTTCTTAAAGATGAAGTCCAAGTTCGTGATGGCTTTTTCAAGAAAGTTCTCTCAAGTTTCAGAAATATGGTTTCAAATAATGTTTCCTGAAAACTTGTTTTCTCTAGTGTTCATATTGAAGTACCTTAAAATCGTAATGTTACAACAAAGTCAGGCAGTCGGGTAACATAATTACCAAGCTGACAATTGTCATGTCTTTTTCTCTCATAATTTTTGGTAGGATTTTTTAGCTCTATGCTCTGAATCATTATACTCAATTATTTTTTTAGCTAATCTTCTAAAAACTTAGAAGTGACTTTTTAGAGCCAGTATTTTTAGAACATTTACATGCATTTATAACTAAAAGTTAAGTCATTATTACTCCCTATATACATTTACTGAGAGAGGCATTGTATTAAAAGTGTATATTTACAGCAATGTCTTAAAAATAAAAAGAAAGCTTTTACTCTCAAACTCCAACTGTAGTGTTCTTTGTTAGACATTAGAACAGTCATGTTAGTGATCATGACTCAAGTAAAAAATGTCCCATCAAGGAACATTCTGCAAACTGTACTTATAGTTTTATTGTCCAGTTATGATTTGTTTTTTTCTGTTGCATAGACATTGTGCAATGTCTTTTGCTATGTATGAGCTGTCACACCACAGAGCAACACCGGTGTCAAGTGTGAAGCTCATTGCAGGCTGTTTCTCAGAGCAACTTTGCACGTGCAGGGTGTTGTCTGTGGTGTTATTTTAGGAGAACAGCCAATGCTACTCTAATTAGTGGCACTATGGTTTCCTCTTATCTTCTGATTACTGATGTAGCTATTTCTCAACTGCTGTTTATGAAAGTTCTTAAGCTGCTGTCACATTGTTTCCTGTGTTTTGCATGTCAAAATGTCAAGGCATAAAGGGAATTTTGCGCAACATCAATTATTGCCATAGCTTTGAAGTATGTGTCACTTCTGACGTATTCCTTTATGTGAGTTTGTGTATTGGAATCAGGGGTGAGGTATTCATAGTATTCTGCACTGTCCAGAGCAGAATGTTACTTTTTTGTTACACTACTATCTACATATATAATTTTTTTTTCATATTGAAGGGTCAACTGACCTGCTGGGAAGGAAATTTCAAATCCCTAAGAGTGCCATAAGATGAATTAAGAAAAAGTAGGGCAGGCCATCAACTCTACTTTCAGTTTCAAGCATCCTGTATGCTGAACTGAGTAAATATTTAGTGAGTCACAGCTGCACTGATTCTGTGGCAGCGGCATGTGTGCGATGTACAAGGGGTGTGAGCCAAGCAAAAAAAAAATTGATGAATAAATGAGCGGTCATGTTTTAACAAATAATCTGATCATCAAAAAGCTTTCCTCTTCACCTGATGTATATATGGGTTTACAAAATTTGTCAGAGCTCTTCAGGGTAGATGTGACACGAGGAAAATAAAATAAAATAAGTTAAAAAAAAATAAAATAAAAATAAACTAGAAGAAGTTACTGGAAATTTAGCCAACTTCAACAACCGTGTGACCTGTTCATCCACTGATGTCGCTGTTGTAAAAATGAGTTACTCACTCCTGGCTCTGCATGGTTGAAGTGGAGTTGTCTTTCTTTCCCAAAACTCAATGAAAACTTGATATAAAGTTACCAAATTCAGTAATGAGTTGCTTGATACTCAAGTTGTTTGGATCCTTTTGTTGAGGGGTGATAATTTTACCGCTAAGATCTGTTTTAGGTTCCGCTTTTGCATAGCGGAACTCAACTCCATCGTGAAATTTGGTTACTTTTGATAAGTTCTATTTATCTCCAGACCTTGGACACCTTACATTCCCATTTTAAGTATATATTTTTTGTTGTTGTTTTTACCAAAGACTTAACTAAAAAAAGAAAAAAAACCTGAACTTTTAAACTGCTCCCACAATTAGTGGGGAAGGACTGAACTTTTTGAAGAACTTTGGGGGCTCAAACTGTGATTATCTACTGTTTGTGTTATTGGTATAATTTTGTCTGTTTGTAATTATTTAATGTCTGTTTATTTATTTATTTAATACATTTTTGCAAAATAAATCAAGTTTGTTTTGCCAGTTCATTCACCACAAGCTCGAATCTAGTTTTATCTTCAGCCATCAACATCCCATTATAATAACTTGGTCATAATGTAATTATTTTTAATTTTAGCGTTACACATGCCAGAGACAAAATGGACAGACTTTTAGTACCTAAAGCTACAGTGAGTAAGGAGACAGAGTCTTGGCCAAGCAAAATAAGAATATAAATAACCATGATTATTAAAAGTTGGGATTTTCATGAGCTGGATCTGAAGACAGTGTTGTCTGCAGAGCCCTGGAAGGTTTTTAACAGGAGGCTAAATGAACAGAGGTCACAGCAGAAAGTAGTTCATACTTTTAGCACTGTAGACATGACAAGGCAACTGAAGCATCATATCTCACATAGCTAAAGCAAGAAAACCACATAAATGGAAATGTATGAATGGAACATCAAATATAGCAATAGCAAAAAGTTTTCAGAAATTATGATAGCAATAATGTAGTGGGTGGGTGGCACAAGGTTGTCGATTTGCTCTCGGGGGGGCTAGCTCTCCTACACTTTGAAAACAACCTGGTCTATGCCTTCAACAGTTCAAAAAACAAGAAGCTCTGGTGGTATTTCACCTGAGAAGTCTGTGTGGAACTGGAAACATTTTGGGACTCTATCTGAAACTCTCTTCAATAACAGCAATACAAAAAATGCCTTATAATGATGAGATACAGAACCCTGAAGACTCACCAGCTCTTTTAAATCAGCAATGTACAAAAGTTTTAGGCTGTGGCAATAGCAGTGGGGAAAACATGCTGAATTACATCATATATTCTTGTGTGGATAATTTATCACTCAGGGACAACAAAGACACAAAAACTGCATTGATGTTCTGCTGAGAAATTGGTTTACTCTCCTCCTTTGAATATTTTCTGCTTCTGCTCTTCTGAGTTGTTAAGTTTCAATCTATAGTCCCAAAGAGGCTGTAGTGACGGCGACATATCGCTGAGTGGAACAAGGAAATCAGCAGGGAATCTTTATTCAGGTAAGTCTGAGAAGTTAATGCAATTATGGTCAACTGCATATAACGAGCAGCACACGAGGATCATTTTTTGATAGTGTTAGACTGATTATTTATTATTATTTATTTAGACTTACAATTTGATTTTTATCTATATTTATTGATTTATTTTTGCTTACATGCAAAAGTGTATAATAATTGCCTGCGCACCAGCCTTTCATTATATTTGACAGCATATGAATGTTGTGAACACATAGAGAGACGAGGGGAAAAAAAAGAAAACAAAAGAAGAAACATGAGAATGAATACTTTGCTTTTGAAGTTATTGAATGGCAGGACATAGAGACTTGTTTCTCTGTTGTGTCTGAAAGCATAGGGTACAAAAAAAAAGATAAAATCTTTTGAAAAACCAAATGAATATCACACAGCGTTTTTTGGAGAAGTTTTCCAAAAGTAAGAAAATTACTTCAGTAAACAGCGTCAGAAAGAAGGAAGCACTGAGCCACAAAGTTGCAATAAGCAACACCAGCAGCTCATAAATGAAAGAAAAAATATTTTTACCAAAGATGTGCCCCAAACTTTTTCTAAACATGATTTACTGTGACACTTGTCTTCATGTAGTAAATAATACACTAAAATCCCTTGTTTTAATATCCTTTGTTTTGTTGGGTTTTCTTTAAACAATTAAAAATTGTGACATTTAAAAGATACTGTTTGAGGAGATAACTGTATGAGGAAAGTACAGCTCTAACTATGCTTATTTAAAAATACAAAAACAATCCATTAACAAAACAAAAACAGTAAAACTAGTTCATAATATAGTAAATGTTGACTTCCTAAAGCCAAATTAATTGAAACAAGCAGTCAATACATTTTTTTATTTACATTATTTCAATAACATGCCTTTCAGTAATTTAAACTATTTGTTTAGCATGCACTGTTTAGTTAATATTGCAAGTTGATTTTAAAGAGAGGTTGTGAGTGGACAAACTCCAAATGTGGCCTACTCTGTAAGAAAGCATCCTCATATCAAGGAGGACCTGTTTCTAATTTTGAGAAGTTCATTCCTTATTTGAAATAAGATGTTTATAACAAAGAATTTGGCATTTGTTCTTGTTGTTTTTTCTGTTCTATCCATCCCTTACTGAACAGTGACTTGTTTTTACTTATCTATTTAGTTATATGGAAAAAGAGTCATCTCTCAATACATAAAACATTGTAAAAAGAGATTTTTTTTTTTAAATAAAAATCTGTTTTTTGTTTCACTTTATTTGAAAATAATGTGTCAAAACTTATTTCCAACCTTGTCAATAATAAGTGAAAATACCTTTTGCAGCATTACAGCAGTGAAACTAATCATATAATTAATACCAGATTTTTTTGGTGATGTACAGTTCTTTGATGTCTTCCTTGCCATTTAGCTTCCTCAAGAGATTCAAATCAGGATTCTGGTTGAGCCATTCCAAAATTTTAATATTACTTCCAATCAGGAAAAAAAACATGTTTGTAAAGTTCAAAAATGGCATTAAACCCTACTATGTCTGGGATATGAGTAATAATTAATTAAAAATATAATTGTACATACTTTTGATAAACAAAATCAATATTTTTAATGACATTTATTTAATGAAACATTCTGTAAATTATTTGTGTATTTTATTACATGCATTTTTTAAATAACTAATGGCAAATATAAAAATCCTTTGAGGATTTATTTGTCTAATGATCTGTGGCACTTCTTCATACATAAATTATATGGATTATATCGATAATGCATATTGATTTCCATTTTTATACATTAATACTTTCTTCTATGGAAATCTAACATTTGGACTCATTTTACCTTAATAAATATTGACCTTAAAACTATTAAAAATCTCTTTTTCTTCAAAAACTTTCATTTTTACACACATGCTGCATGCTTATAGAATCTGAAGTGATTCTTGCTTTTCTTTTTAGGGATAGCAATTGCTGACAGTGATCTCCAGATTTTACAGTGCAATCATGTCTTGTTGTCTGCTTAGCTAAAGCATAATGACCACAGACCGGAAAAACCAACAGCCTCAGCTGTATAGTGTGAAATTAACACGTAACCCACACAGCTTAGTTAAATGAGCAGCCAGATGCATACTTGTGTCTAAATGGAGGAAAGTTTATTGAAAACACTGAGGATAAGAATCATATTTTACAAGTGGACACAGAGAAATCTTTGTGGACAAGTCTGTAATTGAAGGGAAGGAAAGAACCTTAACTTAGATCATTATCAATTACTCCCGCACAAAAAGAAGGCTCAAGACCCACAATTCTAGAAAGGTAGATGGAAAGATTAACCGTAAGCCTTGAAGGGAGGAACATCTTCCTCATATGGATGGGGACAATACAGAGAGAGAAATACTTTGCATGTGTGTAAGTGTGATGTGGTTTCTCCAAGCTGACACTGATGGGAGAGGATGTGAAAGCAAGACTGGAACAGTCACTGATGGAGGGAAGAAGGAGATCAACATGTTGAGACGGAGCCCTGGAGACACAGCCACCAGAGAAGCAGAGAATTATGGGAGTGCAAATTAAATTACACCGGAAGGGACGGTCAGGTCTGGACCTGCAGGAAACACTGTGTAAGGGGATCTTTGTGTGTGTGTGTTTGTGTGTGTGTGTGTGTGCGTGTGCGTGATGTTCCTGCATGTGTTCAGGCACATTACGGAGATTTTATGTTAATACATTTCAAACTCTATGGAAAAACCTGAATAAAGTGAGATGAAAATGAATCTATTTTCATGTTTTAAATAACAAAAAGAAATTCAAAAAGGTATGAAAAAGACGAGTAGGTAGAAATCCAGATATTTTTAGACGAAGGTCAAGAAACATAGCAGACAGATCAGGGATAAAGTTGTAGAGAAGTTTAAAATAGGGTAAGGATATAAAACATTTCCCAAGCTTTGAACAACTCATGGAGCAGTGTTTAGTTCATCATCAGAAAATGGAAAGAGTATGGAAAAACTACAGGCCAAGACATGGCCATCCACCTAAACTGACAGGCCTGGAAAGGAAAACAATAATTAGGCAGGTAAAAAAGCCTATTCTCTGAAGGAACAGTAGACATCCACAACTCATGTGGAAGAATTTGTCAACAGAATAACGATCACAAATCTGGGCTTTACAGAACAGTTGCAAGAAGAAAGCTATTGTTCAACAAAAGCCAAAAGAAGTTCAGTTTTCAATTTGACACAAGCCACAAGGGGATACCACAAACATACAGTAGAAGGTACTGTTGTGATATCAAACCAAAATTGGACTTTTTGACTGGCATCCAAAACCATATGTGTAGCTAAACACTAAGTGCATGTCACCCTGAACACACCATTTGCATGGTGATATATAGTAGTGGCAGCATCATGCTGGGGGGATGCTTCTCTTCAGCAGGGTCTAGAAAACTAGTTACAATTGATGGGAAGATGTAGCTAAACACCACCCTTCCTGTTAAATTTAATGTTAAGGCTTTAGCTTGTCCTCTGTATGGTTTTCCGCTGGTTCAACAAAGCTTCACCAAATTCGTAAATGGTTCATCACCAGCCTAGAGATACAACAGAATTGTTTAGATCAAAGCATTTTCATGTCTTAGAATGGCCCAGTCAAAGTCCAAACACATCCAACTGACATGACACCGAGGCAAGATCAGCCCGCCCTCATGAAGTGTAACTCAGTTAGAGGAAAGCTCTGACAAACAAACAGGGTTATACGGTGAAGATAGTGAAGCTCACAGCATTACCTAATGGTGAGGCATTTTTGCCTTATCAGCCAACACCAAGGCAAAGAAAATAGGCAAAAAAATTTTGAACGAGTCACATCAGGTGCCTCATGTATAAAAGAGTGCACAGTTTTCACACTAAAAGTGGCATAGGGACAAATTTTGAAAAGTGGGGCGCACAAAAAAAGTATAAAACTGTATGCACACATGCGGTTGTGCACCTTTCCTTTATACATCCCAATTTGCGTGAAATAGAGCACATCTGCTGGTGCCACGTGGACCGCCCTGTTGCTGCCCATAAATGCATATGTAAATTAGTATAAACACCCGGAAGGCTCCCACCACCAGTCTGAATAACCATGGCAACAGCCTCTGCTTGAGTCTGTTTCCAACTACAACTAATAATAATAACAGATTTTATTTAAAAGGTGTCTTTCAGGGTTAACAATGTCACCTTTATAAAAAAATAAATAAATAAAAGCAATAAAATTAAAAGCAAAACATGTAAAATAAAAACCAAAAAAGAAAATTTAGCAATCAATCAAAGGGAAAATGCTTGTTTGAACAGATGAGTTTTCAGCCGGTATTTTGAAAATATACACAGTACCAGAGAGTCCTTTGTATTGAGTGGGGAAATCAATTATTCCACCGTATGAAGGAATCATGTGTTGAACCAGGCTATTGTGCACTATTTGTTAGGCACAATTGTGCGTCACATACAAGTTGCACATTTACAGAATGGAAATGCTTTCTATTCATAGCGGTGCATTGATTTCCAGACAGGTACCCCTATAGTAATAAGAATGGAGTCGCCAGCTCCGATCAAGTTAGGAGATCGACTCATTGCTTCAAAATGCAATTTTATTTCTGCCTGTTCAGCTTTGTAGGTAAAACTTATGTACTGTATCTGGGCAACATATATGGCTAGCATGAATCGGCTTAATATGACTGTAATATGTACAATATGTCAGCCAATTCCGACTGAAATGCTACAGTTGCAAGGAATCCCCGCATAGTGAAAACTTGAACCGGCAGTGGTGACACACAGCTCCTAGTATCCCTCTGTAATGCCAGGGCCAGTTCTTTGCAGAGCTCCAGGGTGATGGCCCTGGGCAATCTGAAGCGGATGATAATTCACTCATCATCATGTGCCAGCAGGTTCAGTCTGATCTCTGAACACACTTCCTCTGAATCGTTCCATCGGCGATGTCCTCCAGCAGTGCCAAAGCCGCCATTTTTCCACAATTACACACACCTTTGCACAGCTATTCATGGAAATGTGTGATTGTTTATACCTTGTCCACCTTAAGAATAATCAAACTTAACCTGTTTGGAGCTAATCTGCTGATCTGACTCCATTTTCTTTTTCAGTGAGAATTAAAGTGCCCCGCAGATGACATGCATGTCATGCACTTTGGCGCACAGACCGATGCACAGTTACATCTATATGTCAAAAACAGAGGAAATTTACTATTTACATTCGAGTGGCGTCCCATTATTTTATTTTTATTTTATTTTTTATTTGTTGTGAGTGTGTGTGTTACCTTATTGTATGAGAATAAATGTCGTTCAGTTTCATCGTTTAAGTTTAAACAATAAAAGATTAAAATAATGAAAAAGCACTGGCTTCGATGCTCCTTAGATTAAACGCTGAATGGAGTCAGATTTCAGTGTATTTAGATGAGTTTTGGTGCTTTGTAGTTGCTATTGTCTACTGAAAAAGTTTGCGTGGCTGCCGCACATTTTCACAGCAGGTAAAAAGTTTGTGTATATTTACACAAACTTTCACAGCACGTTCACTTTTATACATGCTGAATTGTGCTTAGAATATGTTGCCGCACAATTTTTGCGTACGCACGGATTATACATGAGGCCCCAAGTTCATGAAGTTATTTGTGGGAAACCATGCAGAAATTGACGTTAAAGCCCAAGGGTCTGATCTTAAAAGATTCCAAATAAGGAACGCTAAATTACTTCTGCTAAAAAATGTACGCATTTCATACAAGTCCATAAAGAAACTTTGAGGGGGGGAAATTCCTTTTATTTGTTTTATCTTCAGTGTCTTTTTGGCTACATGATGGATTTCTGCTCTCTGGTGGCTGTTAATACTCATTTTTGTTTGTTAAATAACATGGCACAATAGTTTAATCATGGTGTTTTTCATTTTGGTTTTATTGCATAAATATTGTCAGCAGTCCAGCCGCATTAATCTGTCCCACACAGACATCTTTTGCCCCCACAATATGTGGAACAAGCGTCACCATTTCTGGGCTTTAGATCCAGGGCATTCATACATAACGGTGTGGTTTGTGCCATAACTTGAGAAATTATTAGGTTGTCCTGTTGCACAAAATTGGCATTGCTGGAGCATATTTGTTATCTGGTTTTTATTATTATTATTATTATTATTATTATTATTATTATTATTATTATTATTATTATTATTATTATTATTATTATTATATGTTTTATCTTACCAATATTTGACCGCCATGTTTTCTGTCATTTTATCTATGCGTCCTTCTCAGCATAGTTATGTTGGATGCATTTTGCACTAGCAAAAAACAGATGAGTAATTACTCAATAGTATGTAAACGAGCAAATCTGAACTATGTTTTGATGACGTATATAAGGCTGTGTATGAATATTTCTACCACATGCCTGAAAAGTTACTGCTTTACAAAGATACTGTACCCATTTGTAGCACAGCACACATTTATTGTTTTGGACCCAGCTTGCCGGATTAATCTTTGACTTAACCATTAAGAAAACAATGCAATGACAAAAACCTTCATACAGATGAACATATGGTAGTATACCATCGATCACTGTAGTATTCAGATGCTCGTGAGGTTGGTCACAGGCATTTATCCATCCTTTACATTTTTCCACACTCCGTTTGTGTTTTGGAAATGGAATAAACTCTATTCCGCCCTCTAAATGCTCTGGATAAAGTGTGCATTTTCCCCACTGACAACATTTAACCATGTTTTCTGACTACATTTCACCAAAAATCCCAAATGTGCAAAGCTGGAAAAGAAAAATTTTAAAAGACTTGAAGACTTAATTGTAGCAAAATATTGTTCTACAAATATTCACTAATTGATACCTAAATGTACACACATGTCAACCCTATTTACTAATAAGGTGACAACCAGGGTTCCATGAATTCAAGAAAACAGTGATCCTGTTGCTGAATATAGTATGAGCAGAACAATAAACAATGCTAGTTATAAAGACCATACAAAGGAGGTCTTTTTAAAATAAAAAAAAATACCTCAGGATCTGAACTTATTTTAAAAGAGTACAATTTTTTTTTTTTTTCAAATCAAGAAGAATGCACTTCCACATAAAATACAAAAACTGCTTTCAGAAAGAGAGTGGTGATATAATTTGAGACAGTGAATTTAAAAATAACATGTCAGGATAGGTTTGAAAAGTATGCCTATTTCACTTTTAGGAATAAAATTATGAAATAATAAAAACATAAAAATGTAACTTTAAACAATAAATGAAATATACTTAAAAATTGAGATGAAGAACAGCTATGCAGAATAAAAATGCAGAAAAAATAAAAAAAAATATATTTTCCTCAAACTATTTTTGATGTTTAGATTTTTTTGGGGTTATTTTTGTTTTTTCTGTTGCTGTTTTGCAACAAAGAAACTAAATACTGATTTCAGACTGTAAATTGAGTGAGTAGTTTAAAAAACAGGCAAAGTGGCTTTTACACTGAGTCATGACTCAGGGCAAGAATAAAAAAATTCATACTTCAACCTATTCCTGTTAGAAGAAATATAATATGTGAAGTGGGTGAAATATTAGCATTATTAATGTTTTAAATAAATAAATACAATGATGATGATGATGATGATACAAATTAGTCCTCTTTCTTTTCCTTCATTACAATGTCCCAACCACTCATTGTTAGCCTCAGTCTCTTTGCCACCAAAGGTATACATCAAGTGTGGGCATCAAGGTAGTTAGAGTCCATTTAACAGGTCAAATACATTAATAGCCTTTGAATGTATGACTCATAAATATAGCATCCTAACAAATTTTGGATTCAAGCAGTTCTTTACAGTTGTGATATTGCATATACTGTTATTGCAATGATGACTGCAGTTCAACATATTGTGCAGCTCTAGGAATTACTGAAGGCCATTGGTTGTCTTTTATTTAGGAATGTCAAATAACACACCACATTTTCAGATTTTTATTTGTAAAAGAAATCTGAAACCATTTAGCATCTTCCATCCTTCCAACATGGATTGTTTTGTACAGGTCTGTCACATAAAATTCCTACAAACTACCTTAAAATTTATGGTTGTAATGTCAGAAAATCTGAAAAGCAATTCAAGGGGAATGAATACTTTTGTAAGACATTGGAAAACCCTCTCATACATACGTGTTAAAGGCTCCTGGGACCATACAATGTGGCACAGATGACAGGCAGTCTGGTCAAAAGTAATATGTGAAGATGTGTGTGTGCTGCATACAGCAAAGCTTGTCACTAGTTGGACATTTGTGACCTCAGGGTACCTATTGTAGAAAGAGAGGCAAGCAGCCTCAGGAGGAAGCAACTCAACAAACAGCCACAAGCAACCTGTCAGTGGACAAATAGGCAGCAAAGTTTGTGCACATTTCAAGTCATCACTCTTGACTTGTGAAGGATCTTCAAAAGATACTATTGCCCCCGGGAGTTTTCAGTGATAATTTATAAAAGTCATTTGCCTTTCAAATCCTTTTAGTATTACTATTTTTCTGCTGCATTTTAAACAAAAGGGGTAAATAGGACATGTATTTCAGCTTATCCATACTTGAGATTGTTATTTCCCAGTTTCAATATTCGCCAGCCTTTCTAAAATCTAGACCTGTCAGTCTCCCATCCCAGCTTTCTAAAAGGTTTGTGATGCCCTGAGCATTAGACTAATCACTTCAAAGCTCATTCTTGAGACATACTCTCCAGAATGCAATCTTTCTTTCAGAACTGATATTAATACAAATTTAGAAATATTCATAGTGTCTGAGACTTGGTTGTTCATACTAACAACAGTATTAGACCTTGGATCAGTAGAAATTATCCTCTTGGATCAAAAATGTCATCAGGGATTAATGTAGAAGGAACTCATAGTTGGAAGCAAATTCAAAAATACTGATTAATCTGTAGCTTTTCCATTAGGAATGAGAATAGGAATTGAATAGGCACATGACAAAAGCATTATCCTACAGTTTGTATTTAGTAAATCCTAAACCGCTCCATGAATATTAGAGTCAAGAGACTTTATTTTTTTTCAACCAAGGTAGAGATGATTTTTTTTCTATAAAAATGAAAAAAGTTATTATTCAACAATTTTTATTTGTCATTGTGTATGCTTTATTTTTCTGCTTTGATTTTATTATGGAACAATAACTGCAACTGAAAGATTTACAGTAACCACCCATATGTGAGAGTTGAACAGCTTCAACTCTCACATATGGGTGTGTTTACTCACATAGACAGCCTTGCCAGAGTATAAATATCCCTGGAAATTTTTCACTTCTTTTTTTTTTTTTTTACTTTATAACCATAATATTAACTATTTTATTGGGATTAGATATGACAGAAACCAACATGTATATACAAGCTTTAGGTATTTGTATCCCATGGAGAACTGTTAAATTCATTATCCAAAAATAGAAAGTTTAGCATAGCTGCAACAGTAGAAAGACATTACCATTCACATAAATGGGGAGACTGGGAAATAAGAAGAAGCCACCAAGAGGCCTATAGTAACTCTGGAGGGGCTGCATAGATCTATAGCTCAGGTGGAAAAAAACTTTCAACAGGACAGCTGTTAGTCATGCAACCTATTGTTTAAGGTAAGTCATTAGAAGTGTTCAACAAACATGTTAAAAGAAGATTCTGTGATCAAATGAGACCAAAACATACTTTTTTGGCAACATGCAAACAACTATGTGTGGTAAAACTGGGTCAACAGGGACAGGGAAGCTGAACAGAGTTGATGTGAGTTGATGGATGAAATTAAATACAGAGAAATCCTGGAAGAAAACATGTTAGAGGCTACAAAAAAATTGAGATTGTGGGGGAGGTTAACGTTTCAGTAGGACAACAACCCTCAACACAGCCAGAGGTATAAGAAAATATAGTTTAGCTTAAAGCATAGATATGTGTTAGAATGGACCAAAGTCTGGACCTAAATTTAACTGACAATTTGTGGCAAGATTTGAAAATTGAATTTCAGTCTAACTGCGCTTGAGCTATTGTGCAAACTAGAATGGAAAAAAGTATTAGAAAGATAATCCAAAAGACTTGCAGATTTAGTTGAAGTAAAAGGTGGTTCTACAAAGTATTCATTCAAGATGGGCTGAATGCAAATGCATATCACACTTTTACATTTTTAATGTGTACATTATATATGCTTTCTTTCCTCTTCAGAAATATATGCTACTTTTTATTGGTCCATCTCATAAAAGCCCATTAAGATGTATTGTACTGAAGCAGCCCACATTGAAGCAGCATCTTGCAAATACTCAGTTTGTAGATTTCTTCTCTGAGTGTTTTGATCTTCTGATTTTTAAAAAAAATCACAAGTCAAACTTTGCTCTTTTGAGTTATTAAACAATAAAATGGTATTTAACAGGATATTCAACAGCAAATATTAGGAAAGTATTAGACATAAATGGGGAAATTAATTGAGAATAGATAGATTGAGAATAATCATCTGACCAAATCACCATCTTCAGCCTTTTCATTGTGTCTCCTACATAGCTTGTTGCAAAATAGAGTTTAAGGTTGTAACAGGACAAAATGTGAAAAAGTTCTACTGATACAAATATTTTTTGCACAGCATTCCCACATGCTGCATCTTGAGTCGCATTTTTTTATCCATCAAATATGCTTTCAAGCACTGCTATTAAACAGCAATGCTACTGTCACCTAAACATAAAACTTTTCTTCACCTTATTCCCTTTTTATTAAGTTTCTATTGTTTAAAACTTTAACTTAGATCACCCCTTGCATCATATAGTGACAATACACAAATGTGTCTGTTACTCGTTAATTTCCTTTTGGTACTGAAAACATCTCAGCAATATTACATTTGTGAATGATGTCTTTTCCACAGGGAGAAAGCTTTAGAAGAAAGTCACAGAGGACATGAGAATGAAAAGCTGTACCTGTTGCTTCAAGCTGCCTCATGTGTTTGTACTGTCCAACAGAATGGTCGTTGAAGAAGCAGTAGCTTCTTGAGTGGGCCTACAGGCCTTGGGAGCTATATTCTCACAAAGGTCACACGTACACTGAAAGAGATTAGCAATTCAGACCAAATTAAAGGGGGTAAAAGGCTAATGTAGCCCTGCCTGAGTCTTATTACATCAGCAAAACCTGCAGTGCAAAAGCACACTGCTTATTAGATGGCATAATACGAAAGTGTATGTGTAGAAATGGTAGAAAATAGACTTTTGGAAATATTTTGCATTTGAAAATGCAAAACATTCAAAAACAAGCATTTTAACATGCTGTGACTCAAAGTAACCAAAAAATCTCTGCAACAGCTACCTGATTTATTTGTTAAAACTCAGAAACAGATTGTCAGCATTCAGAGCCGGACAGCCTTTCCATTTAAACTCTACCCAAATGATTTCTTTATGTTTTAAATTGTGTAAACGTTTTACAACAAAATGGGAGGTTGCTCCTGAGCTGAATTTCTCTAAATCCAAAGCTGTTCAAGATATTAAAGATATTAAAGTTATTAAAGATGCCCTCTGATGCAGTGCTTTCTCTAAATCTAAAGCTGTTCAAGATATTAAAGATATTAAAGTTATTAAAGATGCCCTCTGATGCAGTGCTTTTTAAAAAATATCTATAAACCTAAACTTTTCACCCATTTAATCGCATGACAATTAAAACTTGGATTTTATGTGACCAACTGCATTATTATTAAATGAAAAGAAGGTGATACATGGTAATGTGCGGCCTGCTCTTGTATTGAGCACACTTTACTTTGATACCCCCTAAATAAAATCAAGAGCAGCCAACTGCCTTCAGAACTTACCTAATTTAATAAATAGATTCTAGTTGTAAGTAATTTAATGCCAGAATAAATCCAGTGGTTCTGTGAAATGGCATAATGGTTGTTAGATAATATCAGTGAACAAACAGCATCACAAAATTAAGGAACACAGCAGACAGGTCATGGATAAAGTACTGGAGAAGTTTGAAGGAAGCGGGAGCTAGGTTATAAAACAACACCCCAAGCTTTAAGAATCTTACAGATCACTGGCTAATCCACCATCTTAAAATGGAAATAGAACTGCAAAACTGCAAACATACCAAGACACAGTTGTCCATCTAAACTGACAGACTTTACATGGAAAGCATTAATTGGAGAAGCACTAAAGTGGGCCATGGTAAATCTTGAGGAGCTGCAGAGATCCATAGCTCAGGTGGGAGAATCCACTGACAAGATAATTATAAGCTGTGCCCTCCATAAATCTGGCCTTCATGTGAGAGTGGCAAGAAGAAAATCATTGTTGAAGAAAAGCCAAGATGATGTTAGTATTTTGCCAAAAGTGATGTAGAAGACACAGCAAACATCTGGAAGTAGGTTTTGGTCAGATGAGATGACAATCTAACTGATTGGCCTTCCTTTCAAAATATATGCAAGGCAGAAAATTGAGACTCCACATCCCTATGAACATCACATCCTCACCATGAAACATGGACATGCATCATATAGTATGGATGCTTATCATTAGCAGGGACAGGGAAGCAGTTTAAAGCTACTGAGAAGTTAAGTATGGAGCAATAATGGAAGACATCCTGTTAGAGGCTGCAAAAGCCTTTCGACGGGGGTTTAGCAGACTGAAGAGGACACAGCCAGACCTAGAATGAAACGATTTAAATTAAAGCCCATTTGTGTGTTTGAGTATAGATCCAGTCGAAGTTCAGACTTAAATGTTATTGTGTTTGTTGCAAGACTTCAGAATTGCTGTTCCCAGCTGTTATCTGGAAATGTACTCAAATTTCTATCTGCAAAAAACAAAAACAAAAAAATAAAAAAAACTGTTGCATGCCAGTTTGTGTTGTTCATTTATAAGATACCAATAAAATACACTGAAGTTTGAGATTGTAAAGTGAGGAAATGGTTGACAAAATAAAAAAATGTTTAATCTGTAAAAGTATTTTTGCACAGCAGTATATCCTACAGTCCCGAGTAATTAAACAAAGATGAAAACACAGACTACAGATATAAGTTCAACCTGATGGGGAACTCTGTAAAAGCTAGTTCAATAAATGAGAATTGTTGAATCTGTACATCAGTATTATTATCTACATTACTGTCAAACTAACTGCCATATGCTTATTATATCCAAGATTTGAAGTAAAGGTATTTCCTTCTTTGCTGCATCTTGTTTCACCACCATGGGCAGTTACTACGGAACCATGGACTGATAAAAGAAAGGCAAGTCTCTGCAACTATACAGCTCAAAACAAACGAAAATAGCATCAACTGTAATTCAGATGATACATCTCCCTGTTTCTCCTTGATAGCACGGCAGACTGAGCTCAAAGCAAACCTGACTCAAAATCTAGGCTACATCTTTGTCATAGAGCAGATCTGTGCTGTTAATTGCAAAAGCAAGCATGGTGTATGACTGAAATGACTGTGCTGCTACTGGAACAACAGGTAAACTGGGGGAAGTGCAAATCCTGGATTAGACACGAAAATCACAGAAGTGCTATTAAAAATATTAAAACGGTGTCCTCTCTCTGAGTTTATGTGGTGGAGATGTGACTGAATATGAATCCATATGTCAAACATTAGCTGCGAGGTATGCTGCAAGGAGCGCCTCCAGTTAGAGGTCAAGAGTTTTAAGGAAATACATAAAAAGTGTCGCAGCCCAGGTGTTTATGATCCCCCCAGCATCTTGTGGAGAATGTGCTGCAGCCATGCAGGCTCCGCTGACCTATCGGTACCTTGAACTTCTGAGCATTAAAAAGGCATAACAAATATCCCAAGCGGTTACCATGACGACTGTGACCTCCCTACATCATTTTTCTTAAGTGCACGTGCGTGTGTACGTGCGTCCTACCTTGCACTCCTCCATGCACGTCCTGACTGAGTACGCGTCCGTCTCGTACTTCTGAACCAGCAGCTCAAACTCCCTGTAGTTCTCCTCCGCCTGCCGGTCCAGACGCTGGTAAGCCCGGACACACTCCGCGCACCCCAGCAGATCCACCCCCATGACCGTATCCAGGGAGCAATTCAGAACGTCTGGACTCGTAAACCCGTAAAACAAATCCAAAAGTGAGTAGGAATTACAAAAAGAAAGGTACAAATCGCTCAGATTCACGTACGCCGACCGTGTCCCCTCTTCTTCTCCGCCAGAGAGGCCCAGGCACACTGTCAGAGCGTCCGTGAAAGTGAAGCAGTCTCTGGACACGCTGTCCGGGTGACAGGTGTCCATCCGCCAAAGAGGTTTGGTAGAATTCCCTATAAAAATAACATCTTGCTCTCTGGCGAGGCGGCGGGGGTCGGGTGATGTTGGGATGTGGTGTGGTTGGGGGGAGTTTGGCTTCTTCTCGCCCGCGTCCGAGAAAGCGTGCCCGTCGTCCGGCCGCTTGTCACGGGTCCGCGTCAGCTTGGCCTCGGCGCAGAACCACAGGTGATCAGAGAGCAGGACGGTGATGAAGAGCAGAGAAGCCAGCGACTGTCGCCATCTCTGGGCCCGCTCCGGCTCCGTGAATGGCTTCTCGTTCTCTCGGGGTGCAGACCAGTATTTTAAGCATTCGTTATGCTGCCGACGCATCCAAACACCCCTGGTCATATTTTAGGAGAGTGCTGCCCTGGGCCGACTCCACCGCGGGGGCTTCTCTGCCACAATACTCATTGACTTGTCGGGCGACGGGCTCCGGTTGGTTCTCCTCTGCAGCGGTAGGAGGGGGGGGGGTTCCGAGCCTCCGCCGGTCCAGGGCGCTCCTGCTATCTCGCCCCGCAGCAAATCGGTGCTATTCCGAACCAATTAGCGTTCCCGCACAGATTAAGCTTCGCGCTGCCGCATCCCGGTTCTCCATGGCTCTCCGGGGGGGAACGGCGTCCTTTTTGACCGCATACCCCCACCTCTTCCCCGACGTCCCCTCTCCGGGCTTGTTCGCTTGTCAGGGGGGCGCGCAAGGGAGACCAGCTGTTGCGAGCCTCTCGGTGCTGATGCTGCGCGTCTGCCACCGCTCGATCCGCAGATTCACTTAAAGGAGAGCCAGCAGCCCCTTCGACGCAGGTAGATGGGTTTCTCGGAAAGCCTGGAATCGGTTCTCCCGGTGGCCTCTGTCATCTTGGACCTCGGTTAAGTTGCCGCCATGTTCGTCTTGAAACACTTTTTCGGAGAGCTGAGTCTGTTTGCGTCATCTCCATCGTTGTGATAGCTCCATCGTTGCGCAGTGGCGGAGCAGCTTATTACCTGTATGCGCACCTCACAAACGCAGAGGATGAGGGAAAGACCGCAGGCACTGAAAGGTGGTAAACGCTGTTTTTGGCAACACGCTGCGATATTTAGAATGATCTTTCAATATTTTGAAATGACAAGAACCAACACACACTTTTGACGAGATCTTGTGTTTTGGTGCAGGGTACATGTGAGTCCATTCATAACACTGCAGTTAGGAGATTACTTTTGACACATATCCAGACTCACTGGGACATCGGGTACTTTGGAGCAGCATGAGTAAAAGCATTTCGTCCTTGCCTTAAAAAGTATATAACAAACTCAGGATGTCAATATATTGGGCTTGGAGACATAAGCCTATCACTTAAGTGGTGCCACGGAAGGGGGGGGGAGGGATAGTGCCCAACCCTGCAGGTTACCTGCTTTCCCTGGCCAAAGATTCCTTTATAATGTTTATAACGGGAGTGAATGAACTCCAACTAGTTGCAATTTTTTTTTACTAACTTTATTTTTTTGGAATTTAAAGTGTTTTGTTTAAATGCCCATTTACACGTCTATTTTAATAAATTACAGAATTATTAAAAGGGTTTTTTCAGTAATTCAGTTTAAGAGGTGAATCTCTTATAGAATAATTAAAAACAGAGTGAACAATTTCAAGTAATTTATTTGTTTTATTTTTGATGATTGTGGGTTACTACTAAGATTCAAATTTCTATGTCATGTCCAATATAATGGGGAAGACTGTCAGTAAGAACTCCAGGAGCTACCACACACAGATGCATCCAGGACGTAGTTCTCAATTGTCACAAATATGTTAAGCCACTCCTAAGACAATGTCATAAGTGCCCTACCTGGGGCTATTGAGAAAACAGACTGGACTTTTGCTCAGTGGTCCTAAGACCTCTTTTCAGTTAAAAGTCAGATTTCCAGTTGGAAATCAAGGTCCCTGTGTCTGGAGGAAGAGTAGAGAGGCACAGAATCCAAACTGCCTGAGGTCCAGTGTGAGCCTTCCACAGTCAGTGGTGGCAGAAAAAAAAGAGTGAGAAAAAGTTGAAGAAATGCATAGCAGTTCCTTTAAAAGGTGCTATAACACTGTCTTTATTCTTTATATTACTGATCACCGTCAGTCCTCGAGTGTAAGCATTACAAAAGAGAATAGAGATTTGCTTAATGTCAGTGGGCTGATCTGAGAAGACAAGATAATTATCAGGTGATAACAAAAGTTGCAGGAGGCAGCTCAATATATGTGTGTGTGTGTGTGTGTGTGTGTGTGTGTGTGTGAGAGAGAGAGAGAGAGAGAGAGAGAGACATGGATGGATGGATTGACCCTTTGCAAAACAGGATAGAGAATAAATTCAAAATAAATAAACTCTAAATTCTTTTTCAATATATATCCAAGCTTGCAAAAAATTTAAATCAAATTCCTGACACCTCCAGCTTTCAGAACGAAGCAAGAAGAAAACAAGGAAGAGGATGAGTAACCAGAGAAAACCAAGCATGACAGAAAGACCACAACACAGATTTGAACATGGAACGGTTTTGCTGCAAGACAATAGTGCTAACAACTGCTCCACCATTACATATGTTGAAACCAGCTAAAGTTGCTGTCTTGATTAAAAGACAGAGATCCTGTCAGAAACCAAAATTTTATGCAGAGGTTCAGTTTGTGTGACGTTTGAAGTTTATTTGTGTGATATGCTTGTGTTTGTACTTGTTATCAATGTGGATGTTTACCTCTGGTGTTCAGAACTGAAAAAAAAGATGCTGAACAGCATTGGTTGTGTCACTGCTAAGAATGCTCCAATGCTCATTCAGCACTCTTTCTCACACATATTATGTCACTGCAGAATGCTGAGACTGTGCCTCATGGGAATTGATGTCCTACTTTGACTAAAATTATCTAGTTTTCCTTTAACTACAGAGTTGCAGTTTCATACTTTGTATTTGACCCTAAATGTGACATTTTTATATGTATGTATATGGATGTGTAGATTGGTCCATTTGTCTCACCCTTCTCTGTTGGAAAATATATAGATAGGCAGGATTATCATAAAATAATTTCCATATCTTTCGACTTAGATCCTGACAGTGGCAGCCGTGCACAACATATGGAGAGTTGTCAGTTTCACACATACGCAAACTCTTTCAGTGTTTCTTACCTGTTTGTGTGTGAGGGAAACACAAGTTGTGCAACAGCAAGAAAGAGAGAGTGAGCAGAGAGATGGAATGGGGTAGGGGAGGGTGCATCTGTGAGGTGAATGCAGATAGGTGGCCCTTAAATCTGGAGCCATCACAAGAACAGTAGGGGCTGGCAGACATGACTCATCCACTATCCATGCAATGTGTGTGTTCTCTCTGATGTAGCATGTGTAGAATTGATTATCCTGTCTCAGTGTAGTGCTACACCTATTGCTACATAAAAAGAACATTTGCACAATGTTTTTTTGTAAGCAACTTTGAAATTTATTTTTTACAGCATTGTGTGATTTGTAAAAAGTGCCTTTATAAGTCAGACTTGGATCATAAATCTATTTATAAATGTCTAAAATCAGCAATAACCAAGTGAACAGCTAGAGCTTTTTCAGTACCCACTTAGAAATTTTCTGATAGAGTTCAAACAATAAAAAAAAATACACAATCTATCTTGAATTTGCAATTTAGACATAAGTTTAAACTGATACAGTGCTGATTACTAAGCAAAAAAGTAATTTGAATTTTTCTTAAGACTTTACAACACCCTGATCTTTGCTTTCTTTACATTCTACTGCAATCCCAAAAGGTTTTCAGACTGGGGAAGAGTGGCGAGGCGGATGCAAGCCTGGACCCAGTAGTTTTACAGAGAGGAGCAAGAGAAAGGAAAAATCTTCTTAGTGTGGACATGCTCACTTTGCAAATCATTATTTCAATTAACTTTCTACCAATTAAAAACTGGATCACCATGAAAAAGGAAATCAATATAAATATTTTCTTCTCATTCCTCCCTATCCTGATATTTGTTGCAGGGCTACAGTTATTGAACAAATAAATAGATTCATAAATAAATGAATAGCTAATTGTTACTGATTTTTTTACTTTCATCACACTTATAATTGTGCTTTTCTGATGTTTACACCATCTTTTTAGTTGTTTGCAGCAAAATCAGAAATGAAATATAAATTTGATTAATTGTACAGCCCTTAAACAATTCATTACTTTTTTTCAAAGTTGTTCTTTTCTTTCCTACTGCCACTATCTCAGACATTCCTTCTCAAATCTCCTTGACCCTGATTTGACTGTTTTTTTTCTCTTCTCATTAAAATCTCCAGGACAGCTTTCTTTTTTTCTCTCTCACTCACTCTCCTTGTTTGGCCTTCATCAGTATGGCATCAAGGAGGGAAAAAAAAAGACAGCCACATCACTCTCTGATTGGCTGTAAAAGACACACACCCTCAGGCCAGGCTCATTGCCCTGCCTAGGATGTTGCAAATTGGTAATGAAAGTCTGAAATATAAGGTATGCTGAAGGATATTGGTCTTATACCGATTCATTTATTTCAATCATCATTTAAGCCTAAAATCATATTACAGTGATCACACAAGTAGTTTTGATCAGGTCTTGTTATTTATAGCTGAAGATGTCACCAGGCCTCCTTACTCTCAACAGGCGACCCAAGATGGATCCAGTGTACCTCATTTCCTCTTCTCCTGGTTCTCTACTTTCATCACATAGTCCAAAAATGTGTATGTTTGGTTTGATTCTAAATTGTTCTTCCTTTTATGCCTTTATCTTGTTTACTCTTTTGCTGATTTTTCCCCTTTTTGAGCTGTCTATAATTGGGATCATGTGGAATTTCAGCCCAGATTCAGCTGCAATTGTACACATGAATCTCCCCGCACCCTTTGTGCTGCCCCTCCCCAGCCAAAGGGGTATTACTCTCTCTCTCTGATCAATTAACTCACTGAATTTCCATTAAAATAATAATTAAAAAACTCAGAAAATAATTAAAAAATTAAAAAACTCTTTGAATGGCTTATCACCACAGTTTTTCATTCCCATCAAGATTTTGAATCCCTGTCTTACCATATATTCCCACTCTTCTTTCTGGATATCTGTATTCATCCAGACTGCAAAGAAAGACTTCAAAGAAAATGTGTGTCAGAAAGGTAATACAGCTTACACACTTATAAGGAAACCTACAGACTACAAAGACCAGGTCAGAAGTACTTTGTGTGAAAATATTTTTACACACTATTAATTTATTTTCAGCATTTTACGTTTTATTATAGACACAGAGTGGGTAAATTAACAATGTATTGTGTGAAAAGCTCAGTTGGTGTAATCTGACTGTGGATCTTTAGGGATCTCTTACTGAGTAGGAGAGTACAGAGTAGGACCTATTCTGTACTTTGCCTATGACTTGTCATTGTAAACCAAATATGATCTAGAGGGGAAGATTGTAAACATTTATGTTTTCCTACAGAATGATTCCTACACAAAAACTCCTGTTCAGAAAAGTATGAAGTTAGTCTCTTGAAATGTTTTTTATTTTATTTTTTTAATTATCTACTCCTACTTATATCTCAATTTCAGTTTTGTGATAATTATTATATAATTATTTTCTAATTCTTCCAGGTTGGGTATCATAAAGTACCTTTGGAAACTATTTCTGCATTACTCCACATTTCTGTTCACGTTACCATTTCTACATTCTGTTTTATATGGCACAGTATTACTGCAGTTTATGGAGGGTTTTGTTTAAATAGGTTGATTTGAATTGAGATTTACCATTTATTGTACTGGGGTGGAAGGTGGCACACATCTGGGACTGTCCAATATTTCAACCTATTTCATACTCATACTAGTCCCTTCACTGAATTTTGACTGGTTGTATTTTATGTTATGATGTCATTTCTGTGTACATGTAAAGAAGCATGGCATTAAAACAAAGACCCCTTTATCTTTGAAACTTCAATTTATTCTGTACTGTGTTTCATTTAATTTAAGTTCTCTCTCAGTCACCTTAAGTTTATCTTTATATAAATGTGCAAAAATAAAGGGACATGAAGATATGCGCTTAATTCAATGCTAGCTATAATATTTTTAGCATGCGAAAATAAGTTAAAAACTTCTTTATCTCTGGCAAAGATGATTTCACAACAGGGGAACACCTTAATGTTAATTTTTACCATTCACAGAAGCTAGCAATGAAGCAAAGCAGATTTGTTTGCTATCTGCACAGATATGTACACATTTCAGAAAACATCCTAAACTCTTTGTTAGCCTGAGAGTAAACAACAGAAGGCAGAGTTTACATGAGCTGCAGGACTAATACTGAGGCTCTACACTCCAGCTGAGAAAGCTCAGGGCCTCCCAAACTGTTTATGTCACCAAGCCTGTCAACAACAACCCAAGCTGGACCCAGTGTACCTCATTTGCTCTCCATTTCTGTATTCATCCTCACCTACTCGCTTTTTCTATTTAAATTTATTATAGCCTACTTAACTGAAATCAAATAGATTTAAACTAGCTGCTCCTCCTCACCTGCACAGAGCTTGTGGGCATCATTTGAATTCAATATTCACTGTGTGCTGTGAGTGTACATAATTTTTTATTAGCTGAATGCAATGGGAAAAAAAAACATAGAAGACCTTGGATGAACCATTTATTGTTGCAAAGGCATGGCTAAGCCTCAGTGTGAGCCACAGATAATGAGCCTGACATCTCCAAATGCATTTCTCTCATACTAATCTGTGCTGTCAGAAAAAAAGCACCTTCTGATGAAAGGGAGATGTTGTCCCCTTGATCCAACAAAAAAGTTTTAAAAAAAAGCATATTTCAGCCTTTGAAGAGACAGGAGTGGAGTTAAATTCTGGATAACATGGAATATGAATAGCATCCAGAGCAGAAATTATTTCACCCTTAATCTTTCAGGAGTCAAATGCTCAATAATCATGTAACTACATATCAGGATGTCATTTGAAAAAATGGGCAATTTGCAACCCATCACAGCTCCAATACAAAGACAAAGGAAACAACATTGAAATGGAATTAATCAAGATTTGAACCTACAACCCACTGAGATGACTGTAACCACTTCGAGCTTGAGTTTTATTCTATCATCTTTTTTTCATTTTCTTTCTACATTTTTGTAATGAAAACATTTTGAAACTAGAAAAAGAAAAATATTTTTGTGTAGCTCAGTTAACTCTAGTAACTGCAAAAAAATCTAATTGCAATAGTCTTGGTTAGAAATGCAGAAGGTTTTTACAGCTTTTTACAACTCCCAAGAGCCATTGAGTTAAAGTTGTAGGATATTTATCACATCTTATCATGTGGCCACCATGTCAGTGGATTTTGGGATACAATCATGAACAAAATAAGAATAGCAAGTAGTGATAGCTGAGTATTTTACACCTTTATTTATACAGATTATTTATACAGCCTGATTGAGACCAGCATCAATCTCATTTTCAACTGGGACCGGTTCACACAAATAACACTAAAATAAAACTGGTAATACAACACAAATAATACAATTAATACCAAAAACACTAACAGTATCAGACAGTGCTTAAATGTCAGATTGCAACTGTTCAAATACCAAGACAACAGTTTTTGCATGGCAATTAAAACTAGTATAATAAGCATAGAGATGAACAGAGGCATCTGAAATATTTTTGCCCACATAATTTATATAAATAGTAAATACAGTGGATTCTAAAACTAAGCCTTGCAGTAGTCCATTATTAACATCTAAAAAATAAGAATTAAGATCACATTATTCCCTGCAAGGCACAGTAGTTTGAAAAACCAACCAGTGACAGGTTCATTGTTTAGTTTGGCCATGAACTCTCAAAAAGATTCTTTTAAAATGCAAATCACTGATATTTCATTTTATTAATTAATTTACTTTCACAGAAACTACTGTTACGTGTCTGTTGACAATGAACACTTTACCGCTTGTAGTCTAAGCTGATTGGTGCCTGTTGTGGAGTTTAATATTTATTACAAATTTACACAGTTATGCTGACATTGAACATGAGACATGACCTATCAAAAGATGCTGCAACAGACTCCAAATACAGCAGGTGTGTTGAAACGGATGCAATGTCTTAACCAGCTACAAATAAAACAGTATCATCTTTGTGTATCTGTAAAGCTGCACAAGGACACAAAAATGTCAAATCTTTTATATATAACTATAGACAAGAAGTGGGACAAAAATTAAGCCATGAGGTACACCTGTATTAATTCCTTGAAATAATTGATTGTTACTACTTATGACAATGTATGGTTTACAATTTACAGCATGTTTAAAAAAAAAATAAAATAAAAAATAAAAAACAACTCTAAATTGATCTACTAAGAGACCAGCTTTTCTCAATCTTTTGTAGTATTTTTTTGTTTCAGTACCTGACATTTGCACAACCCAGTACCAAAGTAGAGCAATGTTATATTTAATAATGCATTGTTTGCTCAAACCCATTGCGGTTTATTAATTTGTTGAGTCCATCTCTGTGATTTAATCCATCAGTGTCTAAAATCAGTCCTAAAGGGCTGTTGTCCTGCATGTTTTAGATACTTCCATGGTTTGGTACACCTGAATCAAATGAAAGGTTCATCACCAGGAGTCTACAGAACTTGACTCCATGCCAGGCAGTTAATTCAGCCATTAGATTCAGGTGTCTTAGAGCAGGGAGATTTCTAAAACATACAGGAATCGAGCCTCTGAGGACTCTAGTTTGACAACCCTGGTTTAATCTATCTTAGTTCAGGCAAGATTCCAACACCAATGTAGAGTGTTTACACACTTAAATATCAAAACCATAATGTAGCCTCTATTGCAGTAGTATATAATCTAGCCTTTCATGTGGCCTGTTTGTTTTTGTAAACAAAGCTTAGGGTTATTCATTATCTGAAGCTCAGGCTCATGTGGTAATATTCTGTACTCATCCTGGGCCTTTGCTCTGCGTCATCTCTCTCATCATAGAGACTGACTGACCTCAGATGACTTTGCAGACACACTCTGCAGTCTACAAGTCACGTGCAAATCGACCCCCCCCACCAGCACCCCAGTTGTACTCTCTGCTTCTGATCAAAGTATTCATCTGTGTTTCTCCTGGCCAAGTAAAAGCCTAGGAATCCCTCAATTAGTAACAATTACACATCTTTCTTTCTCTTTCCTTCTCTCAAAATGCCATTACTAAAGGGTTAAATGTAAGGGTAGTGTCACTGTAAATTGCATTATCTGCCCATTTGTAGCTCTGCAAATGCGATCTTTAAAATTAACTTTTGATGTCAGGGACACTCTTACTCTTCTTCACACATTTAGTCACAACTTTGCTCCCAAACCAAAGACCATTCTCTTTCCTCACTTGGACATTTATCCCTCCCTCTCTCTCTCGAGTTGAGCTCCTCGCCATTCTACCAAAGACAGAGTAAAGTTCAGGAAAAGGTCAAAAGCGATAAATTCTGTCCTGACTCTGTCTTCTGTCTCAGTGTAAAACTAGGATTGAAGAATGTGGCTGTGTTTTACATCCATACAATGGTTTCAGTCAGATAGGATTATAAGAAATATACAAGTACTTTTTTGCTACCTTTTTCTATCAAGGTGTGAACAATTTCCATAACCATAAAAATCTCCTGTTAACAGTGATTTATGGGACAACATCCATTCTCACTGGCAGCCCCTGTTCTCTCCTGAGCGATAATGCATTGCGCCACTGTGATTTTCGATTTGAAGGCCAAACTCCGGGTAGCATAAATGATATGCTGAAGTTATGTCTGTAGTTAAATCAGTCATCTCAAATGGATTGGTATCATCTGACTTTGAGAGCCCCCATCACAGAGTGGGGCTAATTTATGGGGTCACGGGGGGGCCATGGCTTTGGCTCCAGTGATACACTGTAATCAAGATGGGACCCAGAGCACAGAGGGCTGGGAGAGATAAATCAACCAGATGAACTGCTGCTGTATATTGCTGGGTGGTGAACTAGCACATGCACACACAACATAGGACAAAAACTCAATGACTCACTTAAGCCAGCATCACAAATTGTCATCGGGATGCACATATTGATATATACACACGCAGGCACACACACACATTCACAAAGACCCAGAAAAAGCTGCTCGCTGTTAATTCCTGCCATTAACAGTGGCATTTAAAGGTGTCTCCCCAGTGCAAAGCTGCCTGTGTAAAGTACCTTTTCATTAAGTTCTCATTGTGTGTGCCTCAAGAGGGGAGGAGGAGGGCAGATGCTTGGTAGTAAGTACCTGCGATTGTGTGAGTGGAGTGGGTTTGTGAGTAAGACAGAGAAACAGTGTAGAGAAAGGTAAAAAGTCGAGGGGAGGAGACCGCCATAAACTCCCCAGATTCACAGGCTAAACTGAAAGGTTGCCAGAGCAAAATTTGTTGTACTGTATTACTACAGAATCAAAGGGAAAAAGAGAGATCAGTTCAATGATGGCGCTCTGTTGGTCTGATCTGCACAGCTCTCGATTCTAATCATGCAATGCTCCATTCTAAACATGCAACACTCTGATAATCACCTCAGGGCTTCATCAGCTACTAAATAGTGAAGCAATGAAACAAACCAGTGGACCCCCCTCCATTACTCCTCAGTTTAGTTATAAAGGCATTGGAGGTTAATGTGACTAAGAGGGGTGGGAATCATTTACTATATCACAATTCAATTCGATTCCTATTTTTGGGGTCACAATTTGATTCAAAATCAATTTTTGATTCAAAACGATTATTTATAATGATTTGTACTTTAATCTATAGGTGTGTAAAGGATACTCATGATCTACTCTAGTCTGCTTTGCATGGCAGACCAACAAATGGAGACATTAAAGTATCTTTTTCACAGTTATTAAGTTTTAAATATTAATCCATGCTTAGATGGAATTTCTCCCTCCCTACATCCTCCGTTTTGCTTTAACAAAATGTTAACGGAGAGAGCGCCACACCTTTCTGCAGACAGCCTCCTCGTGGACAACAACGTTGTAATTTCCATCCAGAAGGTTTTAGCCAATTGACAATCTTGTAGTTATTTAGCGAAGAATCATAAAAAATTTACATAATTTCTCACCGTCAGATAAACGTTTCATATTCATGTCACCTGCTCATATAAAAACAAGAGAGTAAAAGCAGACAAGTTGAAGTGAAATATCAATACTGTCCGAGCGAATTTCTGCATAAAACGTACGGTGAAGCTCATATCAAGCTCAGTCTTCCCAGTTAAATCGCTCTACTCTCTCTACTCCTTGTAGTTTCCTCTTTGTTTTGGTGTCAGGTTCTGGGTGGTTTTGTGGTTTGATTATTTCATTCTAGTGTTGGTTATTGTTGTTCTGTATTTGCTTTAGTCTCTCATTCTTTGATTAGATCAGCCATGTCTCTGTTTTACTTTAGTTCAGTCCTTTCTTATTCTTTGTTACTGTTAGAATTCCTTTTCCTGGTTCCCCTGTTGTTTACTCTCCCTCACCCCCTGGAGCCATTCTCTCTCTCTCCTCAGTCTCCCTTCTGCTCTCTCTCTGCACACTTACAACCTGTTAGCCAATCAGGCCCAGTTTATTGTTCCAGCACTCACTCTCACAGTATTTAAACTCTGCTTCTCCTCTCACTCCTTGCTGGATCCTCCCTTTACTTCCCTGTTATACCCTGCTGTCTTTTGCACCTGGTTCTTGTGTTTTTGTTCTGCTCTGGCTCCCTCTGTCTCTGTGGTTTTTGTAAGTTTTTGTTTATCATTTTTTCATTAAATATTTACCAACTACTGGACGCCTCAGCTGCTCTGCATTTGGGTTTACTATCACCACAACCACAATCATGACATTTGGTACTTTCCACGCATGTTTACGTTCTAATGCCGGCTGCGTGGTGATGTCAGAACATCCCATATAATTACAGAATGGAAGCCGACAGACAGCAGATTTGTTTTATTTTTTTAAATTGATTTTGAGACATTTTTAAATCAATTTTGATTTTCTGGCACACCCATAGTAACTAATAATAAGAACGGTTATGGTGGAGCCAGACAGAAGCTGATTTTTAGAGCAGAAAAAAGTAGGAACCTGTTGCAACCTACCCTTCTGCTGTCATTGATCACTGAATAAAATATTCTATAAAATTACCAAAAAGACAGAAATTGTACAGGGCTGTTGCTTACTCCATTTGCATGGACCAGATCCTTGTTTACAGTGTAAAAATATATTTTGTATGCGCCAGAACCATGATTGTTTTGAAACACAATTTATTTTAGTATAAAATAATCCGTTAAGTGTCTCTCATTAGTAAAACTTATTTGTATCAATGGCAAACTGACAGGCAAATGGAAACACATAGTTGCACACTAAATATAAGCAGTTATAATACAATAAAATAATTGCACGACTGAATCAAAAGTACAATTTCCATAAAGGATACTAAAATTTATGTGTTATCTTGTCTATTGTTTTATAAAATAACAAAGTGACACTTTTAAATTACAGTATATATGTCTCTTGAATTGTCCCCTATTTATTGATTTTCCCTTAACAAAGGAAGAAGAATTTTTTGTCATATTATAATTAATCATAATTTGTAATGTTAACTGGAAAGAAATCTGTTCCTTCAAAATATGTTGCTATGGTATTGAATATGTTATCAAGCATGAAGTATGCTTCTTAGCATCAGTATCGAGTTTGACATTTTAGTATTGTGGTCCGACATGTGCCAAGGCCGTCTGCTTAACATGAACTGAGCCAATTAATTCTTAAATTATTTGGATGATTTTTCGCATTCTTGAACCATCTGGTTTTCACAGCTTTTTAAATAATCCAGTGAAAATTTTAAAGTATCTTAAAACATGGCTTTTCCTGTGTAAAGGCAAAGTAAATGACAGTGACTTTCCCTTTATCCCAATAAAGCCCTCTTACACAAAGTACATACCTTTCTTTTCCAATCTATACCCCCTTCATCTCCCTATAATATTTCAGTTTGTACAGTTGGATAATCTGAAGTCAACAGTTTGTTCTTGGCCCTGATTCTTGTATAATAAATAGTTTTCAAACTTAAATCGGGTTTTAATCTAACCATAAATACCACAAGAAGACATTTCACATATTTCTGCTCTTTAGTGCTATACAAACTTGTCCCTGTGTCTGTGTTCAAGGGTGTCTTTAAAGCAAGTTAATGTTAACACATCTCTATTCAAGCCAGATATAAGAAAATCTGAATTCATTTAATATTTTCCTAACATACATTATTCAAGGTGGCATAAATTCCATTATACAGTCAGTTACCTGTTAGTTCCCAAACTATGACTACCTATGCAATTCTATCAATCCATCTTATCTACTGTTAGAGATCAGTTCTTCTGAATGGTGCTTCAAAACTTTATTCTAAAAACAGAATACTGTTTTTACAATAAAACCAGTAAAACAGAAGACAGAATACTTGCTTGGGGTGTTCAGCAGAGTGTGCCATCTTTAGTTATCGGTCCTCTAGTACATTAACTGAAAAAAAATGAGTCATTCAAATTTTAAAAAGGAAATACTTCCCATTGGTGAGAGTCTTCTTTACAAATTGATGGACATAAATTAT
Organism: Anableps anableps; assembly: GCA_014839685.1. Lineage (NCBI taxonomy): Eukaryota > Metazoa > Chordata > Actinopteri > Cyprinodontiformes > Anablepidae > Anableps > Anableps anableps. The sequence goes on along the minus strand of CM026075.1, from coordinate 16,669,817 downwards.
GGATCCGATTAGTGTAATTAAGTGAGTTTCTATTTGATAAGACAAGAGTTACTAAAAGATACTGCAAAATAGCCCCCTATGTTCATCATTAGTTTTATTTTCAACACATGAAAATAAAACTAAAGAAAGAAGTCAAATTACGACTTCTTTCTACTACTTTCATGACATAAAGCATTGATTTAGATACAAAAACCTATTTGGCAAATTATAGTGCATATACTATCTCATTTCTACAGTGTATACCATCTCCAGATTGAAAAACCACCCAATTTAATGTCTGTTTAGAGATACTTCTTTAATTGTAGGAGTTTAGGTTCATAAGAATACTCGTCTTTTCCAATGCATGTACTGTACACTAACACACTCAGGCCCATGAACCCACACTCCTCAGCACAAACACATACACTTATTAAATGAGAAATGAAAGATGACCTTTCAGTTCCCACCGGATGAAACAGTAACCTTTAATCCGGACCATAACCCTTCTGTTTCTACTGGAGACCAGACTCAACATGTCCTCTGGAATCAGCAGTGGCAGAAGAGAGCTTCCAAAACAACTCAAATAACCACACATTGGTGGTCTAACTGACCTTCACAAAGTGACTAAGCTTTTTCTGAATTGAGTGAGTTTGCTCTTTGAGTGGATAGGGGTTTCCTATATAAACCCATGTGCCCTAATATTGCCCACAGAGTTTGTTTTTTTTACCAATGGAAACCCTTTGACTTTACTCAAATATGACACCATTTTTCAAAGAGAATGGCTTCACTACTCTGCAAAGTCTTTGCATGCTGTTTCAAACACATTGTAATTATAGCTGTTAATACAGAATTTCTGCTGTCATTAATTTATGGTTGTACGCCTTTTAAAATGAGAATTTGCATTACAGAGGGGGACATTTGTCTTTTTCTTCCCAGGATAAAGAGTTACAGGCATCACGGCAAATGGAATATGGTTCAGTAACTGAGGCTAAGATTGAGTCTAATGATAGGTGGTGGGTAGTCAGTGGTGGAAAATACACATTAACTCAATTGCTGCACTTAAGTGCAAATGTGAGATAATTGCACTTTTCAGTTCCAATCAATAATGATTTTTATTCTCCTCATAATATCAAAATTGGATTATAAATTACTAGAGGTATCTGATTCAAAACAATTGTTTTCATATTAAGGGTTAGGTAACCTACCCCTAACTCTACCTATGTGGGAAATTTAATTTAAAACAAAATTCTTTCACTTAATTTATTAATACTATTGAAGCTGCTTTTATGGATATTCCTATTTTCCCATGTATGATGATGTATGTAAAGGTAATTTACCTGCATCTAAACATGAAGAAATGACGCTCTTTTGTGTAATACAAAGTCCTGTCATATCTATGGAGGATGTGTGTGCCTTATCATGCATCTGGTTTGGATAAAACGGGTGTAGAGTGTACTGTCTGCTGCTGCACAAGGACAGAATAAGTTATTTAAACCTGATGTCACTGCATCTTATTTGTTATATATATTTAATCATCACCTGACCATCTTGGGCTGAAATTGCAATGCTGATGTGAACTAATAAGAAAAAAAGTCTAAATCTGCCCTAGTTTCAGCTACTCCAAGCATTCAGTATGCTGAGATGAGTGAGTCCTCATCTGTACAAACAGTAATAACATCAGCATTGTACATCTTTAGTAAAGTTAGGTTAAGTTATTATCAGGCCATTGCTTTGCATTTGAGTATCCCTTGCATAAATTTTGTAACTGTGCCAAATATGTCACATTTCTTAGTTGTTACACTTTTGCCACAGTATTTTTGACATGTCCAAAAACTCTGTGGTAGTCCAGCTGGAGATCAATTTAAGAATGCAGCATTATTTACTTAAAAATAATCTGGTAAAAAAAAAAAAAAAAAAAATCTTCATCCATTATTGTAATGGAAGGCAGTTAGTGTGTGCTATGATTTCCCTATTCCTGCCATGTTTCTTGCCGCTCCCCTGCTCTGCCCATCATCCTTCTGTTGGTTGAATAATTGCTGATTGCTTCCACTCGATGCTGCTGCCGATATTAACTCTTGCTATGCATACATTCAGTGCAAGATCGTCTGTTATCAACCTAGTCGCAGCCTTCGAGCATTCTATGTCTGAGTTCCTGATTGTGTACCTGACCTGCTTTCTGCCTCCTGAGCATCATCTTTGCCTACCCCTTGTCTGCCCTATGAGATACTCAGCTTTAGGCTCTAAATCTAGCTTCATATACCTGAACACTGATTTTTGTCTCACAGATTCTGGATTTGTTCTGCCCTTTTATTCCTGATCTGGATTGTCCATCTGACCATGGGGCTTTGGATTACGAACAAAATCACTCCTGTCTTCCCAAAGGTGAAACCTGATAATTGGCTTCTGTGTGTGATCCTACTTTACTTCCAATGTTTCCACACCATCATCACCCCTGGTCTTACTGGTGAAACAATCCCAGGTAAAAAGACACATTTCAATCCTCAACTGTTACATCTCTGAAGATCAAACTCCATCAAGGTCCAAGTCTCCGAAGAAGACTTTCAGGGAAACCACCTCTGCCAGGTAAATCACTACTTCCTGATTAAGCAAAATTTCCTGTTTGTTCTGCCAATCACTCACCTTTCTCCCTCACAGAGTCTGACCAAAAAGCCGTTCCCAAGGTGCAGTTGCTGAACATCTTTCACATTTTGTGTTTTGTGAAGAAAACTCACCTAACCTTTCATGGGTTGTGGTTTACGTTCTGGGTCCAAAAATATACTATATTCATTACATCATGATGGGTATATTAATAACTAGAGGGAGCTGAAAGGACCTTGAAGATAAAATAGGTTGTTTGGTGGTATTTGATTGTTTGCTTGATCCTATAAGGCATAAAAGTAAAAAAAAAAAAAAAAAATTGTGAAACTTTCTTGCATCAAATAATGGCAGCTGCTGAAATGCAGGAATAACAAGTTGGTAGTCTTAAATCACCCATCCACTACATTTTTGTATTTCTTCATACAAAATGACCAGTAGTGTAATAACAAAAAGAGTAACATTAATTACATTAAAGATTTACAGCAAGGGAATTAGCTGAGATGCCAAAGTTTAGAGTTTTAGGTACTGAGATTCAAAAGAATTATTAGTAACCTTAGGGGTTTTGGCAGACATTAGTTTAAACTTCAGAAGGAGCCAAACTAGCAGCTGCCCCTGCTTTCATTCGTTATGCAAAGCTGGACAAAATACCTCCTGACAAAAACATTCTGCTAAATTTAGAAGCATTAAAGGGGCAGCTGTTGTTAATTACTGGTAGGAAAGGACATAAAGTGCAAATAAAACACCAGGAGATGCATAATAGTATTCACACTCTAAAGATGCTTAAGATTTTTTTCAATAAAAAGTTGGCATGTTTTTCTCTGAGGACTTGTCATGAATTTACTGCATGCAAAGCAAGAAAGTGACTAATATAACTCACCCATCTTTACATAAAAGCCACATGTTACAGTCCAATCCAATTAATACGTCCAGTTTCCATGTAATTACTCTGCATATCACAAGATTATTGCCATATTTCAAGCAGAATAAACATATGAAGACACAAAACTATAGGAAGGCCAATTAAAGTGATAAAGATCATTACAGATGCAACAGAAGGTTTACCGCAAGGGAAATGGGGGAAATGTAGCCTTCAATAAACATCTCATCTTCCTCCTTTGCCATAGCAGGACTTCCTAATTGCAGCTTTAGACATCCAGAAATTTCTACCTAATTTATTACTCTGGCAGCCACAATGTGTAGGTGACGCTGTGCATGGCCATGGCGCCAAGTAAGAGCAGCTTAGTTTGCTCTACGATATACAATGCTAAAAAATGTAAAATCCCATTAAGGTGGTCTTGAATGATATTACAATAAACCTCGATGAATTCAGAGATGATGGATTCAGAGTTAAAGTGGAAGGTAATGTCTGGTAATAGTTGCAGTGTCTTCAGTGTTTTGTTTAAAGTAAGTTGCCACAGCATACCTGTTCTTTTTGACTCAGAACAATGCTTTGTTTCCAAGGTGACAAGTTATCTAAATTGTAGCCATAGATACTAACATCTGTCACCTTTGGTGTGGCATTATACTGAGGTTCTACTAGTCATAATGATGAATTATTTCAGTCAACCAGAAAAAAAGACGGCGACTGCAGAATGACAACAGCAATAACATCACTGCATCAGTCATAAAAAAACTTCTGACAAACTAAAACATCAGCGCTCCAAATGAAAATCAGGTTCAGCTTTTAACATAATCAAAGGGAAACATGGTTTCCTTTTGGAATTGCAACTTCATCCCTAGGTGGCTACTGGGAGCACAGCATGAGGTGAATGATAAGTATTTCCGTCAGCCCAATGGTAGCATATTCCCTGCCAGGTCATCACAATGACTCCTCATCGTATAGCTGCTCTGACACTGTGTTATTGAGCTAAAGCCCTCCAGCTGTTTGGTGCTATATTTCAAGTAATTGAGCCATGGGATCGGGAGTGAAGTCACAGAGAGGGGGTGTGTGGAAGATTATTTGTGTGCCTGTGTGTGTGTGTAATAGATGTTTTGACTGCCATGTCAAAGGTAATTGAGTCATAGGTAAGAAAGAGTGAACGTGCCAGCTGTCACTCTCTTATAAACCAAATCCATCAGAATGCAGCACAGCCTATAATTCAAAGAGACAAGTATGAGTATGTGTGTGTGTGTGTGTGTGTGTGTGTGTGTGTGTGTGTGTGTGTGTGTGTGTGTGTGTGTGTGTGTGTGAATGCATGTGTCACCATACAGTTTATTACATTTATATGTATAAAAAATGTCCCTCACTGAGGCCATTGGCAAGGCAAGGCCACTAGCTGCGAAAATGGTACTGAAGCTCGATAGCAGATTTTAGGATTTAACTAAAAATCTAAATAACAAATATGTTTACATTCAAAAATGGCAAAGTAAGGCTAAATCCCATTTTACCCCTGCCCCTCACTCTTAACTCTTAACCCTGTATTTCCAAATCATCCTCTGTGATGTAAAGGCAAAGGAAAGAGGGATGGATTTTATACTCCTTAAAAATAAACTTCTTTAAGGATTAGAAGAAATGAGGGGGTACGATCTGCAAATACCCTCTAAAAAAAAAAAAAAAAAAATCAAAAATTTTCTAGGTAAACACATCTTTAATAGTACAATAGTGTCTAGTTTATAAATTCACCTGCCACTTTTTTTTTTTAGGTATCCTTGTTCCATTGCTTGTTAACTCAAATGGGGAATCAGCAAGTCACAGCAACTCAGTGGATAAAAGAGGTAAAGACAACTTGATGAAGCTTAAACCCATCCTTCTGAAAGGAAAAGAAAGGGGATTTAAGTGACTTTTGAACACAGCAGGGTTGTTGGTGTCAAACTTTCAGCTCTGAGTATTTGGAAAAACAGCTGATCTACTGGAATTTTCATGCTCAACCGTCTCTTCAGTTTACAGAGAATGAAAAAAGAGAAAATGCCCAGTGAGCAGCAGTTGTGTGGATGAAAGTGTCCTGTTGATGTCAGAGATCAGAGAAGAATAGCCAGCAAGTAGTTAAACAGCAACTCAGTTAACCACTTGTTACAAGCAAGATATTTGGAATACTATCTGAATGCACAATGTGTCAAACCTTGAAATAGATGGGTTAGATGTCCATGTCTTTATGACCATAGTGTATTTTAAGCCTTCTTCCAGCATGATAATCCACCAACTCAAACTGATTTTGAGAACATGGCCAAAAATTCACTATATTCAAATGACCTTCACAGTTACCAGATTTCACTCCAACAGACCACCTTTGGGATGTGGTGAAATCTCCTGTTCAACAATAGGATGTCCATACTGACATAATGGCAGCAGGCAACACTGCTGCTGTAGTTTTGGACAACAATCTCTGAAAAATGTTTCTTACATGTTGTTGATTCCTTGCACTAAAGAATTAGGTTTACTCTGAAGCTAAAAGGGGTCTAACCCAGTACCAAGATTTTGTACCTAAAAAGGTGCCCAGTCAGTGTTGTTGCTCTTTATAGTAATTATGTAATCCACTGCATCACAGAAGTGATTCCACTTTAAAGCTGCAATAGCATACATGTGTTACATATTTTTTGAAACTGTCACTATGTTGTGACAGTATGAGTGAGATAATCTGTGAAAAAAATCAAGCTCCTCTGCCTCCTCCCTGTGGTCCTACTGCCATCTACAGAAATACACTGCTTCTGGTCAGAAACAATCAGTCAGAGCCAGAAGGAGGGTCTTAGCACTGTCAATTACATGTGTCATGTGTACGTGTTGCTCAGTGTAAGCAGCATATGCAAGCTCAGGTTTGCTGTTGGTGTGGAGAAACAACTTGCTGTCATAGAAAAACTGTTTAACCGCCATCATCAGTGGCCATGCTTACTAGCCTGCGCATTCAGGGGAGAAGGAGCTGTAGCGCAGCAGAAAGCAAGGGTAGGGTGTGAGCAGTGTACATGAGCATGATTGACAGTGGTAATACTTTCCTCCTGGCTATGAAACTTCTCACAAACTAGAAGATTTAATATGACATTTAATGTTTGTTGTAATTTTGGTAGATGGATCTTATGCTCTGCCTCTTGGTTACAATGTCGTCTATGTCAGTATAGAATTAAATCAATGAACCTTGGTTGATCAGCCAACAGCTGTTCTGATCCATATGAAATCTATTTGTCTACAGCAAGGTTACACTGAGTTTAAAGATGTAAATCACAACAAAACCAAGGAGAAACTCAAAAAGAGGGAGAAGTCAACAGCAAAGGCTGTTGACTGTTGCTGCCTTTGCTGTTTTTGTCATATTTGTGTATGTATAAACAGTGTATTTTTCAGAATAGAATAGAATCTTTTTTTAGGATATAGTCAATCAAAAAAAAAAAAATAATAAAAAAAATAAATAATAATAATAATAATAATAATAATAATAATAATAATAATAATAATAATAATAATGATGATGCAACTGAAAATTTAGAAATGTGCAGTTTTGACATACAGTTGGACAACTATACAAATATGAATCAGTGATAAATGGGGATCCTAAACAAACTGTGTAATTATAGCTATGTAGGAAAAGATCAGTGCAAAGAATATGTCGAATGTAGAATCAGTTGGGAATACAAACGTGCATATATATATATATATATATATATATATATATATATATATATATATATATATATATATATATATATATATATGTGTGTGTGTGTGTGTGTGTGTGTGTGTGTGTGTGTGTGTATGTGTGTGTGTGTGTGTGTGTGTGTGTGTGTGTGTGTGTGTACGAAATTCAAATTCTTTCCAAGAGCGACATCTGGTGGGTAGAAGTCGGGAGGCAACAGACGACTACGGTGTTAATCGCAGAATTTTTATTTCTTCGACCTTTTTCTACACTCCACCTTTTAGTGTTGTGCCATGTGAGGTTTTTTTTTTTTTTTTTGTTTTGTTTTTTTTTTTGTTTTGTTTTTTGTTTTTTGTTTTTTAATCGAGGGTTTTATCTGCTGTAACGCTAATGAATGTCTAAAAATGTAAACTGAACACATATTTCCCGGAACTCCTATACTGACTCAGTTTCGCACACGGAATTGGATATAAGTTGCGCAAGTAATGCTAACTTGTTTAGCTGTCCCTGCCGGTTGTAGGTGTCATTCAGTTGTCTTCCTGCGTTAATTCTAAATTCGTGAACCGATGCATAGCTGAATGACAGTTAGTGCACCGTATCTATGCCATTGTTTTGTAAACAATCCATCCAGCTGAGACGCTAAAAATGAGAGAAGGGTGAGTAGCTGCCTACTTAGTCCACCCTTTGATGACAGCTAGGTGGCTAGCTTCAAAAGCTACATCCAATCGTGCTAACAGCCAGAGGTAGCCAAAGATAGCTTAGTGGTTAGCATTCTTGGCAGTAAGCTAACTCGTCTGCATCTATGATAACATTTCTGGTGGGGTTTAGTGCACATTTACTGGCAGTACCATCCTCACTGATTTTGCAGTTTCTTGTGAAAGACCAGAAAAACGACTTAGTAATGACTTGTTTACCGTATAACGTTAAGTTATATTGCACAGCTACCTGTGAAGACATCCAACTGCATTAAGCCTTCGTGTTGCCCAGGTTGACAGCAGCTTGTGCCGTTTCTGGCATGTGGGTGGAGCACAGACATTTCTCTTCTTGCATTCGCCTTATGTCCCGAAATGCTCGGTTTATATCTTATCAAAGTGCACAGTTTTAAGCTGATTAAATGCCTATTAATTTTATTAGAAAAATATCCAAAAGAGGGACTCTGCATGTGACAGATAAAAAAAGATTGTAGTTTGCTCTGTAAAAATTTTCAATTCAATATGCATCATATTTTATCTATTTATTATCAAATTACTTATTGTCTTGTTTTATTCTAAGATTTGACACTTAAGCATATTACACAAAGATTGGTGCAGTCTAGATGTAATACATCAGTCATCTTTGTGACGGTATTAACAAAAGGTGCCCTTTGATTTTTATTTTTATTTTTTTATTTTTTATTTATTAATTAATTTTTTTTGGGGGGGGTGTTAATCGCTGAGCTTTCTCTTGGTACCTCATTTTTTCATATCATTGTGTTGTGCATCCAGCTTTCTTTGTTGAGATTATTAATTTGACTATGTTTCCCATGCATGTTATTTCAGACTGCACCACACCAGAAAACAATTTACTGTTGCAATGACAATATTGATCATTTTGATCACATCATTTTCTGTCTTTTTCTTATTTTCTTCACAGTGTCCCCACATGTGTAATGCGATACATGGTTATATGGTACAGCCCTAGTTTTATTCTCAGGTTTGGTTATGAAGTGAAAAAGCTTTTTCAAAGGTTTAGTTTTTTGTGTGTTTCTAATGCTAAAATTATTTTTGACTATTTTGAGGAAATAACAACAACCTTATTACATAAATAGTAGTTTTTTGTTTATTTTCAAATTTACTATAGCCAGAAACAATAAGCATATGCAATGCCATGCCTACTACTTTATATGAAATGTTTTTTTGAAAGAGAAGTTGTGTGTTTTTTGCGTTTTTTTCTTTGCAAGTGTAGTTAATACTTTTCCCTCTTCTAATTTTCTTGGACTTTCTCTGTTTGCAGATTGTGTATTTTGTGACCCAGCTCTTGTGCAGCCATGGAGAAGCCCTGGAGACTCTGGGGGGCAATGGAGCGGTGTACCCTGACTCTGGTGTCCTGGTCCTGGGGTGCCTGTCGAGTTTCCCTTTTGGCTCTCATCCTCACCTTCCACCTGTATGGAGGCTTTTTCCTCCTCGCTCTCATCCTCGCATCTGTTGCTGGCATCCTCTACAAATTTCAGGATGTTCTTCTCTACTTTCCCGACCAACCTTCCTCCTCTCGCCTCTATGTTCCAATGCCAACAGGAATCCCGCATGAAAATGTGTACGTTCGTACCAAGGATGGCGTGAAGCTCAACCTCATCCTTCTTCGTTACACAGGAGGAGATTCACCTTCTGGCATCACCTCCAACAATCAGAGCAGCCCCACTTCCTCTGCTCCTCCTACAATCCTTTATTTCCACGGCAATGCAGGTAATATTGGTCACAGGGTGCCAAACGCACTTCTAATGCTGGTCAATCTAAAAGCAAATGTGGTACTTGTCGATTACCGTGGCTATGGAAAAAGCGAGGGAGAGCCATGTGAAGATGGGCTATACCTGGATGCTGAAGCAACACTTGACTATGTCATGACCCGCCCTGACCTGGACAAAACAAAAGTGGTACTCTTTGGTCGCTCATTAGGAGGTGCTGTAGCTGTGCGTCTTGCATCAGTCAACCCTCACCGCATTGCAGCCATCATCGTTGAAAACACCTTTCTCAGCATCCCTCACATGGCTGCAACACTTTTCTCATTCTTGCCAATGCGCCTGCTGCCCTTATGGTGCTATAAGAATCAGTTCCTGTCCTATCGACAGGTGGCGCTGTGCCGCATGCCTTCATTGTTTGTGTCGGGTCTGTCGGACCAGCTCATCCCACCGGTTATGATGAAACAACTGTACGAGCTGTCCCCTGCACGGACTAAACGGCTGGCCATCTTTCCGGAGGGCACGCACAACGACACGTGGCAGTGTCAGGGCTACTTTGCTGCTTTGGAGCAGTTCATGAAAGACCTGCTGAAGAGCCACGCCCACGAGGAGAGTGCTCAGCCCTCAGCCAGCGTCACCATTATCTGATAAAACAATCTGGACTGGATAAAAAGAGCTGATTTAAGGAACTTAATTGATTTTTGGAATGAATGTACATTTTCTGCATATGTTTGGGTTTTTGTTTTTATTTCACTCTTTCTACTTTTCTGTAAATTTGATATGCTAAAATATTTTCACAATTTCAAGGGTTGAGGAGATGCTAACATCTCTTTGGGTTTTCTTGTGCTTCAAATATGAATGGATGTGTCTATAACCTTTCTATGTATGAAGCCGGAGCATAGTTACTAATATAACATGATGTGCTGAAACCACGGAAGAATTTACTGAAGTGGGTTTGTCGAAATTACTAGAAATTAGCTGATCTGGTTTTAAAAGAATATTGACCGTAAAAGGCCCAGTGGTGGTTGTGTGAAAATTGATCAAGACACAAATGACACATCCGTGTCGAGTTTTGTAAATTAGAGTGCCATGTAGAGAGGTATACTGTAAATATATTTGTTAATACACAGCACTTTTCTGTTCAGACTTATCCAAATCTTTCTTTGTGTGGGATCACATCTTACGAGGAATACATTGAGGAATGCAGCATCTTGGCATTTCACGACATTCTCGTGATAAATATTTATGTGCACCTTCAAATTTGGCCTTCCACATTAACATAAAGAGAAGCTGCTGCATATTTATCATTAGCTCCCATAGAAGAAGTGGTGAGAAATATAAGTTGACTCATTGAGAGCCTATTTCCTGTCAAACTACTCCTCGTTAGAGATAAGAAGCTTCTCTTTTCTTAAGAACAAGATCCTGTCAAAGTACAGGTGCAGCTGAATGAGTTAACATACTGTCAGAAAGTATAGTTATTTCTGGAATTCAGATTAAAACATTAAAACTCGTATATATTTATTAGTAATTATGTTGAAGGTTAATTGAATGCTTATGGCTTACAGCTAATTTAAACCTTAAAATTTAGTTTCTTTTCAGTACAAAAGACTCAAAACAGGAAGTTCAATAGAAAAATGCTAGATTACTGAATAGTATGTCCATGTTTTGTACCATTATATACACTCAGTACTTGTTTGGGGCTCCTTTGCATGAATTACTGCATCAGTGCAGAATGGCATGAAGGTGATCATTCTGTGGGTCTGCTGAGGTGTTGTGAAGCCCAGGTTGCTTTAACAATAGCCCTCAGCGAGTGTGCATTGTTGGCATCTGGTGTCTAATCTTTTTAATAATATTTCATAGGATCTCTGTGGGGTTTAGGCCATCCGTTGGCCAGGCAACCACAGTAATACTATGGTTATTAAATGAGGTACTTTTGACAGTGTAGGCAGATACCAAGTCCTGTTGGAAAATGAAATCATTATCTCTGTAGAGCTTGTCAGCAGAAGGAAGCATGAAGTACTCTAACAGCTCCAGTTAGACGTCTGTGCTGACTTTAGACTTCATAAAACGCTGGACCAACACCAGCGGATGATACCAGCGGCTCCATAAATCATCAGACGGTAGAAACTTCACACTGAACCTCTAGTAACTTGGATTCTTTACCGCTTCACTATTCATCCAGACTTTGGAACAACAATTTCCAAATGAAATCCAAAATTTACATTCAGTCCAAAGGAATTTGGACCTTTTTTCATCTGAAAACCAGGCCCATCTGTTTTCACCTTAGCCCAGGTAAGATGCTTCTGGCATTATCTAGATCAGAAGTGGTTTAACACAAGCTTTGAACTATTTGTACCCCATGTCCTCGATAACATCTGCGGTGCCACTCAAGGCCCTGACTTGAGCTGCAGTCCACACCCTGTGAACAGTTTTTCCTTCCTCTCAACTTTTGGTTCATATGCTTGGATGCAGCTCTCTGTGAAAAGCCAACTTCTTTAGCAGTGACCCTTTGTTGCCGACCAAAAAGGATCAAAGACTGATGGACGACAGTCAACTCAGCAGTCTTACCCATATGTCATACAACGTCTGTCTTAAAAGTCGCTCTTTATTGGTCTTATGCAGTTTAAAATTTTTGAGATAAAAATTTGAGTTTTTAATAGCTATAAGTCATAATCCTCAGAAAAAAAAATGTTGAATGATTATGTTTTATTAAACTATACAATAAAAGAGATAAACCTTTTTGAATTTAATTGGTGAAATAAATTCATTTTCTGAAAATATTTAAATGTATTAAGATTCACCCATACAACTATCCCACAGAGAAGTTGCACATTTTACTTCCAAGTTGTGAGATAAAGAAATTAGTCATTAATAATGAGCAGTAAAGAAAGAATCTGTTTAATAACAAGAAAACTTATTTTTTCTGTTTGCTGCAGATCATTGGGAACCTTCAGCTAATCATAAGAACGATATTTTTGTGAACTCCAAAGTCATGTGTTTCAGTTTGTCCTACATTTTTTACACACTCGCCACTTCAGCTGGGGATATCCAGTAATTGGCCGGTGCTTGTTCTTTCCCTTTTAAAACACACAGTATATGCCGGCGTGTGTGCTGTATTAAATTGGGGGATCTGTTAGCCCTGTTAAGCACGGAGAATAAAGTGTGAGCGTTTTTAGTCTAATGTTGTGATTATTTATGAGCTATTATCCTTTGCATTTTAATTGTTAATTGAAGGATCCTGTCTCTCTGCGCTTCTGTGGCAAAATGGCTTTTCTCTCTTAGGGAGGGCTTTTAATGAGCTAATTAACCTTTCCTGCATGTCTTCCACAGGATGGGGCTAAAACCTGAGGATTAAAATGCTATTATCCACTCTCGCTTTCTGAATGCAGCACACTGCGCTGCAGTGGTTTGAAAGCCATTTGAATACGTTCAGTAGGTCTCAGCCATATTAGAGTTTTAAAAAAAGCAGATTGACAGGAGCTAAAAGACCCAACTGGTGTCTGTCAATGTTATTACAACTTGAAAATGGTCTGCAGGCCACCGTGAATGTAAGGTGTGGTCTTAAACTAAAACGCATCGTAAAAGATTGTGTCCTTCCTCCGACTTCTGTGACTTCTTACCACTGGTTGCACTAAATAGTTTTAGACATTTTTGTATTATATCAAATCCACATGCTGATTTTGTGCAATCTAAGTTTACCTTTTGAGAACAAACGCTCATTTTTCTCCCACCAGCTTTGTTTCAAATATTTCTGCTGATTGTTAAATATCTGTGCTGATGAAAAGATCCAAGAACATGTCTTTCACTCATTTGTTGTTTCTGCTTTAAAGCTATGAGTATAACACTGAATTTAGGTTGTCGCCAAATATGTTGGGTTTTTTTTGTTTTGTTTTTTTTTTTTAACACAAAGTAAATAAACACCAGTAAAATAAAACTGAATGTTCTTTAATTTTTTTTCTTTTAGGTGTGCAAAGATACTTTGGATGATACTTTTTTCTATGTTCATCTGGCTGTGAACAGATCAGCGTGATTGCTGTTGAAAATCTTGACGAGATTTTAAGAGTTGATTTTGCAAGCTGGCATGTGTTTACATTTAGTCTTGGCAAGCTTCTTGAATGAACATGCACAGTATTGAAATACTTTGTGTACATGCACCTTGATTTTTAACCTTAGCTGTAGATGACTTCACTTTAAAGAACCATTGATGAGACATGTGAATGAGCTGTTTTTGTCATTGGAACAAAGCAGTTGCTTTAACTGACTTTCCATTTCAGAGTCATGTATCTTTTCTATTTCTTTTAACTTCTTTTGTAAGCACACATTTTCACTTTCTATTTTCTGTATTGTAACACGCAATAAATTGATACAGTAAAAAGATTTTTTTGATTCATGTTTGTTTATTTCTTCCGTGTTATAAACAAGCATTTATGTCCAACAGGTTCTCTTCAGGTTTTGCCCTGAATTTAGATATATTCATCAGATGAGTATAACTTAGATGAAGAAAGACTTTCTCACATCGTGAGGCTGCCACCACCATGTGTCACTGTGGGTGGAGAGCTGTGTTACTTTGTGTTGGTCTATCACAGAAAATCCCAATAAAATACACTGGAGAAACTTTAAAGGGTATTAAAAAGTTTTGCATGGCACTGTGGGTTAAGGTTCATCCCCACAGCATGTTGCTGCCACCATTATTTTTCATTTTTAAAGCTTATGTGTTCTGTCACAAACAGCGTTTTACATGCAGACCAAAAGGGTCCATTGTGTTTTCAAGGTAAGGTGCCAGAGTACTTTCTACATGTTTTCAGTGTGCTCTACATGACTTGTGGGGAACAAAAACATAACTTACTATAACCTTGGCACTTTTCCAAAAAAGGACAGATTCATAGAGTGAACATCTTGTAGCTGTCCTATTGATAGGATTCTCCCACCTTAGCTGTAGATCTCTGCAGCTTCTCTCTGTGCATCCATTGTGCAGGGTTCTTGGATCCTTCTTGGCCAGCCTGCAAATTTTGGTGATGGCTCTTAAATTCTAAAACGCTTTTTACTTTTCGATAAAGAGACTGAACAGCTAGAGCTCTGTAAGCTGTTTAAACCTTCAGGTGGTTTGTTCCTTGGTCTTCATGATGCTGTTTGTTCACTGAGGTTCTCTGAGGCCTTCACAGAGCAGCTAGATTTGTATTCAGATGAAATTACACACAGGCTGACTCTATTTATGAACTGAGAAACTTCTGAATGCAATTGATTGCTCTGCAGTTCTTAAGAGTATCGGAGCCACACTTTCAATCTAGAATTTGTTCCCAACAATGCACTCAAACAAATTAATAGAGAGATGTTTTTACCACATTCAGATATTCTGGGTTTATTCACAACTCCTTCCATATATGCTTTTCAAATTAATGTTGCTGTTTTGAGAAATGGATCTGTGTACTTTCTTGCTGCTAACAGGAATCCAAATGCTCAACAGACCACCTTCATTTGAAATCCTCAACAATAGACGTACATTTGGACTGCAGATGAACCAGTCAAACACTGTGCATTTGAAAAAAAACAAAAAAAAAAACCCACTTATAAATCATGCAAAGTGATGTCTGGATTTGTTTTTTGTTTTATTTTGATGTAATAATCAAGGACATCAATTGGAAGTGAAAGCATATGATGCAATACAATTCCAGTATTAATAAAAGCATACCTCTTTATCCAACAACTACCTCACATTGATGTAAACTGTTAAATCCATGTGACCTTAATAAGCATTCAGTTTTGCACCTTAAGCTGAAAAGATCCGAATGTCTGTTGTTGTTTTGTTGTTTTTTGCCAGATGAAAACTGAAATCTAGACTCATCCAACTGCAGAACACATGCCTGCTCTCATTTCTGTCCTTTGGAGATGACCTCATGCCCAGGTCACTTTAGAGTATTTATGTGTAGCATTAATGAATAACTTCCTCCTTGTCCAGGTTGTAGCAGTTTTGTCAAGCACTCCCAAACTACAGTTGCTTTTTTGTTCATGCTGCTATGACGAATGTGAAAGTTTGATGGTAGTTTGAAGAAGTTCCTCAACTTTGCAAGGTAATATATGCCTCTTGAACTTTTTCACATTTTTTTGCATTATAACGACAAACTTCAGTTTATTTTATGTGATAGACTGACACAAAGTTATAAAGTGGAAGGAAATGATGTATGGTTTCTAATTTTTTTAAACATAAAAACCTGAAAAGTGTGGAGTGCATTACTATTCAACCCTTTTTACTCTTTTATCCTTAAATAAAATCCAAAGCAACCAATGGCCTTCAGAAGTCACCTAATTAGAAAGTTAATAACCACCAAAAGGCCTATGATAACTATGAAGAACCTGCAGGCAACTGACAAGTTTTTCAAAAGGGCCACTCTTGGTTGTGCACTCCACCAATAGTCTTCATGGAAGACTGTTAAGATTGTAAATATGCTGAAAAAAGCCAAAAGAAATCCTTTCTGCAGCTCAGTTAATTTTGCTCTATTTTGTAGTTCTGTCAAATAAAATCTGCTTCTATAAGGTACTGCACATGCAAAGATTCTTAGGTTATCTCAGCAGCTCTGAATCATTTAAAATTTTAACTCACAGCAGATCTTTAAAAGACCTTTAGATATATTTTCAAATAACTGAGTGGTGGCTCGCCAGTGGCAGAATGTGGTCAGCCTGACATCTCCTGACTCATTGCTGCTTGGGAAAAAATGGTTTTCTTCTACGCTGTTTTTAATATACAATCCAAAAAGTCCCTTTTACACACACTATACCATGACTGAGTGTAAAATCTTGCAGGATAATGTTAATAATGATTCTATCTTAATTTGAGTTTGACTTCATCTTTTTTGGGCTGCCTTTTTTCTTTATTGTATTGTGTCCTTCTCAGGACACAAGAAATGTACATTTATGTTTATATTAAATTGATTTATATTAAAATGTAACAAATTTAAAGGAATTTTACAATGTTTTAGCAAGCAGAAGTGAATAAAATGTTGCAATAAAATAGATTTGTTTTTATATTTCACAAGCTATAACCTCTGTCATTAAAACTGTAAAAAAAACCAAAAACAGTTCCTTTTAACTTGGAAGCTGAAATAAAAAAAAAAAGAAAAAAAAAAGATTATTTTGAAGAAACAGAGGACTTAATCAGCATCACTTGTTTCTACTTCACCTTTTATTTCTCGGAATTAAAGTTTGTTTTGTCGTGCTATGGTGCTGTTTGAAGATGAAGCAAGATTTACACTTCCTCATTTCAGTCTGTGACAATTTTAGTCATTCATAATGTTGCCTTAAATGTTTATTTGCTTGAAATCCTTTTATGCAGTCTACAAATTAGCTGTGCTCATATAAAATACCATTTCTATATGTTGCCATGAGTTAGTTGTTTGGGTTGGGAGGAAAAGGTGCGTTTTGTGATGAAAACAAAAAAAGTCAGAAATTTGGCACGCTGTTGGTCAGGCAGGAAGCTGTTGGTGTGGTTTCTTCAGCGGAACAACGGAGGGGGAAGCTGTTTTGCCTTTTGTTTTAGTTTATTTGTACTGCGTAGTCTCTTAGACTAAACAGGATCCAGCCACTGAAAGAAAACCAGAGTTAAGGAAGGCAGGATTGAACAAATCCAGTCTCAGAATAGCTTTAAGTTCCTGAAAAAATATAATTAGAGAAGAAAATATCCACCAAATCTGTCAGAAGAGAAAGAGTTTAGGAGTGAAACCAGTCATGCTGCAAGTGTGAGCTGTCTGGGGGTTTAATGTTCCCCTGCGATGGCAGTTTTAGCAGATGTGAAGCACGGAACTGGACAGGGTGCATGGGAAGGAAGGCTATCTTGGCCAGTTTTCCTGCTGACACTTGCTGCTGTCACCTCATCTTTTCTGTCAGCTCTCTCCTTGTACCAGTTAGTGGCTCTGAGAGCTGAAGTAGAGGGGCTTAAATCAGACACCAGCTGCAGGAAAGAAGAGGGGCAAAAGGTCAGCCACAAAGGTCAGGTGAGTAACAGTCATTAGGGATTTCAACTTACAGCCAATTGTATATGTTGTATTTCACTGTGTTTCTAAAAATGATACGTTGTGCGTGCAGACTGAAAACATCAGTGGAAGGGAAAATATCCAAGAGCTTCAGGATTTACCAAAGTCTCAACATGCTTTCAGTCAAGTAAGAAGAAGAAGAACAATACCTGAATCAGAGATGTTAGGTAAGGCCAAGATAACATTTGATGTTTGATGTGACATATGACGTACAAACTATTGCAGAAAGTTTTATATATTGACTTATTTGAGTGACTCTTCTTCTCAAGGTCATTTTATACTTGTGTTGTAAAGGAATATTTGTATTTAAAAATATATATATTTCCAGAGAAATTAAAGGTCTGTTTTTAGAGCAGTAAGGAGAGAAACAGTTGTTCCAAATATTATATACTTGAAAAAAAAAACTTAAATAATCTCAAAATACCTAACCAATCAAGTACATATGCCAGTGTTTGTGGAATTTAGTATTAATAGGAATGTGTAAAAAAAAATGCGTTAAGGCTCAAGAGACATTAATACCTGGCAAAGGCGAGAAACTTCATCAGGCTACCATCAGACCATCATGCTGGTCATAGCAGCATGGACAAAAAAGTCACTATAGTTTGGGAGTGCTTTAAAAACTGTTACAAGCTGGACTATACAACGAGGAAGTCATTTATATTTATTAAAGCAACACAGAAGTAGCGTCTTATTGGCCCTCATTTATCAAACATGGATACAATAGAAAATTACTGCACAATCATTTTAATACAAATTTGAGAATTGATCCATTTTGACATGAGAGTAGAATCAGCTCAAATTCCACATCAAGTCTCTAAGTGTGCACACAAAGCAGAAGAAAATTTAACCATGTCAGAGAATTATTGCTCGATTACAAGTACAAGATTTGCATGTTTATAATTGGTTATATTCAACTAATTATATTTCTACAAGAGTTTGATTTGAGAGGCTGACTGGAAAAGCATTTCAGAGGTTGTGCAAAATTGTGTTATTTAAGCATCTTGGAATGATGGGAAATTTAAGCACAAAATATTGAACATGTAACATTTGCCAGCTTATTTGACAGGAGAGGGAAAAATAAACTTTTGGCTTCAGAATTAAGAAATATTTTTGACAGACTGGATTGTTTCCGAAGCACAGGATTTCACAACAAAATGGTGATTTTTACATGAAACTAGTTTTCATTGTTTTAGGTACAAGAACTGTTATAACTACTGTAACAATCATAACTGAATAAACTGCTGACCATTTGCACAGAACATTACACACAGTAATGAGAGGGCATCCTGTACTGAACAGACAGTGGGTTTTAAGTTGATTTAGTCTATACTATGTTGTTAAAAGTATTTGCTCATCCATTCAATTTAATTCAGGAGTTTAAGTCACTTTAATTACCATAGGTGTAGAAAAATCAAGCCCCTTCCCTTGCAGACTGCTTTTACAAACATTTATGAGAAGGGGGTCGCTCTCAGGAGCACATTCATGAAATTTTCTCACTATTAGTACTGTAGCAGTAGTATTGTAACAAAGTGGAAGTGACTCATTTGTTCTGCATACCAAGAAATTTTTGGACAGTTTCATGCCCCTAATGTTGTGGGACCTGTTGAGAGGAGGCTGTTTTCTTTTTAGACATGACTTCACACAAGTGCACAAAATTAGGCCAATAAAAACACGAATTAGCTAGTTTGGTCTGCAAGAACTTGACGGGCGCACAAGAGTCCTATATCCTCAACCCACTGAAACACATTTGGGATGAATTAGATAAGAGACTGTGAGTCAGGCCTTCTCATATAACCTCAGTGTCTGACCTCATCTATGTACTTTTGGAAGAATGATAAATAAATAAAAAATCCCATAAACATACTCCTAAACCTTGTGGAAAGCCTTCCCAGAACAATTATACCTGTTATAGGTGCAGAGGGTTTGCAGACCTCATGGTAAACCTTATGGATGATGAATGAGGTTAGTGTGTGAAGGCAAAATAGTCTTGAGTTTCAATAACATAGAGTCCAATTTGTTCTAGCTATAATATATTTCCAAACACTCATCTTCATCTGATCATAAAATACCTATTAGTGAAAAGCTACCTTTCTAAGATATGATACAGATTGGATGGAACCTGTACTTTCATTAACTCCCCCGTCCAAAAGATGTGCAAAGGCAGTGGAAAGCAGTGGACAGGAATGACGTGGAAAAATGCTAAACCACACTCAGGATCAGGCAAGTTGGGTTGGTTTCTGCATCAGATATATTTTCACACTGTAAAATATAGACCAAGATTAACATACAAGAAGTATTTGGAGGTTCAGTGTTGAAAAAAGACTGTGTTGATTAAAAACAATATCTGAGATATTATCAAAATAAAAAATGGTTTCCTGTCCAGACAGTAAGTTGTCAAGAAGTGAATTTTTAGATACATTTTCCCATAATTTGAGTTCTAGACAAAAAAAAATAAAAAAAAAAAATGCAATGGGCATCAAGGAAAAACAACAACTGATTGTTAAATAGTTGTGTACTGATGGCTGGATTTTACTGTAGTATCGTAGCTCCATCTCCATCTCCACAAAGACACAATGTTGATCTCACATTGATTTACCTACTTTTGTATAAATACCCAAAATAAGGTATATATAACTACATTTTAAATTTATTTTGCAAAGGTGACAGAGAACTGACACAATTCTCCTACATTTTATAGCAGGTTCTATGTCCTGCCTGCAGCTTTTGGCAAACAACAGCAGAAAACCTTTCAGGAAAGGTATATTTTATCTTACTTTGCTTTTATTTACATGTCCTCATCTTAAGAACTAGACATCCAAACAAATGTTCCAGATTAAGACTTTGCATGTTAGCTGTTGGTGCTTTTTACATATCTTCTAACAAGACGCTCTATCTTGGACCAGAACTTCCCTCCGGTCTGTACACAGGTATCCCCTGGCAAACTGGGGTGAGGAGAGGCTCAGCTCTGGAGGCAGATGGGGACCGCATCATTGTCAGGGAGGCTGGTTTCTACTTTGTCTACAGTCAGGTGGGCTTGAGTTCTGTAATTCCCTAATTTTTCCACTGGGGGCTGCTGCTATTCTTTTTGCAAATACACAGCTTTCTTTTCCCTCACACACGATGCTTCAAAAAGGGTGAGCTCACTCTGAGCATTTACTGTATTTAGTGACTAACCTTGAGGAAAGGTCAGATAAAGAGGCTGGGGTGTAAATTTTTGATAATAAATTTGAAGGTAAATGTTTTCCTGCCTGTTTCAGAACTTTTTACAATGGACGTTAACCAAGTACTCTCTGGTTTGTGCAGGTCTACTACATGGACAGCACCTTTACAATGGGCCATGTGGTGATCCGGTGGAAGAGGTACGTTGTGGGTAATGAGGATCAGGATGTGCATTTGTTCCGCTGCATCCAAAGCATGAACCCTGATTACTCTTTCAACACCTGCTACACAGGAGGTGAGCTTATGTCATATATTATGTCCACTAATGGCAACTCATTAAAAAGATCAAGTAGTGTTTCTTTAACTTATAGGTGTGGTTTTCTATATGCTACCAGTCTGAAGTAGACATCTGAATCCTGCAGGTGTTGTAAAGCTGGAGAGCGGAGACTACTTGGAGCTTCTGATCCCCCGGCCTGTGGCCAACATTTCCCTGGAAGGAGACTCTACCTTTCTGGGTGCTATGAAGCTTGCTTAAAGTGTTGGAGGAGAGGGAGCAGTGAAGCAGAGCAGTTATGGTAACTTGTTAAACTTAAAAATACAGCAAGCAGCCACTTCTTCATTGACTGAAGAATGCTTCCCATGCGGTACAGTCGGATCTAATATGAAACAGACAATGTGTAGAGGCATTTAAGTTTCCCGATGTTCATGTATATCACTGTTCAAGTTAAATCATTCAGAATCAATATGTTTTCTTCATACAACCCCACACTTAGGAGGCACAACTTGTGAGACTTATTTTCCAACTCACTTTTAAGGAATAAAAATCCATGTTGTTATTTAACATTTTAAGCAGCATTACTGTGTCACAAAATATATTCTGTCTTATTTTTTAAATGCTAATTTTTCATTGTGGTGCCCACATTTGAGCAAATCTTTACATATTTAGCTGATGTAAAAAGTTTGATGTAATAAAATGCAAATATTTGCAAATTATAATGTGGGATGAGATTGTTATTTCATTCTTGGCCACAGGAAGCAAAGAGGTTTGTATGGCAGAACAAGAGAGACGTCAAGATAAGGTGAAATGGGAACAGTGGAAATCAGGCTTATAAGCATATTTTTAGCTTCAAGAGAAACTGCAGGCGGATGGTGTCAGCAGTTTCAAAGCAGCTGATCAATGAGTTTGTCAAGCCTGAGATTTCTAGAAGAAATTATCCTCTGTCTTTACTGCTTTAAAAAAAAACTCAAGTTAATAACAAAGAATAAGATTTTTGCACAATGTATAAATAAACATTCTGTGCATGCCATTGAAAGTGCATATGGTGCTAAATCACTCTTACCAGCAGGATCAGTGAGTAGAGATACTCTAACACTGGAAGTGTAATGAAACATCCAGCTCGCCAGACAAAACATGAGATATTTGACATTAGATTTAACATTGGACAGATTTTAGGAATACTAAGAATTTTTTTAAATTTTGTTTTCACTGTCAGAGTAAAGATTTAAATCATGTTTGCTTAGTGTAAAGCCATTCTGTTCAGGTTTTATTTAAGTATTTTGGCCTTTGAAATTGAGATTTTAAAAAATGCACCGAAGAATTATGAAATTTCCTTTTATTTCAGCATTGATAGGAAGGCATGGATGTCCAGCTCCAGTCTTCAGAGGCTGGTCTCCTGCCAGTTTTAGAGGTGTCTCTGCTCCATCACAGTTGATTCACCTCTGAGCTTCAGCCTTGTCTGTGGAACATCTAAGAGCAGCTGGTCGCTGATCTTAAAGCCTGTAGGAAGGAGAGTATGGGTACAGCTTGTCCAAGAGATAGGGCAGAGCAGGGCCTTTGAGACATTTAAAAACAAAGAATTTATCAATTCTGTAGCCCACAGTGAGCCAGTGAAGAGCAGCAAGCACAGGAATAATTTGTTCTTGCCTGTGTGATCAAGTTAGTAGATGAGCAGCTGCATTTTGGACAAGCTGAAGGGCAAGAGAGGGCGGCCAGCCTGACCCAGAAATACAGTGCATTAAAATAATCAAGGCGTGAAGTAATAAACTCATTTTTCACCCCCAGATTGGTGGCAGTTAATTTCTAATATGGAGTCACAGAGCTGAGCTGCACAGTGGTGCAATTGGTAGCACTGCTGCCTTATAGCAAGAAGAGCCTGGGTTCAAATTCTGGCCTTGGGGTTTTCTCCATGGAATTTGCATGTTCTCCCTGTGCATGCACAGGTTCCTTCTGGCTTCCTCCCACAGTCCAAAAACATGGCTGTTAATTTGCCTCTCTAGGTTCCTCTGTTAGTGTGTGCATGCATGGTTGTTTGTCATGTAATGGACTGGCAACCTGTCCAGGGTGTGTGTACCCTGCCTCTCACCCAATGGGCAAGTGGGTATAAATGATTTATTGATAAAGCCTAGATTTACATGATGGGTGTCATGAGAGGCACTTAGACAGAATAATGTGACCTCAGTCTTTTAATCATTAAATCTGAAAAATTCAGGCCCATTCAAGTTTTGATTTCATTTAGGCATTCCAACAAAGGATTAACAGAGTTAGCTTCATGTTAATTATCCCCAGCAAAATGAAGATCTGTAAGTGTATGGCATTAATGGAGATGACATTCTCCATAAAAATAGTCAGCAAAAGCATGATCACAAACAACACTGACAGACAGCAAGCCACACGGAACAGCGCCATCTTGAAGATGTCACAATTCTGCAATCAATACAGAATCCGTGTCAGTTTCTAAAGTTTGATTATTGTCAAAACAACTTTTTAAAATGCACAAAAATTTGGGGAAGAAATCATTCATCACAAATTAGTATTTGAAAACAAAAGTACTTTGCCTTGTAACAGTTTTTTTTTTTTTTTCTTTAGCAAACGATGCATCATACAGGATGCCATATTCTTCCTCTTTCTCACATGCAGTAATTCTATCCACTAGGCCAAAGGATTTGACAGAGCCTTGTGGGTGGTCACTTCTTCACTTGGTCTTTTGCTTTTGTTGTCATGGCTCCATTTGACTACACCAGAAATCCAAAAATAGCGACTGAAAAAGTCAGACTAAACTATGAGTTTGCCCGGACAGTGTTCAAAAGGACTTAATGGATAACGGTAACTTTTAATGGAAGAGTAGATGGACATAATGAAGCTAAAATGCATAATGGAGACCAGGCCTGGCCCTGGGAATCAGAGGAGCTCTTTGATGGGCCGCCTGTGCTGTTTACCACAGCAGGCGACTGAACAAACAGCAATTGAGAAAAAGTGAAAGGAGGAGGGTATGAGAGAAGAGGGGTGCGGAACTCAGATCTCCCCTATAAATGTGTCAAGCATGATGCTCCCCTCCCTCCCTTTAGGCCAGAAATGTCTTTGTGCAATGCCATGGTGACGCCTTGTGTGTTTGCGGAAGCTGATGTCATTGTGGGCTCGGCTCTCAAAAGAGAGACCAGCTTCTGACCAGAGAATCAGGAAATGAGACCAACTGTGTGTACACATGCTGGCACTGTGTGTAGTTCACACGCCATACCATCATCCTTCAAATATAGAGAACAGCTGATGTTCCAAACTTCCGTGAAAGAAGGTAGACATTTTGAAAAATATGTTCTTATTAGTGAAGCAATATAGATGATACAAGACAGACTATTATTACTACTACTACTGTTCCAGCAGCTTCCAGTTTATAATAGGCCAGAGCCTTGGTGGAATGTTCTTGAACATCATAATAGATTCTTTTTCTTCTGAGGGGGACAAACTGGGTAAGATGGTTGACATTTGAAAGATATTGGGTGTTCCAACTGGAGAGTGATAGCAAAAATACATAAAAACTGAAAACCTCTGAGAAAATCTGCATGTGTGCATTGTCAAAGTAGTCCTCAGTTAGCCAGCAGGTTGGTAGATATCACTAAAACATTGTCTGATACACCACAATGTTTATGAGCTGAGCATCCACCTCCAAGGATTTGGCAGGAAGTGTTTAGAAAGATGCAAATAACATATTAGCAAAAACAAAAAGTAGATCAAAAGACAGGACATAAAGAATGACAAACCTATGTTGTCTATGGCAAAGCTGGGCAAAATTGATTCTAGGCAACATTAATTATAATCTGACATAGCACAACTTAAACCACACTAACACAAGGGCAGGGCACATATGATAGTTATTTGAAAATTCTGAACTTTGTGAAAGCAGAAGGCAAGATTGCACAAATTAACCAGTTATAGGTATAAAGGGAGAATACAGAACATGAGCAATTCCAAGAAGATAAAATAAAGCAAGAAGAACACTGCTTAAAACCTCAAAGGAAACAAAAATAGCAGAACAAGGTCAAACAAACCAAACAAACACCCACACACCCACACACCCACACAGAAGTTTGTCTTTCTATCCATATTAGGACTTTGTATTGACTTCCATTCATTTTAATCACTGCATTTTGCCCAACCCAGACATTTTCCCTAATCCTAACCATTACTAATCTATTTCTACCCCTAACCTTAACCAAAACTAAATTCACACCTTACCTTTAAACCTAACAAGTAGAGTGCAGTGGAACTGCAAAAAAAAGTGAGGACCTGGAAAAGGTCCTTCCTTCCCACAAATAACCTTCCTTTGTTGGGAAATATTTGAAATTGGTCTTCTATATGTAGTCTATACAACTACACACACACACACACACACACACACACACACACACACACACACACACACACACACACACACACACACAAACACACACACAAACACACACGCACACATAATAAAAAACAGGCTTCTAATTCCCTCCTATTTCCAATCATGCTGAAAAAGTAAATGTAGCAGCTATACTTTAATGTATTCTGCAGAGAGTTTGAATGTAACTAAATTACATTAAATTTGAACTAAATATACTGCATTACACTAATGTAACCCTGAAACATCTGTTGTAAACAGGTTACTCAAAGAGAAATATCTGCTTTCTCATCCTTCACACATTCATCTGTTGCTGGATCATACCATGTCTTCTCCCCATCTGTGCATTATTGCCCTCCATCCTCCTTTTCTCACACTTTGGTAGCTTCAGGACAGGTCTGACTGATGATGAGGGCTAAAGATGCTCTTGAATCCTGATTGTAACATCCAGCTCGCTTTGTTTCTGCAAGAAATCAGCGCAGAAGTTCACATCCTACAGCCTTATCCACAGAAACTCACTCTACACGTATGTTCACATTCAACTTTTCTACCCTCCACATCCAAAATGTACTGCTCTTAGACAATCTCAGGGAGCTTTAATATTGAACATGGCTGTTTCATGTACATATATAGTATTTTGGGATTAGTTTGATCTACTGCCGTCAGCCCAGAGTAATCAGGCTGATCCACAGTCCTGCTGCTGAACTGGCAGCACAGCTGCCTGGATTTCCAGTTTAAGTGAGGATTTGGTTTATGTATAAATGAGATTTTGCCACTTGTAACTGTAAAATCTAAACTACACGTTCCATGCTTGGTTTGTTGCAGGGTTTTTATCAATTCAGTGTGAGATAATTATTAAGTTTTCAGTAGAGTCACTACATGGTACAAGGTAATGCAAGAAGTATTTAGTGGCAACTGCAGCCTAACTGAGTGTATCTGACAAACACCTGAATCTAAACACCTGAGTTTAGATTCACAACCATTGTTCAGCTTTGTTTTTCCTTTGAACTACATGAGAGCTACATGAATATAGAATAATCAATAATTAATGTGGCTGTGCATCTGTGTAGAAAATAAACCAGCAGGAGCACAATCTGCATAAGAAAAATATGAAAAGAACATTATCTTTGTTCATGTTCATCTTTGTCCGACAATTTTCTCAAAGACATGAGGCTTTTATACTGCAGATCAAAGGGGGAAAACATCAAATGGATGAGTGGATAGAGATTTCTGGCCTAACCCTCCTGACTGCAATTCTCTACTCTGCTTTGTGCTTGCTTTGGATTACACCCACATAGGCAGTCACATTTGCCTTCACACACACACACACACACACACACACACACACACACACACACTTCAGGAGTATTTGACTGAGTGTCCACTTTTTTCTACTGCAAAATGCTCTGGGTTCAGCTTTCAGATGTTGCTCACCCATCAAATTGGGTGAAAATTAGAATTAGGCCTCATAAATGTTCTTATGAGGGAATTTAAAGCTCAAATCAAACATAAAAGTAAAAGAAGATATACTTACTTTTAAAAGATTTTTACTTTGCTCTGCAGAAAATAAGCTAGTTGGTTTTATATTCCAGCACTATAATAATTTTCTTCTCTTCAATGTGGGATGGAGCAGGAGAGTAATTTGGGTGCTGCCCCAGTTACCTTCTGCTGAAGGAACAACTAAACATCTAGATACATCTCCCTCTATATTCTGATCCTGACTGATATTCAGGAGATATGGATCATGAGTAAAGGAACAAGATCCTTGTTACAGGTGGGTATAGGTTTCCTGGAGTCGGTCTCTGATATCCAGTGGGACCTCAGAATAGAGTCAATTGTCCTGCATGTTTTAGATATGTCCCTGTTCCAGCACACCTGATCTAAATGATTTCATTACCTACTTAGCATGCCTCCAATTACTGCAGAAGTCCATTAATCACTCATTCGTTTAAACCAGGTGTCCAGCAGCAGGGAAACACCTAAAACATGCAGGACATATGTTCCCTGAGAACCAAGGTTGGGAACCTCTGCTCTGCCATACACAATCCTTGTCATGTTGAGGTATAACTGTGTTACAGGCCTCAAGCTACTCTTAATTCTTATGTATCATGATTAATTTCAAAATATTTGTTGTATCCTAATTACTCTATGTAACACAAAATGTAAACTGTGCTAAAAGATAGTACTGAGGAGGCTGCAGTCCTCAGATCCGTTGGTCCTTTCCTCCTCCAAACCAATATCCATGCTGCTGCCTGTTGTGTTGGACAGTGGCTGATTTCCCATCAGTTTGTCCATCAAAACATAAAATGACAAACTGGTGGGGTCAGAACCACTTTTCCCATTTTTGTTTTTTTGCTTTGTAATAGCTACCATTCAAGCTCTTCCAGCGGTTTTTTTATTTGGTCAATTGTTTGGTAGATTCTGGCTTCCTCCAGCTTTTCATATACTTGTCTAAATAACTTCGTGTTCCCACACTTTTGACCATCTAGGTGTTCAATATTTTTTAGCTCTTTTAACATTTCTAATAGAAATGTATTGCTAACCGACCAATTTTCTTCCTCGACACATTAGTGTCTAGCAAGGCGGAAGTATGTCAGGTTGACATAGGGCACACATGCACAGTCTGGTCAGTTTTTCACAATCAGAATAACATGATCAGAACAAGTGTTTACATGCACGCCGTTTGGATTTTCAATCAACAGAAACCCCCCTTCTCATTCAGATTACAAATTCATTCTGATTGAGCTGAATCCAATCAGAATGTTCCGATTCGGGCGTTTACATGACACATTTTTATTCCGATTGGCTGATTATTCTGAGTACTTATGTCTATGTAAATAATTCCCCTACATCAAATGGAGTCAGGCAAGATGGTTCAGGTATTTGATCAAGATGTCCTCTGGGGGCCCATGTTTTTCAAGCACTGGGAGGAGTCACTGGGGCAAACCAAGAACCTGCTAAAGGCACTATATGTTCTTAATGGGGCTTGGAATGCCTTGGAAGAATGAGGTGAAACATGTCACTGGGGAGAGAAATGTCTTTCTTGAGTAAGCAGAAGACAATGGATGAATGGATCAAAGCACAGGCACATTCCATTTTATTAGAAAAATCTGTTCAACTGCTTGTTAACACAAACAACAAATCAGCCAATCACATATCAAAAACTCTAAGCATTTGGGTATCTTGACATGGTGAGGATGACTCACTGACTTTAAAACTGAGCATCAAAATGAGGTGGAGTGAAAAATTGACAAAAAAGAAAGATGTAAATTATAATTAATTTTTTAAAATGCCATGTTACTCTGTTTAATTCCCATTCTCTTTACCTGAGCCAAAACCATCATGCTGAGTATGACCTAAAAATCAGAAGACAGAGAGGTGAGATGAGGAAAGAAGGAAAGTGTGGAGTATGTTCTTCTGCTTGGCACATTGTCTGTATGCTGCCTTTTTATCCTCCTTATTTCACTGTATTGTCTCAGAGTTTAGTTCTCCTCTACTGTTCGACTACAACACACAGAGACACATAATACAGATGTCATAGAGTGTAAACAGTCATGTGTCACTCATTCCCACCATCTGCTTATGGGATTTTCATAAGCACTTGTAATTAGAGATTTAAACCTCTATCTCTCTCTCTTTCTATTTCTCTTTACACATACAAGTACACACACTGATGCGTAAACTCCTAAATCTCCCTCCCTCATACTCTCCCTGACTCTCTCCCTTTCAACTACTTCCCCCTTTTTTCACCCATACCTCTCCCCTTCTTCCCCTCCCTGTCTTTTAAACTCTCGCCATCTCTCTGGTGGGATGTCAGTAGAGGATTTCAAGCCTGTTGGTGTGGATGTAGGGAGAACTGGGAGTTAGAACCTCTCACGTTTGTTCTGTATCTCAGATCTCTTCAGCTGAGACCAAGCTATTTCTGGATTTTGATTCCCAGCTGGAAACAAAATAACATTTCAAACCGGTGAAATGCTCTGAGGTTAGTGCTCATTCTCTCTGGTTAGTGTCTGTTTATCTGTCTGTAGGTCACATGGGGCCCAGAACCACACTGATTTGTCACTGCTTAAACAAATTGTTGAAATATTTGATTTTAATAATTTATCATTTGGATGGAACTGTTTTGACAAGAAGGTTGAATGTCTTATCTCTGTCTATAAAAGTTACTATTATTCTTTCTATTCTTGAGCTTTTGTTTGGACTGAAATAATCCATGCATGCAGACTCATAATACAGAAGAATTTAGAATCCAATTTTCTGGCTTGATGTCTGAACACAAAATACACATCTCTGTGAAATCCACCCAGTTAGATTAAACCTTGGGCATATTTCATCTAAACACTGTGGATTTGTGTGGTATCTGTAGTCTATAATGTCTCTTATTTTAATTTGTGTGTCTGTGTATGTGTGTATACAATCCTAGTGCTTCACCAAACAGTTCAGTGGGTCTGTTTGATTTAAAGTTTTCGATCATATTTGCTCTACTAAAGAGAGAAAGTGTGACATGTATTCATTTGCATAATTGGTGTTAATAATTTAATGGTAACAAGAACCAAGCAGCAAAGTGAAAAGGCCACAATGGTGCTGTTAATTTCACCCTTTCATACCTTCATGGATTAGGTTGTATTATATCAGATTTCTTTGGAAATTAAAGCCATCTGCAGTGGGAAGTTTCTTAATGAGCATACATCAATTCATACCTGCCAAGGTTGGCATGTGCTAATAAGAGATTCTCACAGTATGATAACCTTGAAAATAGGATGGTTTTACAATATGACATTTATACAACTTTAAACAGAAACATATAATTTAATTGTGTGTTTGCTCATTTAGCTTATAGTTTTTCGCAACCAAAAATATTTTCAAACAGCAAATGTATTTCTTGAATGTTGGGGAAAAAAGTGTAGATGTTAACAGCAACAGTTAGGGAAGGGGCAACACTGCACCACTCCGGTCATCCCTGCACTTTTTCACATCTTATTAAAGGGACTTTAAACTTAAACATTCATCAGAAACTTTTTGTGATTTTGAAAGGATAGCTTTTTAAAAATCTTATTACACTTTAAAACTGGTAATCAGCCCAAGCATGTGCCATGAAAACAAGACATACCTGATATGACAATGGAGAATCTAAAGTTATTTTCCTACATATATATTCTAGTAATTCTACTGTAAGGAAATGCGGTTTGATTCCAATAAATAATACCTAC
Organism: Anableps anableps; assembly: GCA_014839685.1. Taxonomy (NCBI): domain Eukaryota; kingdom Metazoa; phylum Chordata; class Actinopteri; order Cyprinodontiformes; family Anablepidae; genus Anableps; species Anableps anableps. The sequence goes on along the minus strand of CM026075.1, from coordinate 16,639,196 downwards.
CAGCAGGTAGTGAGTTAGAGTTATCACAATCTATCACAGTTATTAAGAATTAAATGGCCCAAACTGGTGTTTCAAACCACAATCAATGGAAATATTAATGCAATTATATTGAAGTATTCACAAAATTTCAGCATTTCTTTGCCAATTTACCACCATAATTCATGAAAACACCCAGCTGACACACAGTGGTTTAAGTATCTCAGTACAAAATTTGTTTACAGATATGAAAGATAAGAAGGAAGGCATTGAATAGGAATGTGTAGATACAAACTTTGGGTGAAGGGGTAAATTGACCCAGAGCCCAACAATGAGAAACAAAACAAAAAAAAAAGGCCAACAGAGAAGGAAAAAGAGAGATCGAGTGTTAAAAAGGTTAAAAAGCTCAACCCCAGAGTTGAGAGAAAAAAGCAATGGGAAAGAGTCAGGAGAACAATACAGAGGTATAGTGGGGGGGGTGAAGACAGTGTGGCAAACAGATTTAATGGTCCGTAAAGCTTTTTCTAGTTGCACAAGAAAATAACTGAGCATCAGTACAGCTGAGGGTTTTTTTTTTTTTTGTGCCACCATCCAAAAACAGATAAAAGTCTCAGCTTTTGTTTCACATGAGCTCACAGATGGCCTCATTCAGACTCAGCATCTATTCACTTTGATGACTGCGAGCAACAGAAATAGACAAAAAGGAGAAAAAGAGTGCATGTGGGTTAAACTTGTTGATGTTCTACTTCAGGAACGTTATGAATCAGAAGTGTTAAGCAAACTGTAAAATTATATCTGTCATGGTATTCAAGGAGCATCGGCCATTTCGGGGAGTCTTCTCTTTGTGATGCGCATTTTGTTTTGTCTCTTTGTGTACTTGCTACACCCATCTGTCTCCATGCTCTTCCAAAATTTGAGTGGGGGTTTGTTTTTCTTTCATGCTGAAAAGATTTTGGCAACTGAACTGCTTCCACAAAACAACATTCGACCCGTTAGGAAGTGAGTGCAGCAGGGACAATAGGAGGGGCTCAACTTGCAACTGCACGGCCAAGCTGCTGTTGTGAGGTCTGTGAGCATGACCCTTCACCCCATCTTCTCTATGGGTACCGCACTTAGGCTTACCCCGCCCTGTGACCCCAACCTTTTATAGTCTTTCGTTTCTGTGTTTCTGGTTTTACTCACAGTAGATGTTGCGGATGTCTCTGAGAATGCATCATGTCACTGACTTGGATCCATTATGATGTGTCTGGACACAGTTCTTCATGTTGTGTGCAGCTGGTGTCAGACAGGGCTGGCACAAGCCACAGGCCTACCAAGTTGCTCAGAGCCCTCAAAGTCAGCAAGAAGTAAGACTCGCAAGAAGAATGTAGATCTGAAAGCTTCAGATGTTTTAGTTTTTGGAGGCTCATTGTTTATCATAGCCTGGTAAAAACCAGCCCCTTGTTCTATGTTTTGCTTAATACAGAAGGTCTGGACTCTCAGCTGTTGAGAAATGATTGCCTCCTGGAGGCGTGGACTCTGTTGAGGTTTTAAATTTTACCCAATCCCTAACATTTGCCCGTGATGTATATAATGCACCAGTTCAGCGCTATGAAGTTTACCGCAAATGGCCTACGCTGTAAACAGCCAGCTTCGTTCACTTCCTTTGCTCCCATTGCTGAAACTACAGGCAGACAACAATTCTAAATCAGTGCAGAAAATCAACATCATAGTTCACAACTTCTCCTTCTGTTCGCTGAATTGGCCCCGTTGAAATTCTAATAGCGTAGGAAGGCAATGACCAGGTTAAGTTTATCAACTATAAGCCTACTTTTAAATATGCTTCTAATGTTTCTGAATAGCAAATTTAAAGTTCATTACCATTTTTAATTTATTCAGCATTGTTAATAATAAACTAATTAACCAGTTTAAGGTATACAGATGACAATCTCTGCAGTCTGATCGTAATGATTGTAATGTTACTTTATCTGTATCTGTGTGACATTTCATGAACAGTGTAGCCACAGACTAAGAAATAAATAAATGCCAATTTCACATGTCATTTAAGCACCAGAGTCAATTTTGATGCCACATCTTAAACTGGTTTAATTGGTTTTAGTCTTAGTCTTTAAATTAAATTAGATTTTAATTTAGTCATCTTGTTAACTTTAGTTGAATAAGCCTTATTACAAAGTTACAAAATTTAGAGCAAATTTAGTCAAATAAATTAGCTCATGAAGGAATATGATTTTAGTGCATCTGACATCTTTAAGGAAAATCCTTTCTTTATGCCAAGGTGAAATCTTTTTCCAAAGGTGGATTGGATCTAATGGTATTTTTTGTCATTCATAGAAACTGAGATTTACTTTTCTCTGCAAATCCTAAATAGAATGTGCACTGTATACAAAATACATATGACATTCTTACTTAAATTGCAAATTGTGTTGGCAGAGAAAGTACTGCAGCAATGTGAAATGTTAGTATTTATTATTTAAAAAATGTAATGTGAAAAAAATGTTTTTGCAACTTTGCCCTGTCTGTCCTGACCAATTAATGTATTTAGGTATTTTTCACCATATGTTATTTCATTTACTTCTTACAGGTCAAGATTAGGCCTCATTGGATATTTTCAAACTCATCCCCCATTTCAACAACATATTAGTGTCTTTTTTATTATTTCATTAAAATATAATTTTTACCATCCTTTCAGTCATTTACAGTGAGTTTTAATGTAGTTTTCATCTACTTTTCCACAAGAAAAAAGGTTGTTGATAAAAACTATGAAAAAAGTTTTAGCTGACAAAATGGACTCCAAGTACATTCAATTAGGTTGGCACCTCCTTCCGAACTCTACCGAGTCTGCATTGGAATGTTGCAGACTGGACCAAATCATTAGATTGGGTAAGAACCTTGTCACCTAACTTGGACAATTTAAAAAATATTGGTGGTACTATGATGGCTGGTGGTTTAATGGGAGTGGGTCCCCAAGTCCCATTCTGCTGGGTTGGGCCCATACAATCTTGGGCCAACTCTTGTCTTAGAAATTTTTCATAATGATGAGCTGATTTATTGGTTACACAAACAAGAATAACTGGTCCTTTTTCCAGTGACTTCTCTGTTCAAAAAAGGCGTTTGATGAATCAGCAACCCACTGGCTGGGCTGCACTGCTGGACCCATGTTTAGGAAGATTTAAACAGCCTCTTACTTGCATGACTAAGAGGAGCAATGCTTATTTTTAAAGGTCAATTACAGAGTGTTACTTCTAAATGCCAAGGCTGTATGATAATAATATAATTAACAGCTTAAAGTGGAGAAAAAATGTGATGTTTTCAAATACTAAAAACTGGAATACAGCTGTTGGCAAAATATGTTATTTGCATATTTCAAGCTCCATCCCAAAGCAGATCTATTCATAGATGGTTACCACTTACTGGATTTCCTTTGCAGTTCATATTACAGGGATAACCCCCTTTCCTTTCCAGTGAGCCACTTAAGAAAAAAGACAAATGCACACACAAACACAGACACTGAATGGATGGATTGATTTAAAGTTCATGATCTCAGAAGGCAGACAGCTGACTGAGCAGACTAAATAGGGGGTTAAAATGGGATTATGGGGTTTGTGTTTCATCTGGGAGGAAAAGCCATGGGTTAATCTCAATTTTTATTCCCTTTATTGCAAACTCAAATTCATACTAGAATGTGCACTTCATTGCTGAAAGTTATTTCTTTATGAAAATATCTGTTGTCCATGCATGTTTAATTAACCCCTTACCACCTGAAATTATTTACAATGTTCTGCCATTGAAATTCTACTAATTTGGAAATAATATACATACCATAGATATAAATGTATTTAATATGTAGATTAACTAAATCTAAATGGCAGTAAAATGTTTCCAACATGATCTTTGGTACGTGTTCAATAGGTTTCAACAGGCTTTAATGGTGTGCAGATGCCACCTTGGCTGTGCAGTGTTTTGAGGCATTCACAGCAATACTCTACATGGGCAAAGTACTACACAAGATGCTACAAACCCTGCTTCATTTGTTAACGTCTAAAAATACTCGAAGGAAAGATTTATTATCAAACAAAAGGCTCACACTGTGCTGAAAACAACAATGTTTTGGATCATGTGAGCTCTGGCAGTAAAAGAGTCATTACTGGAGGAACTTTTAATATGGAACTATAAATGTAAAAAATATTACAGCAACTTCCTCAGCAATGCCAAAATTGAAAACTGAGTTTGTTGACAACAATGCTGGTTCAGTCTATTTTTCAAAGGTGAAAAAACAAACAGCACACCGCCTGAACTTATAATTCTGACCAGGGAAATTTGCAGGCCAACCTTGAGCACAAATTCAAAATGACTACCGCATACATAAAACTTCGGGTAATATTGGAGGACCGACCAGTGGCACACACAGTAAATATTCCTTTACTGTTTCAATGTAAAAGAAGAGAAATGTGCTCTTATTTGCTAACGTCGCTAGTATCAATTAGCCTGATCACTTAAAACAATAATTAGAAAACTCACTTTCCCTCTGATTTGCAGCCAGCACAAGCTCTACATGGATGAGATGCTATTACAGCTTTAGAGACAAATCACACACAGTGTAATTATCTAGCTAAACAATTGCATTAAGCTAGATTTCTTAATCCAACTGTTTTCAAAGCAACGTCTTGCATGAATTTTAAGTTACTAATTGTCTAGCTTCCTGTATCAACACATACAGATTCAGTTTTAGGTTTGTTTTGACTAACCACAGATTTTGACACAACTTTAAACAGAAATATATATGTATATTTAATATTCAATATATGTAGTTTTGTTTATGAATAATTATAACATTTTTTGCTGTTGCTTATATATGTAAAGTTACTGCTAAGTAAACCCTTTCAGTTCACAAACAGCAGTAAATTTGCATGGAGTGGAGAATATATTTTTGTTATTAGACTGTAACTCACAGTTTTGTTTTGTTTTTTCAAAAAACAAACAAAAAAACAAACAAACAGTATTTTTGGTAATCATGTTTCGGGTATGAAAATCGTGTGAAACCTGCAACACCACTATGACCTCTGGTCTTTGGGATTTAGTTGTGTTCTTAGTAGCTAATAGTCATCCATGATGTTTTGCAGTTTTCTTTGTTATAAAAATCTCAAATTTCTGCATAAATTGATAACGCAAGATGGAGATGAGACCCTGAGTATTCCGTTAAGAGAGGCCCATGGGAGTGGACAGTTGGTTGACTCAAACAGCAGTAAAGCTAATGACAGGTGGTGGGAAGCACTGCTGGCAGCAGTCACAACATGTTATTTGGAACTGTTCCAGGAGGCTAAGATTAAATCCAAACCTTCGGTCTTAGATTCCCCCCTCCCTCCCACCTGACGTAGCTTTGTCATGAAAGCAGCCTGAAGGGATTCAGTTTTAAACAGGTGGAGCAGCTGATATGAAGACTTACCGAAACCTGAGTTGATGGTTGTCTTTGTTAAAGGAAGTCTAGGCTGTTGCCCAGCTGTCCTTATTTTCCTATAAAAGACTTCCTCAATGTTAAAGGAAGCATGCTGCAGCTGAAATCTGACTGGTGGTCTGAGTGACTTCCTTCCAAGGCTATCATTAGATGCTGTGTCAGTAGAAAGAAAATCAGTGTCAGGGTCAGCCTTTGGGTTTGCTAGGACTTGTAACTATGTGTCTGTATGTGTAAATGAATATTAATCCTGTTTGAAACTGAAAGAGAAATGTGAATTTTTATTCAACAGTCTTCTGAAATTACTCTGTATGAACAAATAGCAATGCAACTTATAAACATGGAGGCTTAAATGTTAATAGGATAATTCTGTGTGTAGGTGTAGTTACTGAAATCTGGATTTTGCAACATGACTAATAGAGCAAGTTGGGGGCAGTAAAGTTATTTTTCAGCAAGCAGAACAACTTCAGATGGAAAGAGAGACCCAAAAAAAGATGAGGGCAGCCACTAACGCATCTGGTTCTCTTTCTGCTGGGCAGGTGCATCAAAAGTAGCTGCTTCAATGCTCCCATCAACATTAAGTGGTTAACACACTCATACACAGTCACTCATATACTGACCCTCCCCCTCACTGCACACAAATACTTGTCCACCAACCCACTTCTTTTGCTGAAGCTAGATAGGGTGTACCAGAGTGCCTAGTGCAAGCCTGGCTGCAGAGCTATGTTAATGATTTGAACAAGATTGGTTAAGCATTCCCTTTAAAAAAAAATACTGCTTTGATGTTGCTACGAAGCTGTGGGGGAAGTTTCTGCAGAGATGAAAGATAGCGTCTGGCTGTGATGTTTGTGTGCCTTATGTCAAACATGTCATCTCTCACGTTTAACCTTAACCAATTGAAGGTAATAGGGATTGATACCCCCCTCTGTCAGTGCTATGATGTGTCCCTGCCTGCTAAGAAGAGAAACAAAAAGCACAAGTGTGTACTAAGTTTGCATAGAATAACCATATAGTTCAACTTGATCAGCAGTAAATGATGGTTCGGTGAAGATCTGAAGTAAAGATAATATGCTCAAGATGGAAAAAACTTATGGAGTGAGTGGTGATAAAGGACTGCCTTCTAGTCTTGTGATATTCCCTGTCATTTCTGTGAGTGCAGATAAGAGCTCTGAAGCAGATGATAATTTCAAGGTAAAGCAGAAAGTCAGACCCCAGTCCAGAGGAAATTTCCTCAGATTTAGATTGTAGGTTCCTTCCGGTGTATGTGTATCCCTGGTAATTTCACGCTTCTAAAGAACTTAAGTCCTAATATTCTTTGAATATCTACCTTCTCTCCTTCATCTAATAATGTTTCCATCTTCTACCTTACACATGAGGGCCACATTTGAAAGTTTACCCAACATTAGGGCATAGAAAGTTCATGGGATACTTCGGGATTTTTAAAGTGAGGTTCTGTTCATAAGCTCAAAGCTTATGAGCAATAATTATATCTTACCCGCAGCTGTCATCTTTACTTAGCATGAGTCCAAAGTAGATGGTCTGTTGATTTTGTCCTTTCTAGTCTCTTATAAACGCAGGATTGTTTCTAAAAATGTAATCTTAAACACAAAAACACCAAAAATGACATCTAATTCAACCATTTGATTCCGGTAAGCTACAACAGGGATGCATCTAAGGGTTACAGGACAGCATCCCCTGAAGACTGACATTTGAGACCCCTAACGTAAGCCTACCTGTGGGCCACATGGAGCAAATCAGTGCACGTCAGATAGGATTATACCATTATCATTTTCAAAAGTTGTGCATTGTTTACCTACACAAAATTTTAAAGGTACTGTTTTGGGATTGTTTTTTCACTCTCAAACTCGTTTAAAGAGTATGGTTCCTAAAATATTGCCACTAAAATGACAATTCTATGCAAATGCAGGGTTAAAATGATAAAAAGAACGTTTGCATATTCCAGTGACACCACTATGACACCACAGTACCTTAATTTAGTAACTGCCAGAAATTTTACATGACAAAAATGAAGTTTGCATTTTGCTTTTAATAGCTTTTAATAATTAGGCATTCTAGCAGTCAATTTGTTGAGATAATTTAAGGAAATTTCACCCCATGCTTCCTGAAGCACCTACAGGTTGGATTAGCTTCATGGACACTTCTTACACACCATACAGCCTTCCTTATTCAATATAGCTTTTACCCAGAACAAATCTCCCACTTTCCCAGCACCAAAGCATCCCCAGACCATCCTGTTTCCTCCACCATGCTTCATAGATGGTATCAAGCACTCTTCTAGCATCTTTTCATTTGCTCTGTGTCTCACAAGATCTCTTCTTTGTGATCCAAACACCTTAAACCAAGATTCATCTGTCCATAACATCTTTTTCCAATCTTCCTCCGTCCAGTGTTTGTGTTATTTTGCCCTTCTTTTTTCCTTTTGTTGGCTAGTCTCAGACGTGGCTTTTTCTTCGCTACGGTGCCTAGAAGGCCAGCATCCTGGAGTCACCTCTTCACTATTGATGTTGTGACCACTTAATGAAGCTGCCAGTTGGGAGTGGTCCACACCTTTGTATGAGATCTGTCATTTCTTGGCAGTTTCTCTCATGGAATAGCCTTCATTTCTCAAAACAAGAATAGACTGACAAGTTTCACTAGAAAGTTTGTTTTTTTTCTCACCATTTTTAGCACAAATGCTGATGCCCCAGAATATTCAGTTAGCCAAACAAAGACCAATTTTATTGCTTCTATTATTTGGTTCAACAGTTTTCAGCTGTGCTAACATGGTTGCACAAGTTTTGTCTAATTATTAATTAGCATTTTAACATGATAAACATGGACTGGCTAACAGAATGTGCCATTGGAACACATGAGTGATAGTTGCTGAAAATGGGCCTCTGTACGCCTATATCGATATTCCAATAAAAAACAGTCATTGTCCTGTCCATGACATTAACAATGTCTAGACGATATGTTTAAATAATTGAATGTTATTTTACCTGAAGAAAATAATGCTTTTTTAAAATTAATAAATAAGTATATTTCAAAGTGATCTCCAACTTTTGGGTGGTAGTGTATTCATATATGTAGAGGGGATAATGATAATAATAATTATTATTATATTATTATATTACTCCAGTCTCACTGCTCAAAGAACTCAAAGAAGAATAAGATGAGCCCGAATAATACAAAAATTCTTAAAAATTCCTTTCAGCCCAGATTTTTATGACGTAACCTATTGAGTACGCTGCAATAGCTTTGCCACGAGCAGGTGGCGCCAAACAGACCAAGATGACAAAAAAAAAAAAAAAAAAAAAAAAAAAAAAAAAGTTTTGAGGACAAAGCTGTTGCTCTTCTTGTTTGGAGATTTTAACAGTCACGGAATTACAATGACTATGGTGTAAGATCCAACCAAAATCTCTTTTCCTGTGCTTATCTTAAGCAGTCGAAAATAAGAATTAGTGCCACCTATGAGGTGTGAGTTAAATTGAGCAGGATAAAAATTTTAATATTTGCGCACTGGCCCAATTCCGAAGTTTAATGTAAGATGTTGTGGTTGATGATTGTAGCCAATACAAACAGGAGCTCGGGAAGCAGAGGGCTGTTTCACAAAAGCAGAATTCAGAAATCCTGGATAAGAGATAAAGCAAGGCTTGACCCAGTGTGATCAGTGCATCCTGGGTTAATCCGTTTCACGAAGGCCAAACCAGGATCAGGAGGTGCGACTATGCCAAGCAAGGTTATGAAGCTTCGTGATAAGTTGCGCCATACTTCAAACCAAACGAGCAACATCTTTTGATGGAAGCTTAAGAGGAATTGAAGCAGGTTAGTTTTACCCTACTGATAATGTGTTGTTGCAATAGTAATCCGAGTCAGTATTTCCTTTCTGTGGCGCCAGAAAGGAAATACTGGCGCCACAATGGCAAGTAATAGCGGATCGACTGAATGCGTAATTAGTCTAAAATATACATTGCCGTAGACTCTTATGTAAAAAATAAATTATATAATCTAAAATTGCATTCAAGAAAGTTTCAAATGTTTAGAAGAGAAAGTGTTTATGCTCTAAATTAAGACACGTCGTTATTTACATTAAAACCTGCTGAACAATGTGATTCAAAATCATAAAAAAATTTTTTCTATTTTGTATTTTGCCATGAAAAGCTAACAAAATGATATTTTATAAATGTTTTATCTTTCTAGTGATTAGAAAAAAAGTCAGATAATAAACTTGTAATAGACGTTTTATACAGCCCAAAGGTCACATTTATTACTGTAGATTTCAAATTAAAAACAGCGGCAGAGAACTTTCTGGCTTGAAAAAAAGAAATTCTGCTTGCATTCCCATGAGGAATAAAACATTGTTAAATCATGTAATTAGAAAAATTTATATATATATATATATAAAAAAAAAAAAAAAAAAAAAAAATTCCCTTCTCACCCTCCACGGGTGGTCTTTCTCAACCTCTGAGCTCGGGTCCTCTACCAGAGGCCTGGGAGCTTGAGGGTTCTGCGTAGTATCTTGGCTGTGCCGAGAACTGCGCATTTCTGGACTGAGATGTCTGATGTTGTTCCTGGGATCTGTTTTAGCCACTGCTCCAGCTTGGGGGTGACTGCCCCGAGGGCCCCGATGACCACAGGCACCACTGTGGTCTTCACCTTCCAGGCCTTCTCCAGTTCCTCTCTGAGGCCCTGGTATTTCTCCAGTTTCTCGTGTTCCTTTTTCCTGATGTTGCAATCGCTTGGTATTGCTACATCCACCACAACGGCTTTCCTCTGTTGTTTATCCACCACCACGATGTCCGGTTGGTTTGCCATTACCATTTTGTCTGTCTGGATCTGGAAGTCCCACAGGATCTTAGCTCGGTCATTCTCCACCACCTTTGGGGGTGTGCCCCACTTTGATCTCGGGGCTTCCAGTCCATATCTTGCACAGATGTTTCTGTACACTATGCCCGCCACTTGGTTATGACGTTCCATGTACGCTTTCCCTGCCAGCATCTTGCACCCTGCTGTTATGTGTATATGTATATGTGTGTATATATGTGTTTACACACACACACATATATATATATATATATATATATATATATATATATATATATATATATATATATATATATATATATATATATATATATATATATATATACGATATTTTTTTTTTTCAAATTTTTCCAATAGCTTCTGGGCTTTGCACAAGCAAGTCAAGCATGTGCTCACACATCAGACCATTACTGGTCTGATTATTGGTGTGTACCAAGTAGAACGTCACCTAATTTAAAAAAATATGCTATAACTCAGAAACAAAATATGCTTATCCACAGGTGTTCACTTTGACTGTTCTGTCAAACTGAAATTTCAGCAATAAACCCATGCTATGTTGTGTTCTTGGTATATGTTGTGTTATCATTTGGGATTTGCCAAACTGCAACATGCAATAGCAAAGAAAAAGGTGCTATTTTGGGAGCAGCGCAGCGAGTGGTGATATCACTAATCAAGCCACCGATTCATTGGTATGTAAGAATGCTTCGATATTTTTAGTCGTGTAAATGTTGAATTCAGTTATTGAACATTGCTTTAACAAAGTTAATTTAAAAAAAACAGAGAAATATTAAATTTTATTTCGGTAACAGATGTAAACAGCGCTTTAACTGAAGATCCACCAATCAGATTGCTCCATACTGATTTCTGGTTTTCTTGTGGGCCTCACCTGATTCCAACACACACACGCACAAATATGTGTAAAATCAGTTTTAATTAAGCAAATAACTATATTAAAGTAAACCTTGACTATTCAAGAAGAATAGGTTACAGGTTCCTTAATATGTTTGTACTGATAAAACAAACTATCAAGCTGATTACATTTTACTTGGTGAGGCTTTAATCAGTATTTATGACTGAAAATTATCTCATTATAACAGCTAAAAGACACATAAACGAGGTAAATTCCAATCAGCTATTAAAATGGGCGTAATCAGCAAATCTAGTTAAACTATTTTTAGAGTTATTGTTTTCAAATTATTTAACTGAATTACTCAAATAAATTCCATGACAGTGTGTGAGTTCACAAATTAATTTGATTGCACCAATCAAAAGAGTCTGTGAAGTTTAAGTGGCGAACATAGCTTTTCTCTCCTTATCTTTCTTGAGGCTCAGAGGCGTAACAACATGGGGTTGACTTGATTGGGTTGAGATTGCAGGAAGATGCCTCAGGCCCAATTTGAAGTGTTTTACTTAAGGAGCACATGTAAATAGATGGAGAGGGCGGTTTGTATTGAAGTAAAGATTGTGATCTTGGTCAGGTTTTCCGAAGCACCTCTCCAAGGTCAGTATCAGCATTAATAGCAAAGAAACATCATGGTAATGATGGTGTTCTCATGAATTATTCATCAGCTGACTCAATGGAGGATTTGGGGTTGTGTGTGAAGGTAACAAACTACTACATCTTTCTGTCAGAACTCGACTCTCAGTTGATACATTCTTTTTTGTGCAGAGAGAAACCTTTTCGATGGATCAGTCGACAAGTTTCTTTCTTGTTTGCCTTGACAAAAAGACTTCCTGGGTTGCACACAAATTCGCCAGGACACAAAGGCTACCTCAGGTGAATCCAGGCAACTCCCACTTCTCTGATGCTCCTACATTTCTTTTCATTTGCGATGTGATAGTGGAGAGGGAGGTGCTTATGAGGCTGGGGGTGTTAACTGCACCCTTCAGATGGAGTAAGTGGGCTGGGCTCACCGGGGTCTGGAGAGAGAAGGGGGGATAGGGACGTAGAGAGAAAGAAAGACAGATGTACAAGAATGTACAGTTACAAGCGGTGGAGTTTCCATGACCACGGGGAGTGGAATGAATGAATGACATCAGAGTGGCAGGGACGTGAGAGAGTGTGAAATTGATTTGTGTAGCACGGGGAGACGATCCTTGCTGGGTTTTCACCACGCAGACACATTTCCCTCCTCTCTGTGCACGGGTGTCTCCTGTGGAAGGGGCTCTCTCTGGTAAGGCTTTGCTTTTCATCTCTTCACTAGTACTTCTCACACTGTTGGTTCATCATCAGAGGAATAATGTAGGTGTAAGTGGGATTTTTCTTAACCTTGTGGGAAATGAACATGTGTGTATGTGAATGTTTCATATGTTGCTGCCGGTGTGTGTCATTGGGAATGAAGAGAGAGACAGATGTGCCGTGCAGTTGTCAGAGTGTCTAAATTTACCACAAGATGCTTATTGGAGAAGAATGTGTTCATTTCTGGCTGGGAATGAACAGCTGATTGTAGCCAAAAGATTCCCGTGTACAATATATGCTGTTAGTGAACTGACAAGAGTAAAGTGAGATTTTAGAGCTCTTTTTTGGCATGATATTGTGACTGTGTAATTGTCTGAGAGAGTAACAGACGGGTGACTTGTTTGTAGTTGTTCTCGTTGTTGTTTTTTTTCCTTAGGCTAATTGTTACTTTGCTATAGTAAAGGACATTTCTTCACTTTTGATCCAACATCCTTTCAGTTTTTGTAGTTTGAATCTTTTAATGTTACATTTCCTTGCTGTTATGCTTTGAGAAACATAAAATGACATATTTGTTATGAAATTAGTCTGAAAATGTTTTTAATAAGATATGACCTCTTAAAATTTGTTTTTGATGACATTAATTAAAATGAAATCCTATTCAAAGTGCATATGCGCATATTTGCCTGTACAAATTGTGGTCAGGTTTGAAGCTAACAATCTATATATTTATCTTCGTATCAGATGTTGAGAAACATTACAGTAATACTACAAAAAAACAAGAATAAAGTAGCCGAGCACAGAGCCAAAAGTTGGCAAAGAGTGAAAATGTCGCTTTCAGATCACAATCTCAGGCATCACTGCCATAAAACTATGGCCACATTTTAAAATGTTTCTATTTTGTTGTCAGAAAATGAAAAAGTCTTAAATTCTGAAAGAAAGCAAATCGATTAAAACACCTTTTAAGTTACGCTTGTTTTAAAAGCACAACTACACTGCAAATTAAGATTTTATCCTAAACTATATCTGACAAAGCTTCTAGTTCAGTCTACATCTACACTGATCTACATTCAGTCGACATCTGTCTTGTTATTTTGGCCATACTTACACATCTGATAATTCAAAAGGATACATACACATACTTTGAAGTCTAAAGTTTGTCCGTAGGCGGCTATAGACAAACGTTTCTACCCTGCTGCATGCTGAGACTCAGTTCTGGCTTAATCGCCCTCCCACAGTTTACATGCAGAAATTTACCTAGAGGTATAACCCATTTCCATAGTTCCAAAAGTTTGAATAGTTAACAGATGTAAAGTACAAGCTTTCAGATTCAATCGCCTCTTTACAGTTTTTCAAAATAATGAGGAGAGGCACAAAAAATTGATTAGGGTTTCATAGCACACAAAACCAACAACCTAAATATCACAACTCCTTTTTGCATTAAAATTCAAAGGCTTATCCAGGCAAATTATGTTGGCAGTGTGTTTTGATCAAGAAAAGTCTGTTCCTTAGCACAATACTCCATCAGACACTGTATGAATTGCTGTCATTCATACCTGGAAGTTTGTGTTTTTAGGAAGTATGTAGCTGCACAGGCCTTTTGAATAATATGGGAAGACCCAATTATGATTTATTTATGTTTCATGCTTCTTAATATCTGTACATTTTTATGGCTCTAACGTATTATATTTGCCTTTTAAATTAGTTGGAAAATGTATTTATGTATTTAAATCTAATGTTTTAAATATTTTATGTTGATTATGATATGCTTTTGCCATGATATGGCACTGAAACTCAGATGTAGTTCACTGAGCATTGAGATGAGTGTGGAAAATGCCCTGCATTGACCCTTGCATGACAATGAGTTAAAGTGGAATGATAAATGCTGAAAATCACAGCAAAGTCTATCAAAATCCATCCAGAATGGAGACGGAAGTAAGGGATGTAAGAGATTAGATGAGCGGTCAAAGGATTAACATTTAGGTGATTTTGAAAGTATTATCTTTTAATAGGACTAGGAACTGGATCTAGATCCAGAAAGGGTTTTTACTTTTTTTTTTATTCAGATTTACAGCTGAATCTGCACAAGGCAACAGTTTCACTGAAACATTACTGTTTCATTCAGCAAGAATATAGAGTGGTAAGTAATAACTGAGTTCAGGATCATAAAGCAGAATGGTTTAAACTCAGCAGGGGAAATATTATTTTCAGAGTAATCGCCATGTCCTTCCTCGGCTCTGTTGGAAGGTTCAGAGCATCCATTATGAATGAAGAAAGATGAATATACATGAGGCTGCTTCCCACAATTTAATTTGAAACTGAGCTGAAAGAAATTACACTGGCAGGTGTAGGAAACTTAGCCGTACGGTGAATTTCTGCATATAGTCATGTTATAAGAAAATTCTTGCCCATGGTATGTATTATATAGAGAAAGTAGTGATGTTAAGAGGTTTGAGGGCAGATAATATAAAGCCAAGCTGGCATTTCTTAAGAGCTCAGTTGAGTGCATGGATTCCAGCTTTTTAGTCGGAATCACTGGGGGCACAAGTGGGTCATTTGTGTCAAGCACTGGAAGATACTCAGACTCTTTTCTTTTCTCTGTGCACAAAACTGCCCTATGGCAGCAAGCAGTCCATCAAAGTTTTATTTATTTTTTCTTTTAAGATGGTTAGTAAATAATTTGATGTTAGATAGGCCACTGTACTTTAGAACGAGTTTGGTTACATAGTAAATTTTGGTCTGTACCTCCATACTTTATTGTATTTTGGCCTCCTTCTCTTTTTGATTAACTATTATCAAGTTTAGAAGAAATTGCAATTCAAATATGAAATTTACTTACATAGACAAGACAGTGACCCAGCAATACAAAACAAGTATAGACAGATGGAAAGACTTAGACAGAATACACTTGCAGCATAAGTCATGAGTACAAGTTATATGTCTTTTTTTTCCTGGAGTTCTGTAGAGAGGATATAAGCAGATATTAACCTACATGCAGAAGATGCATTTCTGTTCCAACATTTATTTAGATTAAAAAGAGAATATAGCAAATATTACATAATTCATTTTGAAAACTCAATGTCCCAGTTCTGTCATATAAATAGTAGGTTTACCACAGACCACCACACAATCAAATAGCAGATTTATGAAGTCCCCAAAACGACTCCAATGACCAAAAATGTAATGGCATTTACATTTTTATAAATTTTTCCCCGTTTGTCATTTTTGTTGTAGTCTTTACATAGAAATGTATATATTTACTCTAAAGGGTTGGCCTGTAATATTTATAAAATGAAACAGGGCTTCTTGCTTTTGACAAAAAGAGGTTTAATATTTTTTACAATTTTACAACTAGAAATAAATCACACCAAGTTATTTAGACCAGACAAATTTGCTCACATTCAAGTGCACTAAGCTATTGTAGGATCCTGTACTTTAAATCTAGCCAAAATGTATTCAATAAATTTCAGCCACTTTTTGTATTGGTAGCTCATAGATCAGCTCATAGAGTTTAGATTTCAGGTGGTTGCACAGATCTGTTGTGTTGCTGAGTAGTGCTGACACCATCGAACTGCAAACTGAGCAAATCATGTTGATATGATGTTTGATCTGCGTCTGTGTCTTTGTGTCTGACCACATCTTTTGTTTGTAAAATACTGCAGCAGCTTTTTTTTTTTTTTTTTTTTTTTTTTTTTTTTTTTTTTTTTTTTTTTTTTTTTTTTTTTTTTTTTTTTTTTTTTCAGTAAAATCTCTATTATGATTTTATTTCAATTTAAGTGTATCACTTAATGAGAAAACAAATAAGACTAAATGGACTGAAATTATATAGCGCTTTTCTAGTCATACTGACCACTCAAAGCAGTTTATACTAGAGCAATATTCATCAAATCACACTCACAAACGTGCACACAAAGATAAACAGGCAATTTGTGGTTAAGTGCCTTGCTTAGGGGCATACTAACATGTAACAAGAGGAAGATAGAATTGAACCTCCAACTTTTGGATTGACTACCCTTCCTACTGAGCCACATTTTTTCTAAAAACACCATAACTTAGGACAAAGGCATTGCTAACCATATTTTGATGATTCACACAATTTTGTCAGCTTGTAAAAAATTTAAATTTAAGAAATGTATTTCCATAAGTTGTTACTCTTGCCACCGTATATCTGTAACAGTAGGAGATTTTATGTTATTATTGGGTCAAAATTCATCAGTTATCAGTTTAACTTCAGTTTTACTATTATTGGCAGCAGTAGTAATTGTAATATCTTTCATTTCCTTACACTTTCACGAGTGCACTCATAATATTTTCTTTGATAAATAATATTTGTCAGGGATAAAGTACACAGCTTTACTGATATGTTGTTTTTTCAAATTGAAGGAAAAGAAGGAAAAAGAAACATATGTATAAAAGCAACAGCATAGAACTCCAATGCATTGAATGTCCCTTATAAACAGTCTCATCATCTTTGTGCTTTGGCAGCTTGTCAGCATTTTCTAATTTGCTCACCCCTGCTTAACTCTAAACATTAAGTAGCCTTTTATTTCCAGGAATTCATCACTCACTTATACATAATCAGCAGCATGATGCCTGCATGTCTGTATGGTTTGAATCCAGAGCTGGTATGTGTAATCTATCTAACAGAGAATTTCTAGACAAACATCACACACATTAGGAAAAACAGGAACAACTATAAGTGGAATGCACAACAGTTGTTTTGCAAATGGGTTGTCTCCATGCTAGGCTCATAATTAGCATTTTGCAGACATATCTGCATTTTGTTCTTGTTGCCCTCTGCAGAAGCAAAAAATATGAACATGATGCGAACTGTGTTAGGTTTTTCTGTCAAACTCACTCCAACTTGCATTATTACACAGATCATTTTTCAAGTTTATTTTTTTCTGCCTCCATTATTTCATGGTTTCGCTTCTGGAAATTACTTCTGCCAAGCCAGAACCATTCATTGGGTGCAATTATGACAAATGTCTGTGAGAGACTGAACAGCACAGAATGTCACTGTTTGTGCACATTTGCTCAAAAGAACAACAGAACCGGCATCTTACTGATGATTGGTGCTTGACTTTTTGAAGAGCTCTGTGTAAAGTATGCGAACATAAGCTGAGTGGTAATGTGGGTTAGTGTTTGGAGCCAACTGTGCACTAGTCTGTCGGCTGACCGTGACTCACTGGAACAGTATTTGTGCATCTGCCAGTGGTCATTGGTTTCATCCTCAGTCATCAGGGAACACAATCATTGAGTAGGAGGATTCTGTCTCTTTACTGGGAACTGCTCGACTCAAAGCTGTTGCGGTGGCTTGTGCTATTCTTTTATTTGTCATGGGTATTGATTGTCTCCTGCTGAGGCTTGGATGTGTCTTTTGTGCTCAAGTGTTGTCTTTTGTGCCTGCAGTTTGAAGCTGGGAGCTAGGGGTGAGAAAAGTAAAGGAAAGACAAATGCCAAACGAGAGCTGAACATGCTTCCAGCATGAAGTGGTTAAGAGAGAGGGAAGAAAATGCAATTTAAAAAAAGAATAAATCCGTATGGAAGAAAGTCAGACACATTGTGGATGAAAGGAGAGAAAAAAAAGAGAGAAATGAACTCATAAGTTATTGTTACAGCTCTCCTCTGTGTTTCCTGGATGTTTCAATTATTAATTTTCTTCATTTGTCTTTCTAATTTCTCAGGACTCTGACGTCTTTCTCTTCTCTTTTGCAATGCCACTGTGATTTCTTATTTCTCCTGACCAGCAAAGATAAATGGGCTCAATCATTATCCCGATCTTCAAGCAATTACCAGCGCAGATGTTACCGCTTAGTCATTTCCTCATGTCTTTTGTTGACAGTTATGTCTAAAAACCAGAGGAATTTGGATTTTTGTGGTATTTATACAGTGTCCTTTTTGAACTCATATCATTTAATGCATTTCTTAGTAGTAACGTCATTAATATCGGGTTCCTTTTTATCTTTTTTAGTTGGGGTTGAAATTTCAAGACAAGATAAATAAATTAGTAATAATTTATTCTTTTAAAAGCATTTAAATGTATTTAGACATTAGCATTGTACTACTTAAACCCATCTGTGGTATAGCACACCTTAACCCAAGTTACCTCAGCCTACATAAGCAACAGCAAAGAAGATATGTTTTACACCAACTTCAATAAGAAAATAAACAGATTTGTTCAATTACTGTACTTACATTTCAATTCCTTCCCTGTTATTAAATAATGCAGCCAATTTAAGTTGATTACTCAAATTGGTTAAAAGTTTTCTATCTAACAAATCCAGCTCCTTGCATTGTGCTTCAGCAGCAGTTCCTCCTCCTGAACATACATGTAGCAACAGCAAATAGTCAAGTGCTTTGAATCGTAAACTTGACAGCAATCCCTCATGCTAAGCATTCATGTAGCAACAGTGGAGACGAGAATACACCCCTTTAATACGAGGAAACCAATCTCAGTTTGACCAGCTGGGGGCTTGAGAAGATGGTACACACATAAATACACAGAAGCACTGTTCTAGAGGTGTTTTCTATGCTAAAAAAATTAGAATTGACAGCAGCAGTAGCTCTTTCAATCGTTTATCTAGAAGAGAAAAACGGCTAAGTCTATAGGTTCTGACCAAGCTGTAAAATCTAAAGGATAAAAACAAGACAAGCAACAGCTCTTTTGATTGCTTTGTCTATGAGAGAGACATGGTTAAACACAGAAAGACAGAGCCAAGTGTATCCTCTGTAGAAACTGAACACGAGGTTACTGGCAACAATATCTCAGCTGACGCTGAAATAGCTGTAATAGATGTAACAGTTAAACAGAACACAGATGTAGCTCCTTTAAAGAGAAAAAAACAGATAGTAAACATTAAGTTAATAGTATAAATAACAGTAGATAAAGAATAATTGGAGAGCAGAAAGAGAAAGTGGTTGAGTGATGGAAAGTGGTCAGTTTGTCCTCCAGTACTCTAAGCCTATAACTACAGAGATAGCATAACTACAGAGATAGCTCAAGATAACCAAAGCCAAAGTTTTAACCCTGGTGCTAAAAGTAGTCAGGGTCTTTACCTTACAGACAAGATCTGGAAGCTGGTTCCAGTTGAGTTTAATACAGGATTTAAAAAAGATGTACTTGTCAAAGGTAACACAAAACACAGCTGAACTTATTCACATGAGTCCAAGATCTCTTGGACTCTCAGGATGCATGCAGGGTGAGCAAGGCATTTCGATACTGTTGCATCAGATTATGTAATGTTAAAACTTGGGATGCAACTTTAAAACTTATGTGGTGTTAAAACTTGTTATTAGATCATTTCTGTGATACTTTAGTCCCAGTTGTGTTGATTCTGTAGCAGTGGTGCATGTGTGCAAATTGTCTATGGTACAGTGTCAAATGCATAGTGAGGTGATGCTGGAGCATTATTTATTTCACATTTATTGTTAGACTGTTTTCTCAAATGTTCTGAAATTTTGACAGCAAGACTTCTTTCCTTCTCATATGTCTTTTTGTTGGTATGTGTGGTTTTGCAACAGACAGCTCATCCAGACACGCAGCTATAGCACACAAATTGAAGTCATGGTAGTTTACCTAAAACTGAAAGCATTTTTTTTAATGTAATTGGGGTCATGTGCCATATTGATTTGTGGTAAATCGCAATCAGTGCTCTCTCTGTTGGGATAAAACTATTTCTGATAAGTGATTCTCAGTATAACCAGAATAACCAATAATATGTAGCTTTAAACAAGCATCAATAATTCAGTTTGGTTTTCAGCATCCATAAAAACTCCCAGCATAATACATCAAATCTGTTATTTTTAACTATTTATGAAAGTTTAATATTACACTCAACTCCTTAAACACCCTTTGATTTGGTTCCATCATAATTTCTGCTGGCATCTTGGCAGTATTAACATCTATTTTATCTTATTGAATCTAAAACTGGACTGAAATATGGAAGAAAATTCACATGTCCAACCTTTGAATGAACACTTTAAAAAGGAGTATTGCCTGTTCTTAACAGATGAAACACCCTCCCCATGTAGATGACTTTATAGTTTTATAATGCTTTATATTAATTAGGGCTTTGTTCATCGACCCAACTAAATTTACCAAATTAAAGAAAAGTGTTTTTGATTAAGCTTTTGTTTAACTAAGATATTCAGTGAGAATAGAAAAAAACAAATTGACATTGTAACATACAGTGCTGTGACAGAACAATAAAATGTGGATGGGGAAGTTGTCCTTTGAATTAAAGATTTTTGTGACATATTTTTTTAAAAAGTGGTCATCAGTGATTGCAGCCTTTTTTTATTTTATTTTAAAAAGCAGCCATGGATGATGGAGTTCTTCTGTGTATTGTCTTAATTTTCTTCTCTCTATGCATGCCCTCTATCTACTTCACTGCTCAGGTGCTTGACCTAGTTGTAACTGCAGAGAGGTGGGAGTTGTCAGAACGTGACATCAACCCATTATCTTACTGCTGTTACATTTACCGAGCACCTGCCTAGCAGCAGGATGTCTCACACTAAGACCTTGTCTTACCTTCTGTCTCTGTGTTCCAGCATGTCACCAACTCTTGTTGCAGTATCTAAATGGCATGTTTTTGGCGAGGGTGAACCTATAAGGATTTCACAAGCAATTGTTGCATTTAGAAGGAAACAGAAAAGGATGACATTTCACTGTCAGAGGTTGTGCTACAAGGTCTGGATGCCATGAGGGAAGCCTTAATGCGGCAGATGTATTACCCTCGCTTAAAATTACTGCAAGGGCATCAGAGGTGTAAATGACTGTGTTGTTTGCATGACTCTGGCTGTGTGACTGATTGAGTCATAATTGTTGTAAAAACCACACATAAAGGTTTCATACTTAAATCTGGCAGCTGGTTTTACAAGTAGCTGTTACAGTTGTAGAGCAAATGCAATGAATGGTTCCTCTGACCTGATTTCCTGTGACAGGAATTACTCGAGCATCCAGACTTACATTTTACACACATACACTAGCTCTGCAGTTTATCTCTGATTCCCTTTAAATCTCGCTCTGCTGCTCTCCTGCTTTTCCTGTCATTATAGAAAGCCTCACTAGTTCCTCTTGCTATTTTGTTCCATCTCCTCATGCTCATGTTTGACAGCACGGGTGAAACAGTGGCTTTAGAATATCTGACAGAAGACTGAATGTGTTATATTACCTCCAGACATGCAAGCACCAAATGTGTATCATAATCTATCTTTAGCCACATGACTGCAGGCCCAGTTAAATTATTTTACACTCATCCATCTTCCCTTCTCAATCAGTCAAATCATCAGTTAGTCTTTATTTATAGAGCTCTTTTCAGTAACAGCAAGGGCAACACAACGTGCATTATTTAAAATCAAGATACAACAAAACTGCAGTAAAAAGCCATCAAATAATGAGAAAAACTATGTTAGGCATGGGACAAAAAAATTTACCTAAATGTGTATTTAACAGAGGCGACATAGTGTTGAAGGATAGAGAACATGCAATTCCTTTGAATCAAGTTTGTTTGTGGCTTGAACCTTACTGAGACCGTTTGGAGGAGGTGGTCTTGATGCGGTTGTTTTGTTCCGCATCCTGGTTTGATTGTTCACATTTACACAAACGAATCAAGGGGAGAAACAAACCAGAGTTAGTTTTAAACAGACCAAACACCATAAGTGGGAAAACATCTTTAGAATCTAAAGTGCTCCCACACAGATGAACTTGCGCTAGTTATTTTACTTTATTGTTTTACTGTGCTAAAGGCTATCACTGTGGGTACTTGTTAATTAGCTCTTTTTTTTTTTTTTTTGCAGCTTTATATTTGCAGTTTTGATCGTTTCATGCCCAACTTTTTTCAGGTATGTTATGGTAACCTCCCTCCTTTATTGTTCTGTATCAACCACACTTCAGTTCATACTTGCCATTTCTTCCTTGAGCTAACCTTTGGAAACCAGACCCAGACCAGACTGATGGTTGTCAGTTCATCCTTTGAAAGGGGCTGTACTGCTCATCATATGGGAGACATTACAAAATAGGAGCATAGTTGCAAAAGGGAAAATGCCAAAACAAAAGTAATGGATTTTGTTTTACGATGTCATTAATTTTGATCGATTTTTGAATGATAGATTCAAGTAAATGCACAGCGCTAAGGTGAATAAGATCTGTAGCTTTGTAGTTATGAAGCATTATGACTTCAAGATTACTTTGAAAGCTTCGAATGACACATTTAAAGAGAATAACTTAACAATGGTCAAAAAAATCCAGAGAAAAATTAAAAAATACT
The DNA here is from genome assembly GCA_014839685.1 of Anableps anableps. Classification (NCBI taxonomy): domain Eukaryota; kingdom Metazoa; phylum Chordata; class Actinopteri; order Cyprinodontiformes; family Anablepidae; genus Anableps; species Anableps anableps. Next base: position 16,616,500 of record CM026075.1, on the reverse strand, counting down.
ATCCAGGGATTGTGATTTTTTTTCACCAATCATCTCACACTAACATTAAAGGCACAGCGGGTTCTCAAGTATAGATTTCTATACTTTAGGATTTTACAATATGCTATTTCTTCAGAAAGTACACAGAAGTATATATATATATATATATATATATATATATATATATATATATATATATATATATATATATATATATATATATATATATATATATATACAAATTGCCAGATCGGTTGGCAACTTGGGGTTAAGTGCCTTGCATAGGAATACATCGGCATGTGACAGAAGAAAGGTGGAATTGAACCTACAACCTTCTGATTATTCCAGCTATTTTACTCACTGATCCACAGCCAGAAGCGAGGTTAATGCAGATTTATTGCATCACAATATTTTATATTAATATCTCAATCTCATATTTTGATTATCTCAACATCCTAATGATCATGTTTGTATGTTGTGATGTTTAGGTGTCAAGCTGGACCATTATGGCACACTGTACTTATACTATACAATGCACAGTTAATTTAGCAGCTGTTTCCAAATCATTGTTGAGCACTTAACCTGTCATTAAGCCAAAAGCCGCACTGCAGCAGCCTCTGCTCTTTCTGTTTGTAGCTTCTGTCAGTTATAACGCTCCACCTCTCCAGGAATCCTTCTTTCACTTGATTATTTGTCTTTCTCTTGCTCCCCCTACTGTATCTGTCCTTCCATTTTCCCTTCTGCTATTCTTGCTTTTTACTATCCCTTAGTGGTACCCATCTCTCCTATTAGAAACCACATTGAATAAATCTGCCTCTCCTGTTTTTGGCTTAAAACGTAGTGTGCAGTTGTATACCTTATGCATATACGAATGTATATTCAGGGAAAAAGAGACTAGGAGAGTGAGAGTGTAAGGAGGCAAGAAGCATTGCGTCATGGGGGTGTGTTGAGCGGGAGGAGGGATGAACCGGCTGTCAGTCAGTGACGCCAGTGGAACACGTGCGTTGGCAATGGCAGGGAAGACGTCGTGCAGCCCGTTATCTGGCTGTGGGCGAGAGGAGGCAGAGGCAGCCGCAGCTCCATGTTGCTGACGGGTTGATGGAGGGGTTGTACTGTGTGTCTGTGTGGGAATGAACGTGTGTTTGTGTGCACGCGTGCCAGTCTTAGTCTGTGTGCATGTCAAGGCTGCATGAGCTGCAACCAGAGCTGCTGCTGCTGCAATTGGTGAATAATGCAAACAGAGGAACCGGAGTTTGGACAGCATGCAAGAAACTAGATTAATAATGTATAGTGCCGGTTACAAGCTCTGTATTAGTTAGTTTTTCTGAGACCTGTGGCTGCCTACAATCTTCCTGACTCACTGACTTCCGACCTACCTTTCTGCCTGCCTGACCAACGCAGAAATGTCTCACTACCATTTCATCAAATGTTGTAAGTAGCCATTCAGAGAACCTTTCTTGCGCACCTGATGACAAAACTGTTGGTTTTTTAAAATTTTGTATAGTTGCTCTCTCTTTTTACTGCTGGTCTTATGGTAATAATTCCTATGCCTAAAATTATGGTTATCATGCAGCAAATTATTTTCGTCTGCTTCTCAATAAAGCAGAATCTGAACTTCCAATGAGCAATTTTGCTCCTTTTGTGTGTGTGTGCTGTAAGTGGGTGTGTGAGCGTGCTGCAGAGGAGCCGCTGCAGATGTGAAAAGTTGACCAGTGAATGCGGCAGGTAGCAGCAAAAAGAAAGAAAAATGAAATGGAACCACAGAGGTGCACAACCGACGAGTGTCTGGTATGTTCATGAAGCACAGACGGACCAATGCAGAAAGATGATCATTTTAGGCAGAGAGAAGGACAGATGGAGGAAGACTGAGGGTCGCTCTGGAGTGAGACACAGAAAGGCAATGATTTCAAAAAGGAGATGGAAATGGGATTAGTGACATTCTGGAATGTGTCAAAAATGTTGCAGAGGAGTGTCAAGCAGGCTTAGATAGGAATATGAGAATAATTGTATGGAGTTTGAGTTGTAATGGCAGGAAAAAAAGGAACAGAGTAAAGGATAAATGAGTTTTATAACCAAGGTGATGCAGTGCTTAAGCCCCCCTCCCCTCCCCCGTTACTTCAAAAATACTACCCTACTTGTCTCTCACCTTAATCCATCCCTGTTACTCTCCTGTGTATAAATGGTTTGTTTTTCTGTGTGTTCATATGTGCATATCTGCAGTTTTCCACATTACAGTGTCCCACACCGCTGTCTGTGTTATTAGCTGGAGCCTGCATGTTCTACATGTAATCAATAACTGATAGCCTGAAGATGGGATGGCAGGGAAAGACAGCTCATGCTTTCTCTCTCTCTCTCTCTCTCTCTCCCTCAAGACTCTTTCCATTTCGCTCTCATTCTTCCAGTTCTACTTCCGATCAGTCTTTCTGTCTGCCTCTCATTCATATTATATTCACAAGTCCCCAGCCTCTCATCACACAAGAGGAATTGTCAGTGTGTGATCATGTTATGCAGACCATATTCACATTTAAGATTTCTGGAGGAAAAAATTGGACAAAGTTTAAACTCCAGGGATTAAATATTTAGGAGAGATAGGAATCTGTATATTTTGTATTTAAATAAACAAAACATTCAAAACTTTGAAGATGATTTTTATTAATAATGCAGAGGTGGCAAGTTTTTAGAGCCTAAAAAGTCAGCAAACTATATTAGAACTTACCATTCTGAATATCTTGAAAAGGTATTTACACAAGTACTTCATTACTGTACTTATGTACATTTTTCATGTATCTGTACTTTTCTTAAGTAGATTTAATTGGGGTTGCTTTCGACTTTTACTCCACTACATTTTGCATCAAGTATCTTTACTTTCTACTCCACTGCATTCCTAAAATTTGTTACGTTACATGTCACATTCATGTGACATCAGGGGTTGCATATACGAATATTTTCCGTCTTTGATGGGGTTTTTTAAACGGTGATGGGAAAATCTGATGACCATCCGTCATTTTGACAGATTACACACACCTGACCACTTGGTGAAGATGTACAGACAGTTTCAACTTTACGCACAGAGAACATGGCAGAAGTCACAAAATAAATCAATATAAGAAAACTTTCTGTCAGAGTATCACCTCTGATCTGAATGCTAGCTGAGAGCTGACGGAAGTCTAGGGCAACCTCTGAGTTACATTGCGGGGTTTTTTTTTGTTTTTGTTTTTTTATGTTTATTAGTTTGAATGTAATCAATTACTTATTTGAGTTCAAAAAACGACTTTTGGTCCCAAGTTTTAAAAATGGTGTCAGGAAATTAAAATATTGTTCACTATTGATGACCCATTACAAGGTTGAAAATACAGTACTTTTTAACTGGAGTTATTGACAAACTGGAGTTGAAATGTCAGTAGAAGTGACCAGTGTCTGCTATTCCTTTGTTAGGTATGTCTAATGTCCCTTTTTTTGGGCAGACAACTTTTACTTGAATATGTTTACTGCAGTTAAAATACCACTTTGGTTTTGCTTTATATTAAATAAAAACCTGTCAAAGGTGTAATCATTCCTCTTTCTTATTTTGCTTACTGTATCACAGAGAGTAAGCACAATAAAAACATGCATTATCTGCAGCATTGTTCATTAAAATGGCACAACACTGTTGACATATTAAAGAAATATACATACAGTGGCCACACTTAATATATTCTGGACTATTGCATTTGGGAATACATTCAACAAATACTTTTACTTTCAATACTTTAAGTATTTTTTAAAGCAAGTTCTTACTTTTACTCAAGTAAAAATGCTAATGAGGTACTTTTACTTTTACTAGACTACAGTTTTGTCAGTTTATTTGTACTTTTACTTAAGTACAGTTTTTGAATACTTTCTCAACCACTGCACCACTTAAATTCTTTCATATTTTGTCACCATAAAGTAGCACTTAATTTTGAAGTGAAAGAAAAATTATGCACTAATCTTACATATATAATTTGAAAAATATTGTATGCATCGTTTATTCACCCCCTTGATTAAATAATTTGTTGGAGCCCCTTTTCCTGCAATTACAGCTCCTGGTCTTTTGGTGTATATCCCTACCAGCTTTGCGCATTTAGGGCTTGAAGTTTTTGGCCATTCTTCTGCGCAAAATAGCCAAGCTCTGACAGATTGGATGATGAGCTTATGAGATCAGCAATTTTAAAGTCTTGCCATAGATTAGAAGTTGAATTAAGGTCTTGAGTTTGACTGACCCATTCTAACACATGAATATGCTTTGATCCAAACCATCCTAATATTGTCGCTCTGGCTGTATATGTGAAGGTGAACCTCTGCCCCCAGTTTCAACTCTTTATCTCCAAGTCTTTGTATCAACTCTAACCAGCTTCCCTGTCTCTGATGAAGAAAATCATCAATCAGCATCACAGCATGATTCTGCCACTACTACATTTCTCTGTGTGGATGTTTTTAGCTTGATGTCTAGTGTTTATTGACACTGCTCACACCCTAAAACCTTAAGGTTACTACAGATGTGCTAATGGCAGAGAAACAACTTAACTTTACAGGAAAACTGTTTATCTGGTGTCATCACTGGCTGTGTTTACCAGCCTGTGCATTCACGGCAGACTCTTCTGTGGGCAAGGAGCTGTAGCACAGCAGAGAGCAGGTGGGAGGGTGTGAGCAACGTGTATACAAGCGTGATTGACACTGCTAAGACCTTCCTCCTGGCTTTGTTTGGTTGTTTCTGACGAGGAGTGGTGTACTTCTGCAGACGGCAGTAGGACCACAGGAAAAAAACAGAGGAGCTTGATTTTATCACATATTATCTCTCATGTTATACTGTCAGGACACAGTGACACTTTTAGCAAGTATGTAAAAACCATATTTTTGTCAAAGTTACTTACGTCAGCTTTAAGTCTTCCATCCACCACGGCACTATTAATATCCCTTTTTTTGTTCATGCTGATTCTTTACCACTACTGGTTTAAAGCTGACATTGTCTTAAAGGGATTCCAAACACTGTTTTGAAGTGATCAACAAGAATCATGGAGTTCTTTCGTTGTCATTTTAAGTTTAGTTTTTGGTGGGTTTTTAGCTAATTGTCTGGGCCAGCTGATGAACTGCCTGTTAGAGTTTAAATGTCCTCTCCAGTAAATTTCCTACTCCGTGTCTCTTGCTCCAGATTCTCTTTTTTTTTTTTTTTTTTTTTTTTTTACCAACCTCTTACTATTCAGCAGTGTTAAATGCAAACAATAGTAATTTCTTCTCCAGTCTTAAGATTTTGTTCCAGAGTGTATTGTGAGAGCTCATACCACTCTTTGTTCTGAATAGAATCCAAAGAATCCAAACATAATATCAACCCAACAGGTCAAACCTTACTAATCAGAATCTGACGCATTGAGGCGATTGCTGGCTATCACAAATCAGAAAGGAAATATTCAGTCTCACTTCATAGAGCAGTTGATGACTAATTTGGCAGGACAGATACTGGCACATCTTGAAGCTCAGCTGAAATGTTCTACAAGTAAACCCTCTGGAAGGAATTGTTTGAACCATTCAGTTAATATGCACATCTTCAATAAAAATGTAATTTAGCTTCCATTTTCATAATCTTTGTGTGCTAGTTTTAGTTGACTAAATGTAAATCATTTGCATAACCTTAAAATATGCCTTAATGTGTCGCGCATGAGTCATATTTGCACCAATGTGTCGTCTTATGTGTGGTTTGTTATATGCAGGGAGTCTAAAGGATTATGTAGCTGTAGCCTTGAAAGGCCTGTTTAATAAATGATTCATGTGTGGGTCTAACAGTGAAGGATACAGTCCAATATAGGCAGCTAAATTAAGGAAAATAATATCATAAAGGATAAGATGGAAACTAGGACATTATTTCCTCCATCATATGGCTGACAAGACAGATTTAATTCCTCATCAAGTTTTAGTGTGACTGGAACCAAATATAAAAAGAAAATTAAAACTGCAAGCAGCATTGGGCGGCCCTCATAGCTCAGCGCTTCTCCAGGCATGCGACCATGGGGGCTCTGGCACCGCCACCCCAACACCTTTGTCAATGCTCTCACGCTTACCCGCACCCATCCACTAGGTGGAACATTTGGCAAATCTCCCAAATCGCCTTTGGTACAGTTCAGTACGAGTCCAATGACAAGTCTTAAAAGTTTCGCAGAAATCCGACCTTCCAGACAAGAGTTACTGTCACTTCCTGTTTTGTGGTGAAGGATTGTAAGGATTTCCTGTACACCGTTTAACTTGTCATGTGTTGTTATCAAGAGTTAGTGGATACAGTTTTATTGGTTTAATTCTGTTTGAATCAAAGAGTAAAAGCAAAACAACCAGCAGCAAAACAGCTCACTTCCTGTTCAAAGGGGGCAGGGCTTAGTGATGTCATCAGTGATGATGAGAATGTGATTAGTGCTGGTCTGGTCTGTTATGACACACAGAAAGTTTCATTAAGCCACATCCTTATAAGCGGCAGTTATTCCACCTTGATGTTTTACGGCAACAGCGTGATGTCCGACATTGCCACGCCACCACGGCCACAGCTTCCACCAAAATCTCTCGGTACTTTAAAGCAAGTGAGACCAACTTGTTATCTGTCTTCTGATTCAAGATCATGTTGATTAGGTCAAGGGTGTCAGAGATCGAGCTTTCCAAGAAAAAAAAGTGACTTCCTATTCTGAGTGGGCAGGGCTTAGATGACATCAGCATATGACCAAAGAGGATCGTCGGGCATCCAACATGGATGACTCATATGAAGTTTGGTGCCAATTGACCTTTTTGTGTGAAAGTTATAGCAGTTCAAATTTCATGGTGAATAGGCCAATTTTGAGGCCTTGCCCCACCCCTTTATCATCAAAAACTCAAGAATTTCATAACTTTTACTCCCCCACCCCTTAATTGTATACTGACCAAAGATGAAGCCGATTTCTTGAAATCCCTAGGAGGAGTTTGTTAAAGTTCAATATATATGAAAATTCAAAAACGGCCAAAATTGACACTTTGACCCAAAATGGCCAACTTCCTGTTGGATTTAGGGCATACCTCTAATAGATTTTTTTTTCTTGTTTTAGGAGGATCTACCTATGTGCCAAGTTTCAGCTCTCTAGCATTTACCAGTTGGTCTATCTCACGTTAGGGGATGCTGTGGAGTCGTTTGGCCACGCCCACTTATAATTCCATTATAATATTAAAGTATTAGTTGGGGGACAATTTTGGGTGAAGTTTGGTGAGTTTTCATATATGTTTAGGCCTCCAAATTAGCGCTTCTTGTGTGTTGAGAATCATAAGAAACACTATGATTACAATAGGCCTTCACAGCACTTAGCTGCTTGGGCCTAAAAATTACAAAAGAGTAGTGTTGAATTTGTATATTGATTCTAGAATATTTACTATACATCATACTTTTACACCATTGTAAAATCACCAATTACAGGAATATTAGAGCTTTTATCCCTGTACCTACTACCTTGTTAGTGTTGATTTTAGCCTTATTAAAGATTATGTTTAGCATACATTTTATTTTATGATTGTAAGATTGGCTCCGAATTACAGTTCAAAATATATTTATTGTATTAACAAGACCTTACTGAACAAACCCTCAGTTTCAGCAACGAAATGTCAAAATGTGTCCTGTGAGAAAGCCCTATTACCACATCTGATCTGCTACTGTTAAAACTATAGCATAACTACAAGCAGCATCATTCAGGAAACAAGGATTTTCACATAGGACGTTTTGCGTCATGTCTTGCCTCCTCCATGCTCCAGGCCGATATCTTTCCACACCCCCTCTCTTGTAATTCATGCTGGGAGAGAGCGTGTCTCCAACAGAATTTCTCCCACTGTGGTGTACATGTGAGAACAGCAACTGCCAAAGAACACACATGTACACATCTTGGTGCAAAGCTCTAATGTCTGTGGAAGATGGCTGTGATTCTGTCAAATCCTACTTATTTGGACTTTCAGTACACTTTCCACTTTCTGAGGGGTTGTTATATTAGTAATAAAATAGCTTATTTACAAATACCTTTCAAAAACCTACTTTAGTTAGGGGGACAATAAAACAGTGCAATGCTATAGCTTCATAAGTGTACACGCCTTTAAACTAATATTTTAAGTCCCTTTTGATTCAGTTTCAGTATTCTGCCTTTTAAGTAGGAGTCTGTCAGCACAGCACTTGTAGGCTTGGCAGTATTTGATCACAATATTTTGCAAAAAATTTCAATCTCTTTGCAGCCTTTTTAGATGAGCCCACAGATTTTCTGTCAGATTTAGGGTACATACACACCAGCCCTGTTTTGTCCACTTTAATCGAACTCTAGTTTGTTTGCCTAGAAAGTCTGGTTTGTTTGGGGGTGGGGGGTGAATTCACAATCAAGCTCTCATGCAGACCAAAAAAAGTGAACTCTGGCCTAAAATCCTAGGTCTCGATTTGGTTGAAGTGAACTCCGGTGTGGTTCGATTGCATACGTGAATACCAAGTGGACTGGAGACCACTCTAAAAGCAGGAAGCAGGGCATTCTGGGTAAATACAACCAAAACAAACATACAAGTCTAGCGCTAGTCGGAGAAATGGCTTGTGGTCTTTTGCCACAGACAAAAGAGAAATCCTACAACTGCTAAAATCTCATACCACTCCATTTTTGTTTACATTTCGTAAATAAGGAAGTTTCTTCTTCAGTGGTGTTCGTGTTGCTTCCTTCAGTGGTTCTTGGTGCAGCGCCACCACAGGTGGTTTGACACAGTGCAATGTGAAACTAAACCCTACCAGTTGAAAATGTCACAAATGTTGCAATTTTGGTCCCGAATCAAACCGAGTCTATCGGTGTGAAAACACCCTTAGTTCAGGACTTAGTCAAGGTCATTCCAAAACTTTAATTTTTTTCTGGTGAAGCCATTCTTTTGTTGTTTTTTATGTTATGTCCTATATCAATAACAAACTTACTTCTACTCCCTACTTCCTTTGGTTCTACATTGCTTCCTTGATTTTTGAAAGCTCACATGTTGAATATTGCCGGCTTGATTTGTGATTTATGAATAATCAGAGGCAGACCAAAAATTGGCTTGCCTTTGGGGGCTTATGATGGAAAAGTTTTGTGAAAGAGGCTGCTGTCACATGTAAAACACACTGGTAATAAAGGTCCTGTAGCTCCTTCAGTGTTGCTGTTGTCTTCTTGGCAGCCTGCCTTGTCTTTTTATCAGATTTGGAGAAGTATACAGTTTTTATTGCCATGTCTGATATGTGTAAACGTGTATATCGTTTTAGTTTGTACCCTTCTCCTGGCTTTAGCAAAATCAGGCAAGTGAGCAAATGTCAACAAAATTAACTTCATTTCTGGTTCATGAAATTCAGTATATTAAATTTTTGGTGTGCTCTAAAGCAGACCGAATTCTTTAATTGGATCAAAAGGAGCTCCAAGAAAGTATTAAGTCTAACAGTTTGCACTTGTATGAAACTGGGTTATCCCTGATTTTATTTATTTTTATATTTTCTCCCTAAAATATGTAGTTGAGATGTACAGGGTATGTGTAACAATAAAGGTGGAAAATGTTTTGAAAAAATTGTCATCATTTTTTTTTTACATTACAAAAACATGGTATTTTACCATGATTGTGTTAACACTATCATTGGTAATTCCTACTATACATCTCTCTGACAAACTAATACAGTTTCCACACTGTAGAATGCTAAATAAATAAATAAATAAATAAACAAATTTTAAGTGAGGGTCCTACTGTTATTAGGGATTTATATCAGTCATTGATATAGACCACTACTATTTAATACTATTAAAGGGAACCAAAAAAGAGAGATTGTGAGGGAGAAGTTGAACTGATACAAATATGATGCTTTTAAAATTAACTGAAAATAGACTGCATTTAGAAAACTCATTAGGTTTTGTCTGTTTTTTAAGATTTTACATTATGTGTGTGTTTATGTATGCTGTGAGTCACGAGCTAAGTTACAGTTAAAATGATACAGTTGAAGAATCTTGCATCAGCAGTGTAATAATGAACTTTACCTTCTCACACGCCCTTCTGTTTGGTCCCTGAATACAAAATAGCTCTTTTCACAGTCTAACCAGCCAGATGGCACTGATGTATTGTCTGGGAAGTGTGTGTGTGTGGGGGGAGGTGTACTGGGGTTGAGAGGGCAGGTGTTTGAATCAATATGTAGATGCTTATCAAACAAGAAAAAAGCACATGGAAACCCAGTGCTTTTGTCTGTGAAGATGGGCTGATAAAGATCCACTTAAAGGTTTTAGGTCATTAAACAAAAATCTTATAATCAAAATCAAGCCCTGTTGCCTTGCAGTAAGAAGGTCGTGGGTTTGAATCCGGGCCTGGAAACTATCGACATGGAGTTTGCATGTTTTCCCCATGTTTCAGTGTGTTCTCTTCTGGGACTCTGGCTTCCTCCTGCAGTCCACAAACATGCAAATAAATCAGTTGGTCAGTTTCTACTAGATAGCAGAATTGATCATTAACTGATTATGGCAAATCATCCAGGTCCTGTTGTATAAAAACAGGGGTGTCCAAAGTTGGTCCTCAAGGGCCGGTATCCTTCATGTTTCAGTGCTCTCTCTGGTTCAGCACAACTGGATCAAATGATAGCTTATCCTCAAACATTGACAAGCTGAGGAGGTAGTAACTACCACCAGGGAGAGAACTAAAACATGCAGGATACCAGACCTTGAGGACTGACTTTGGACACAACTGTATTAAAGCAAACCAAGATCATCATACTACCACCACCCTATTTCATTATCAGTATGATTTTTCTGACATGCATGTTGTTTTTACACTAGATGGGACACACACCAACTGAAAAGAGGCACTTTTACCTCATCAGTCCGCAAAATGTTGAGGATCATCAAGATGTTTTTTTGGCAACTATGTTTTTTTGTCAGCATTAATTTTTCACTTTGAAACTTTGCCATAGATTCAACTATTATTCTGTCTGGAGACTAATGATACTACTACTACTACTACTACTACTACTACTACTACTAATAATAATAATAATAATAATAATAATAATAATAATAATAATAATAATAATTATTATTATTATTATTATTATTATTAGTAGTAGTAGTAGTAGTAGTAGTAGTAGTAGTAATAGTAATAGTAATATTTTTTTTATTATTATATTGGAACAAAGCATGACTGACTAATTCCTTGTTTCCACTGAGCTTTACAGCACAAGTCGTAGCAGTTCAGTAGGCCATTTCGTCTGTTACCATTGCAAAAGTGGCCCATACAACCGACACATGCTGCACCATACCTGGACCCCCTTCAGTTGTAGTTACTGGGGTCACACAACACAGTCCATTTATTGGGGGACAGAAAAATATCACTGCTTGCAACAAGCATGAAATACACTAGTGTGTCACGTTTGTCATTGCATTATTATGATGCCTTCCCAGTAAGAGCCCAGCTGGAGGTAGAATACGCTGAACCATAAAATAGCATCCCAATCTACACTGCCCGTATCGTACGGCTCAGTGGAAAATCATGTTTTATTGGTATTAAAATAAACCTTTAAAAATGACTCTCATCTCTCAAATTAGGTTAGAAAACTTGGACTAAAAGTTTATGGTAGACACAATGCTAAGACTGATGCACAACAGGAACATTTGAAAAGATGATGCAGTAGTTGGAAACAAACAAGTGTGGTTGGACAACATGCTGTGCTTCAGAAATGTCCCAGATACCAATCCTTTGACCTGATGAGCAGACTGAAAGAAAGATAATAGAAAATAGTTACTGCATACTCAGACACAGACAGTGAAGAGACTAAAATGCTCCAAGGAGTGAAGCATAATAAGAGACAGGAACAAAGGAGCAGCAAAGAGAGCTTTTTGGGAAAAAGACGGTATAGCAGTAAGAGGGTGAAGTCAGGCAACTGGGTGAGTCACAAAGAAAAACATGACATGCTCTGTCTCTGCAAAGACATCTTCATTCACATATTTTGCTCGTCCCCTGGGCTGGCTATGGCCTGAATTTGTCAAACCAGTTGGGCTATGAGCTCAAGATGGCACCAAGTGTATACATTGATCAAACATAGCAGTATGACCACCTGTCTAATATTAAGCTCCCATTTTGCTGCTGTGGTTTCTGTTGCTAAGCTGTCAAATAGCAGATCTTTTAAGTCCTGTGAGTTTGTAGTTGTGGACCCTATGGATCAGACTTATTTGTCCAAACCATTTCGGTGGACTGAGAGTTAGATACAGGAGGGTTTGAGTTGTGTTTGTCAATCCATTCTTTGTTTTAATGTGGCAGTGCCCACAAAAAACTGTTTTAATTCATATCTTTCCTTGGTCAGTAGCAGTGTTTGGCTAATCCTAACTCTTCTAAACTTACTACACACTTCAAGCCCAGCTGGCTGATAGTAGGCTTCTCCACGTTTACCTTTCTTTCTATAAAAACTGCTAAAACACTGACAGTCATAGAGTGGAAATTAAATGAGCACTACAGCTTTTATAGAACTACAGTTCATAAACTAAAAGCTTCCTGGTAAGTTGATTTTGGTAAAACCCATTAGAAGACTTCATACGTTGTTATTTTAATTTTTTAAATCCTGATCTCTCGAAACCACTGCATTTTTACTTAATGCCATCAGTCTGTGAGAATTTAAAACCTACCTAAGACTTTTCCAGACCATGAGCATGTGCTAGATTTTAATCAAAGACTATTTTGCCTTTGTCACAGTTGTTTAAATTTTTATACTGGCCCATTTTTTTGGTTTCAGCACATTACCTTGGAAGTTTTTCCTTATTTCATGATATACTATAGACTTTGCCAGTTTTCTCTTTGATTAGATAATTAATTTTTTTGCTCCACCTGTTAGTGTTTATAATGTGGTTGCTGATTAGTATCCATAAACAGTTTTTTTTTTTTTTTTTGCTAATTAGCTTAATTTTAACTTTAAGTAATGTTTTTTTTCCACTGATATACTCGTGTCTGTCCACTGTTTCCAAAGATTTTTTATCAATGTCTCACTCTTAGCTCACCTGCTGTACCTGCTAATGATTCAAGCAGCATATCAGTCTCACCAGCTGCTCATAATGTGATCTGTTTCACTGAGCAACAGGGAGATTATGCACAGTCAGCAGAATTATAACACTGTTGGGATTGGAGAAAACAAACTATAAAACACTGCAATGCCCTACTCAACCCACCTCAGGCCAAACAGACAGCAAATATGTTTCAGAGTAAATATGCTAAATGGTTTCCCACACACATTAGGCCACCTGCTGACACTGATATTTGAGCACCTAAACAATAACACAGATGTACAGCCCTGCCTAGAGGTGATCCTTGTGTTTCATCTCATACGAGCCTCGTCTCATTGGATCACAGTCAAACCGTTGAGTTAACACTTTGGATTGAGGGGTTTTTCTCTAACTGACCTTCCTTACTTTTTTGTACAGCTTACCAACAGATTTGATTTAAAGTATTTTTTAAAAAAAATATATATTAGCAGTTTTGTCCACATCTACCATATTCAATGCATAAACATTACTTTTACTTTCTCTCTTTTCTCTTTTTTCTCATTAGGTTGTTTCCAGCTATGTAACGTTTTCCGTCAGAACATGGAGATAGACCAGTGTCTGCTGGAGTCTCTCCCAATTGGCCAGCGCCAGCGGCTAGTCAGAAGGATGCGGTGTGACCAAATAAGGACTTATTACGAGAGGGAAAAGAACCTTCAGCGGCAGCAAGGTGGAGTCAAAGTTCGAGCCCCATCCAGGAAGCACCGCATCCGCTTCAAGCACACTGATGTCATTCAGGATGCCATCATTCGCCATGACGACAAAGAAGGTGTGTGTGTCTGAGGTGTACAGTGCTGTACAGTATCAATACCTTTTGAACTCTTCCACATTTTACCACATTACAATCACAGATTTAATTGTATTTTATTCGAATGTTGTGGTAGACCAACATCAATTTGCTCCTAAATGTGAAGTGAAAATGATACACTGTTTTTCTTTAGAGAACATTAGTGAACAAACATCATCTTGAAGACCAAAGAACACAGCAGACTGATCAGGGATAAAGTTGTGGAAAAGTTTAAATTGGCATTAGATTATAAGATAATACCTTAAGCTTTGAACATTTCACAGATTACTGTTCAATTCATCTTTCAAACATGGAAAGGGTATGCCCGGCTACCACCTAAACTAATAGGCTTGGAGTATAAATGAGAAATCAGCCAAAAGGTCAATGGTTACTCTAGAGAAGCCATAGAGATCCCACAGCTCAGTTGGGAAAATCTGTTTACAGGATAACTATTCATCATGCACTTCACAAATCAGGTTTTTTATTAAGGAGAAGGAAGACAAAAGCTATTATTGGAGAAGAGCAACAGAAGTATTTTTTGTAGCTGGTCACAAGCCATAAATGGAACATAGCAAAATGTAGAGGAATTTGTTTTTCTTTAGATGAGATCAAAATTAAACATTTTGGGTTACATTACACATGACTCTGAACATGACATCCCCATTGTAAAAAAGTGGTGCTGGCACCAAAAAAGTCTGGGCTTCTTTTTTTCTGCATGGAAAGGGTGGTGGTGATAGTTGATGGATGAATATAGCTTAATACAGGGCTGTAATTGAAGAAAACCTGTAAAAGGCTGCAAAGTACTTGAGACTAGAGCGGGAGTTCACCTTCCAGCAGGACAACAACCCTAAACATACAGCCAGCATTACAATACAGTTGTCTAGATCGATATCTAAATGTCTTAGGATGGTCTCGTTAAAATCCACAACCAAATCCCATAGAGAATCAGACACAAGGCTTATTACAAGATAAATTACTGTTTATCAAGGCTCTCCGTCTCACATGACTGAGTTTGAGGTATTTTGCGATGACATACTCCAAAAGACTTGCAGCTGAATTGTGACTCAGGGGGCTTAATACAAATCCACTCAACCCTTTTGAGATTTCTATTAAAAAATGTTTTAAAATAATGAATCCTTACCCTTTAACTTTACAGTTTGGCCCTAATTTCTGTTGGTGTATCATTCAAATCGGCAATAAATTATATTAAAGTTTGACCTTGTACTGTAACAGATGTGAAAAGACTCAAAGGATCTAAATACTGTTGCAAGGCACTGTATGTATTTAGGAATGTGCATGCTTGTTAGTATATAGAAAGCAGAAGGGCACATGTTGACAAATGAGTGACAAACAGCATCTGACTCGGGCAACACTAATGCTGGAGACGTGAGCCAAAACAGAGCTGCTCAGCCAATTTGTTCAGCTGGAAATTGCCCACTCAACTGAGGAAAGCAGAAATAAGCTTTTATCCTCATTCAAACTGTCCTCAAGGACAAAAGTACCTGAGCAGGGACGATTTCTGATGTTGATAAGAGAAGGTGGTTTTGAAGAAAAGGGCTTTGCAGATAAAACAGTCTAATTTACTGTATTTTCTGCTATCTAAAGTGTTCTGCAAGTTATCAACATTATATATATATATATATATATATATATATATATATATATATATATATATATATATATATATATATATATATATAGATAGATAGATAGATAGATAGATAGATAGATAGATAGATAGATAGATAGATAGATAGATATAACAGTCCTTTACTTTGTTGTGTAATCTTGTTGGCACAAACATGAATCATGCAGCTGTAGTTTGTACAGTTAATTTAGCATTTTTATGGTTAAAAATATATTTCAAGATAGTAGTCCAGAAGCCACGAAATGGGCTCTATTTCAACAATGTGTTCTATTGTTTTACAAAGTTGTCTGTCTTCTAATAGTGAGTGTATTTTATCAGCTGCAGATGACCTAAAGATAATGATAAATAAAGAAATTTTGAACCTGTTTAAAGCTTTTCTTATGACTTCAGAGTGATTATATTATCTTTAATGTTGTTTATAACAATTTTATTTCATCAGTGTCATTAATTTCTGTTTGGTAGTCTAGGTTAGAAAATTGTTTAATCCAAAGTTGAGAAAATGTGTTTTTGGGAAAGAATGTTTGATCATGTTGGGACTCTACAATGAACATAATGAACATGTTCTTAGTTATTCAAAAATATTGCTCACAAAGTTTTTCCAGGTTTTATTAGTGGTAGTGATGAATATTTTGAAAAGCACATCATGGAAATCAGCAAACTCACCTTTGACTAGCTCTGACCAATGATTACCAGGTGAAATGCTAAAAAAAAATGTAAAAATCAAAAACTGAAAACGTCCATCTTTTTCCACCTGAAATTGCATCAATACCATATGTTTCTCGATGGAATTTTGTTATCAATTCAGTAAAAATCAAATAAGGGTTATAAACATATGCTTTAATGCATAAATGGGAATAATTCTGTAACCCTTTGATTTCTTGTTGGATTCAAAGCTAATACCTTTATCAAGAAACCTGAAGTGCATTTTTTCTTTTAAGGTCTGCTACATTTAATTGTGGAGTGAAATAAAATTTACACAAATGAGTTTTTATGTGTGTCAGCCTCAATCCATCTAAGCGGGTCAAAGCTTGATGAGAACCATTAAAGATCTGACCTGGTCCATCTCTGCTTTGTGGTACAGCTATTGCTTTTAGTCATTGATGACAGAAGAAACTCTAGTGGCAACTCTAGTGTGGAGAGCTCATTTATTCATGTATCTATTGTTATAGTTACAAGACTTTAGAAGCTTTTCTCTGACAAACTATCAATTCTTCCTCCCTCTCAAGCTTGCTACACTGCAGCTCCCTGTTAAAAACACTCCCCACACTGTTTTTATGAGATTATTTTGTCAATAAACTTGGGACTTCACACTCTACTCTGTGAGGCATTGATTTCTGTCGAAGTTCACTGCCTTTCTTTTGTTTATCACGCTGGTTGCCTGTCATTTACCCAGCTGTCGGGACATATCTGTGTCCCACCAGCACTCTTTGCAGGTCAGTGTGTTAATCTCTTCTCCCTGACTGCCTGTCTTTGGGATTCAGCTGGGCTTTCTGTGAGCAGCTGGTGTGCTGTTGCATTGACCAGAATGGTAACCGGTTTCTTGGCTCAGCATGAATCGGTTACCCCTCTGCCTGGTCGCCCAGGCATTATTTTGGTACTGGACTAGTACCATTTGCCTTTCAATGTGATTGTTATCTGAACTTTTCTTTGAGCTCAAGGTGAACAGTGGACCTACAATAAACTTTAGGGATAGATTCTTGGAAGAGTCTGTTGCTTCTGTCAAGACCTGAGTTATTATCCAGACCCACTAGAAGTAAATTGGTGGATAGAAATTTTGCAGCTTTTTGTTTTGTCTTGAAAGTAACTCCTAAGTACAACAGTAAGTAGAACAGTGGAAGAATTTTCTCACTGGTGTTATTTGACTTAATTATCTTACACTTTTGTAAAAACTGTAGGGGTTTTTCCGCCCTGTGTTCTATTCATAATAACTTACATAAATCCTTAATCCTCTGACTTTATTGCACATACAGAATAACACTGCTAATTTTCATATAAGGGGTAAGCTTTAGTTCTTTGCCTCAAGAGTGTACTGCAAAGGAAAATTTAACAATTTTTTATTGTCCAGATATTCTGTCATTTTATTTCTTATTTAGGTAATACCACTTGGTGAAAAGTACAAAACTCTTATATAGTATATTTATCGCAGACTATAACAGTTAGCATTTATAACAGTAATAGCAGTCTGCATACTTTTCATGTTGTAAATATCCCTACCTTGTGACAAGGTCTTCCTTTATTAATCCATTAATCCTTTATTATCCATGACAGATAGATAGAAATGAAAAGCTCAAAAAGATCAAATAAAGCACTGTTCTGTAATCCTGTTAGCCTTCCTGTTGTCTACCTTTTTGCCCCTTTGTACAGAGCTAGAGTTTTTCTACTTATGATTTCTGTAACAATCCAAGATAAGTAACTTCGATTGCTCTTAATGTTAGCACAAAACACATAATAAATAAAAATAAATCAAGTATTTTTTTCGTTTCTACACTAAAGTCAGCAGACTGTCCAATGACCCTGAGCTTCCTTTAAAAACTCAGTCTGTAAGTTAAAACTATTAAATAATTAGGTCAATTAAGTAAGTTATAATTAAGTTAAAACTATTAATAATTTGGCAAAACTAAATAATCTAGTGATCATGTATGAAACATTTGTTTATATACAGTTCATTGCAGTGTCTTACTCGAGACCAAGACTGGTCTCGAGACCTATTTTTGATGGACCCGGTCTCGTCTTGGACTCGACCGCATTTGTACTCAGTCTTGTCTCAGTCTCAGACAATGAGGACTCTGGATTTTATTTCAAGACCAGTCAAGACCACAACTGTGGAAATATCACTAAATTGCCAGAATATTGTCCAGTTTATTTGTTAATATCCTTGCTTTCACTAGATGCAAAATGTACTGATTCAAATCCAAACAATAACATGACTTCTTGCTAATTACATGCTTTTGTTTACTGCTGTCACCCATCCCCACCCCCTTTCACTTGCATGTGGCACTCCAAGAAAGTGAGCTGTGGTTCTCTGAGTGCCGGAGAAGATGTCTGGTAAATCGTCAGTAATAAAATTTGGCTACATAAATCAAGACCATATCTGTAAAACAACATTCAGATGAAAGGATACAATGACATGTAAATTCCGCAGCGCTTCACTTTCAGAGACGGTGGGCACTACGTCCAACTTTTATCGACACTTAGAAAGGAAGCACAAAGAAAGATAAGCTATGTGTAAGTGATGTTAAAAAAAAAAAAAAACTCTGTATGGAAGGCCATTTAACATAAAATCAGTTTTGTCTGACTATCCATAATTACATTCTAGATATCTAAAAATGCAATTTGACTAGACACAACTACATTGTGACTATCCTGAGTGGTAATTTAAGATATCTGCATTCGCATTCTGACTATTAAGAATTAGGGATGCTTTGATCAGGTTCTGTGCTGGTGATCACTGATCAGAGTAGTAGAGTACACTGTCTCGTGGAGCTCAAAATATTATGTCCCAGTAGCACGTACCAGGAGTCCAACAGCGAGAGCAGTTGGTGGAACCCAGTGTCTTCCACCCCTGAGAAAGCCTGGTCATCTAGCCCGATGAATTTTATTATTTTTCAAGTTATTTGCTTAGCCTTCTAACTGTCACACTCATAGAGGCGAGTGTTGGCAATTGTGGGCTGCTTTAACTGCTTTCTGACTGCTCTGGATGTCTTTTTTTTATTCTCTGCAGTGAGCCTCAATAACTCACCATACTTTGTCAGGTATTTAGATGTAACATCAAATTTGTTGTGTTGATGCATTTTGACGTGCTTACCGCTTGAGGTCTTTTTCCGTTGCATGTGTTGCAAGACATAAACTTCACATCACTCACACAGACAGCGCAAAAGTATTGTGGCTTCAATGCAAAATATCTACAATGAATTACTATCTGAAACACATATTTCAGATATCTTTTATTATGACTAGTCATAAAGTAAATTCGAGATATCTTGCTTTTAGTTCTGACTAGTCATAATTCTAATTAAAGATATCTTGAATGACACCATAATTCAAAATATCTTTAATGTATTTTTAGATTGGAGAAATATAGATTTGACTAGTGCAAATTAAATTCAAGTTATCTTGAAAGGAAATTATGACTAGGCAAAACTAAATTAGAGCTATCTGGAACTCTAATTTTTGACTTGTCAAAATTCTTTTTAAAGATATCTCTAAATGAATTAGAGATATCTTGAATTAGACAGCTTTTCTATTTCAGATATCTTGAATTAACATTCTGACTAGTCAGAATGACATCACATATCTTGAATTAGTATTCTGTCTAGTCAAAACGTCACTGATTTATGTAGTATTTTGAAATTTCAATGAAACAATAAAAAATAAAATAAAATGAAAAAAGATTTTTGAAAATGCACCATTTTAACCATGTTAACCTGTTTCATTGGGAACGGGTTAACATGCAGATATCTTAAATTACCATTCAGGATAGTCAAAATGTAGTTTTGTCTAGTCAAAACGCATTTTAAGAGATCTGGAATGTAATTACAGATAGTCAGAGGAAACCGATTTTATGTTAAAAAGGCATGCCATAACATAATTTATACTAGTCAGAATGTAATTAGAGATATCTTAAATAGGTATTTTTTTCAGTCAAAATATAATTAGAGATATGTTAATTTACTAATATATCTAGTCATAAACCAATTTCAGATATCTGGAATGTAAGTGTGATGAAACCGATTTAATAACAGCCTGCCACACTTATGCTGAATTATTGTGTGGAGGTGTTGACCAATGTGTTGCACATGTCCGATAATGCTGTGACCAAACTCTGCAATATAGTGATGTGACGTTCACGAATGATCAAATTGTTTTGCAGACGAAGAATTTTGTTTCTGCCAAAGCAATTCAAGTCCACTTTTTTCCCCTACTATTTGTTACATTTTCCTTTTAATTTTGTTTCTATTTTACAAATAGCACTCAAATTTTATCAATACACGCAACACTTGTAAAAACACTACGTTGGTATTTTACATTTATATTCTGAAATTTTATATTTTATAAAGATATACACATATTTTTATCTGAAAGAACACACTGTTTTTTACATAATACAGATAATTTAACTTTTTTATGAACTTTTTACACAAAAACAATAAAAAACAATTTGGAATAAAATGGCTTCTTAGAAATTAATTTCTAGGTGGTAATATAGGAATGTGGATCTTTCAGATCAATTTGAGAAGCAATTTTGATCACGTTTCACATTTTATTGTGTCATTTAGCGTGGTGCAGTGGTCTTGTTCTTGACTCAGTCTTGCCCTTCCACGGTCTTGGTCTCAGACCCTAAAAGTCTTGGTCTTGTCTCGGTCTTGATACACTCTTGACTTATTCTTGGGTTGGGTGGTCTTGACTACAATGCTGATTTATTGTATTATATCATATAACTATATAAACATAGAGTTTGGACATTTTGAATCGCATTTTGAACCAGAATCTGTAATGCTCATCCTTACAATATACTTCTCGGAGAGTCAAAACCTACGTTGCTGGCAAAGGGGGATATGTGGGAAAAGCTGTGATTTTTTGTTTTTCTTTTAAATTAACATCTTCAAAAACATGTGCTTTTTGTATACCTGCTTGACTGTTCTGTTGAGTATATGCCAAAATGATGTACTAATGAGTTTTGTGGGAATATTGAAGAAGAGTGTCAAAATACATGAACCAATTAGTATCTGTCATATCCCCTGATGCCAAAGCAGCACCCCTCTACTTCTGGTTTCAGTTCAGTGTTTTTAGCTCGAAGATGCTCCATAACTCAATGTTACATTGACAAACATGCTGCAAGCATACTTGCAAACTTAAACACCCTGCTGTTGAACATTGAGTTGGAAGGGAGAAAGGAGTGAATTGATATGTAGCCACATTAGCAGGAAAGAGCAATGCTGTCTGGATGGCTGTTACTGGATGGCTAATTTGCCAGTGAATCTGTTTACAATTGCTTCAGTTTTTGTTATTATAATTAGGCACGATTGATAATCATTCTAACATAATTCCTGTTGGATTTGTAGTTATAAATGCCTGGTTTAGCAGCATTCTGTAAGTACCAGTGGTACTCAGGGAGACCACAGGTGGTTTGTTTACATTAGCATGCATAAATAAAAATCATAAATTACAATAATAAAGTCTCAAAATGTAAAGACACCACAGAAAATGAATTTCTCTGCTAAAAACCCTCCGAAACACCATTTAATCTTGAATAATATCCAAACTTACAACAAATGACATTGCAATGTACATACCAACTTCCTAAGTGATTACACCAGTTTTTTTTTCTTTGTTTCTTTAATTTTTGAACGTATTCATTACAGATGATTTCTTCGTATTATTTAGCATACTTGTTCTCTAAAGTAAACAGTGTACATTATCAAGCAAATGTGCACTAAGTCCTCCACATTATTTGGGTTGGAACTGAATATTTTCGTTGGATGAAAACCTTTAAAACATTACCCAACCCAATAACCTTAAAGTATGACCAATAATACCTTATTTCCACAAATTGTGTGTTTCTGGCAATAAAAATAACTTTATAGATGCATTTTAAATATTCAGAGTAAAATCAGCCAAAATATGCATCACAGGACATGGAGAATATGGGTTTGGACTGGTGAAAGAATAGGTGGCCACAGAATTACATTTAAACCAGGAGTGACATCTGCATTGGGCCCTACATGGATTTTCTACCAGATTGGTCTAATCTCTGATTAGAATTTAGCTCATGATTAAATATAGGATAACCTTGAATCCTGTACCTTGACAGCATACTGCAACAGGACTTTTACTTTTAAAATTTGATTGCAATCTTTTTTAATATTCTGTCAGTTTTCTTTATTTTCATCATTCGTTATTCAAATAAGACTGCAAAGCATAACAGGCCAAATTCTTTATTTTCCAATGTTTTTTGACATCATGAAACTCTTCTTCTATGCATACTTTTAATAGTTACTTACAAAATAGCAACAAAAACTAGCAAATGTAAATCCTTTAAAGGGCTTTCTTAATTTATTTGCAGTTGTTTTGGACTAACTAATATCAATAATCAGCATTATGTTCCTAATTCTGTTCACATTTATAAGAAGAAAAGAGAGATCAACAATTAAAGCTTAGCTAAAGATATTAAGTTGAAGCAATGGAATAATTCAAATAGTTTTCCTGACTGCCTATTTTCAGTGAACTGAGTTTATACTGCAGAAACAGCCTGCCGATAAGACAGCAGGGTTAATCACAGATATCTTTCTCAGTCACACACACATAGTCATATTAGGATTTGTTCTCATCGTTTTGCTGTACAGAAAGTAAAATGCAGAGTGATGAGATAAGGAAAAGCAAGTCGGAGAAGAATGGAGTGAGAAGTGAGAAAGTCAAATCTGAAAAGTAGAGACTAAAGACCAGCAAGCAGGAGGCATCAGCTGAGGGAGATCATTACAGGGTTAGGATGAAAAATAACATCTAGCCCTCTGCCTGGATTGGAACATAGCACACCTCATCTCCCCTCGCCATTGCTATCTATCATATGCAAGCATTGGCTCATCTGCATTTTGGTGAAATTGCTTTTCCCAAATCAGTCTTTTAACTGCATCAAAGTCAGATGCCCACAGAAATCTGGGTGGAACAGCAGCAGCTATTGCTTTTGTATCCATGTAACTTACACACAGTGTTTAAGTCGAACTTTAACTGAATGTTTATGATACATGCTACTCTGTTTGTGAAAAATTTTCTGAGTTAATTAATCATTAATCAAGCCTAATAATTGGGTTTGCCTCAGTTAAAGTACATTTACATTTTTTTATTGTCCATGTAGTCCAGCTAAAGTGTGTTTAAACTCACTTCTCACTATCAGTTATTAACTTTCTCAACAAAACGTACATTTTACTTTGTAGTTCCACTGTGATTGTATTTGCAGGTTTTTGTCCTGTAATGTCACAAATGTATTCATTTTTATATGTTAAAATGATTAGTTTAAGTATCGCTGAATAACTTCTAACAAGTCTTATCTGAAATATCCATCTTATTTGCCATCTTACTCAATGGCAAAAGAAAAAATGGTACCATAAGAAAGTAACGCTTTGATATTGGTTTACTGCACATAAGGCACTATACATAATATGCTGCACTAGTGCTCCACTGATACAGAATCAAAAATACAGCAGCAGTGATCTAAAAACAACGTCATTTAAAGTCATGTTATGCTATGCTGTATGCAATTAATTTGGCTATTAATTCTCTGACCACTTGGGAGCACTGAAAGAGAATAAAAATTTAATTCCTATAGATGTCTAGATTGTTCTTAAATATGAAAACAACAACAAAAAGTAACACCGTGATGTCACCGTAAATTCAACACCCATGATCCCAGTACACAGACACTATTCAGAGCAAGAGCAGATCATAGCGACGCACATATTTCAGAGACATTAAATGGTAAAGATAAATGGACTGAATTTATATAGGACCTTTTTAGTCATTCTGATCACTCAAAGCGCTTCACATTACAGACACATTTAGCCAGTCACACTCACAAATGCGATGCACAGATCGGTAGCCCCAGGAACCTGCAATCTTCCTATTGTAAGACATCTACTTTACCACTGAGCCACAGTCGCCCCCATTACAGGGATGATTTTTCCAACATAACTTGCTTCATTTCATCATGTTTTACCTACATAACCAACACTTTTGCAGAATTTGATCATACATGGCAAGATAGGAAACTGTGCAATAACAGCTTAAAAATCAAGGAATAGCATAGAAAGAAATCCATGATGCTCAGACAATGGAATTTAATATCTCTGACTTCTTTCCATTTGACATTTGTCTCAGCTTCATACTCAGATATTTCCCGACTGGTAAAATATATTACTTTTGCTTTTCAACTATAAGCATTTCTATTCTCTTGTGAAGAGCAAAACAAATAGAGGTATTGTTGGTGGGACTGTGACCAGGTCCCTGCATTAAGTGCCCAGTGTTTTTCCTGTCGATCTTTACTGTGTGAAATATGTTTAAGTGCAACTAATCTGTATTGGCGTGCTGTTTTTTTTTCTTTGTTTTTGTGCAATGGCATAAAAAAGCCTCATTGCTTTCTTGATAATTGTTTATATATTCATCATGCTGGCATAGCATTTGTACTCAGTATACAATCAGTTTGCTAAACTGAGGAAGCAAGGCAAGTCGATGAGATAGCTTGCAGTCTTGTGTGGTGCTTTGTGCCACTGTTTTAAACAAAGTTAATAAGACTGCAGCATATTATGCCTGAAATAGGAGCACAGCATGCATCCAATCATATCTAGTTCTGAAAAAGGCAAAAACAAACAGATGTTAAGGATAGAAATAGTATTTTTTAAATTTGTCTGTCTAATCAAAGATAGCATGCAGATTAAAACCAACTGAACTGCCATGTGAAGAATAAAATTTTTTCTCTCGAGTTGTTAAATGTTGTGTAAATTTCAGAAGAAATATTCTGTAGACTTCAGTTCTCTTTGTAAAAAATGTACTGTACAGTACTGCTGTTGACGAAAAAAGTCTGTAAAGCTGTGATGTTGTGGACGGAAGTGTGAACCTCCAGACATTTAACAGTGTTTTATTTATCAGTTAGTCTTTCAGCTTTCTCTGATTTCTGCAGAAGGAAAAACTCAAAGAGGAGGTAGAGGAGAAAGCAAAATAAATAGATACGCAGGCTATTGGGAAACAGTGGTAAGTCTCAGGTTACCATCATGCTGGGGTTAAAGATGTGTCTGATGTCTGTCATGTTTTTAAAGAAACTGAGCCAATAAAATGCAATGATATATTTTATTGCATCTCAATACACCCTCCAGTCAGACAGTAGGAATCAGAGAAATGTTCATAAGTAATTTTTTCCTAATCAAATCTCAAGTCTTTAGGGCACAAGAGTTGGTCGAGTCTGTAGTCCCTTATTTTTGAAACTTAAGTGCGACTCGAGTCGAAGTCTCAAACTTGAGTTGCTGTCTCTGGGAAGATTCAAAACTTTTACATTATTTATTTGTTTAGCCTTTAAATATTAAATTTATTATTTATTCGTTGACTTGTTTATATTCCGTACTGAGGATTATTAAATAAATGTGAAGTAATAGTTAGTGATAGGCTTTCTTGGTTGAACTGTTTAGTATGTTCTTCAAATGCACTGTCCCTTGAGCTGGCATGTTTAACACTGTTTCATGATTAAAAAAAAAAAAGAAGTAATTGGACAAGTGAACATGAGAGCCTTGTTCCATCTCAGAGTGCTCATCGCATAGATGCAGGTTAATCATAACGCTTGATTGTGAGCTTCATAATGAAAGTAAAATAAGCATGACAGTCTCTTTTTGTTCATGATTTTAGCCATGTATCGACTCTTTAGTAAGGTCAAGTTATTTGCATGTGCTCTTCCTGTTACTAAAAGCTGTTCATTTGATTTTAAGATCTACTTTAGTCGTTTTGTCTGTACAAATTAAATTTCTATCAAATTAACCCTGAGATTGCTGTCTCTTTTTATAACAAAAAGTGCCAGTTCCCATCTGGTTGCCATGGAAACACCATACAAGTTGCTGAACAGCTGGGGATTTTTTGCGAATTTCCTCAAAATTACAGCTAGTTTTTGTTTTTTGATGTTCTACATATCTATGAAAACACACACACACATACAAACATTGAAACACATACTCAAGACTAAACCCTTACACTAGTCATCACAATAATGAAAAAAATCAACAACATGAAAGGTTTGAACCTGAATATTGTATTTGTTGCGGAGAAAAAATATTTTTTTTAACTTACATATATAGTTTAACTTATGCAAATATGTCTGGATGTTTTCTGGATGCCATCAGCAGTAGAATTAGGAGACTTGTTGTGGTGTTCAGAGATGTCTTAAAATTTTTGTGCTTTAAATAATTGTTTTCTGCATGTGATTCCCAGACCTGCTACAGTCAATCTGTTGCATTTTTGCTGTCAAATTGACATTGTGATGCTTAAATGTAGTCTTCTTTAACACAGAAAATTGCAGTTTTTGCAGAGATGCATCTCAATACACCCTTCAGTCAGGAAATGGGAATCAGAGAAATGTTCATAAGTAATTTTTTCCTAATCAAATCTCAAGTCTTAGGGCACAAGAGTTGGTCGAGTCTGTAGTCCCTTATTTTTGCAACTTAAGTGCGACTCAAGTCGAAGTCTCAAACTTGAGTTGCTGTCTCTGGGAAGATTCAAAACTTTTACATTATTTATTTGTTTAGCCTTTAAATATTAAATTTATTATTTATTCATTGACTTGTTTATATGAGTTTTGTGGCCAATTTTCAGTCTCAGTGGTTTCAAAGCTTTGACCTGCTGACTGACTCAATTGTTCATTGATTTTAGCTGATTCGAATTTAACTTTAAGTACTCTAATTAACATTCTCTACATTTCCCCCAGCTATCCCGCCGTGTTTAGCCATTTGTAATTTATTTAATGAACATGGACAATGTTTCTGATTCAGAAAGAGGAGTGCAGTATAACAAAAAAATTTACATATCTGTCACTTAACTTCCAGGACACTTACAATGTAAGAATTGCCACTAATGGTTGTAAGCAGATTTCCCCTTGGATCTCTAGTAATTAGAATAGTTTGTATCTTTATATTTCTAATACATACTTTGACAAATACTGTTACAGAAACAAACACTATGCGGTATAAATCAGAAAAAGATATGTCTAGCCTTTGCTTTTATATGTAGCGAGAGCTGAACTTTACCTATTAAAAGCAGTAACGCTTCAATGTTTAATTGTAGTGTTTTAGGTACCTGACAGTATTAAGTACTGTAATCCATCCAGAAATCATTACTTTTCCAAGTTTATTTGGTGTATTTAAAGTGCCTCTGCTCCCCAATTTGGAGTAATGCAAAGAAACTTATTTACAGATCATGGTATCTGCAAACTGCAACACAGACTCTGAATACCCAGAGACTGCAGCTCTATTATTACTAATGTATATTGATATTCTATTTGAAAAAATTATTTAAAAAAAAAAAACAACAGAGAGATCATGAATCTGCTCTTTCTTTACTGGTGAGCAACTTAATTGCTGCCTTAAGTTCCTGACTCTTTTTTTTTTTCCATTTCAACTAAAAACAACAATTATTGAATGGACTGGTTCCAGACTTGGTTGGTTTCTTGTCAAGCATTTAAAAACTATTTAGCACTGAGTGATGTTAAAAACTATATAAATGTCCATATGCAGCCTATGCCATGTGTTTGTAGCATTGTGTGTGTTTGTTGAATTAATTTCATTCAGTTTAAAGTTAATAATTATCAAAAACAACTAAACTAAGTTCAGTTAGCTTCTCAGCAATGACAGAATATGTCACTGGGAATGAACTCCTAATTTTTGGACTAAGAAGTTGGGTTAAAGGATTAGAAGCCTTTTCTTCCAAAGAAAGCATCCAGGCCTACTAATGTGCTGTGGTCTGATTGAACCATGTTTGAACTTTTGGCCCACAGTTCCACAAGGTACATTTGCTCAAATACAATAAGGCACATTACCAGAAAGACCACCAAACATGGTGTTGAGCGCATCATGCTCTGTGGTTAGTTTTACTTTAGAAACTGGGGCTTTTGTCAGGGTCAATGAAATTTTGAGCTGTTCTAAAAATGATATCTGCTAGAAAACTGAACATAGAGAGAAATTTAATTTTTTAGCACCACCATGAAGAACAGAGTTGGCAAATATGTGTCATAATGCAGTCTGCTGAGATACTCCTAGCAAAGAAGACTGATGTGGGAAATTAAATCAAAATGTTTTAAAACAAAGTATTAGTTTAACAGTTTGCACACTTATGTAACCAGGTTATCATGCTGTTTTTTTCTTCATATTTTTCCCCACAACATATTTGTCAGTTTCATATGTCATACTGAAACGTGGAAAAAGTTTTTAATTATTTATCAAGGCATCAATATTGTAAAGTCCAGAAAACCAGCATTTTGGATGGATGGGACTGACTCCTGTCTACTTCAAATAATGTAGAGATAACTATTTCATACAAACTGATATTAAAAAGAGTCAAAGATCCATGTAACCAGTTTAGACTTTGGGGTGTTCATTGATTATTGCCTGAACATGGGCGTATGTCGCAGAGTTTTGTGTTCTGTGTCTGGGAAGAGTGCTGTTGCTTGGCATTCAATGTTAATGACTCATAAATAGAGAACTATTTGTTCTTTTGTTGAAGAGAGTGCATCACAGAAGGGTTAATTTTATTATGTACAAGATTAGTCAGAGCTAGCTGAGTAATTTTGGGGTATTGTGTTTTTATATTATATTCGATAGTGTTCATGATATGCTGTATCATAAATTTAAAGTATGTTCAGTTGTCTTTTGGATTAATTAGTCTCTCTAAAATTGTCCTTAGGTATAAGTGTGTGTGTGTGTGTGTGTGTGCATGGTTGTTTGTCCTGTCTGTCTGTGTGTTGTCCTGCGATGGACTGGTGACCTATCCAGAGTATACCCTGCCTCTCGTATGGTGACTGCTGGTGATAGCACCAGCCCCCCTTGCAACCCTGCAAATGCATAATGGATGGATGGATGAATTTGCGTTTTTAGTTTAGATAAGACCAGAATTAATAAATGTGCATGATTTGTGATTGTATATTATGTCTCCATGTGTGTGGGTTGAATGAGGTTATTTAAGCATGTCAGTACAAGTTTAGTAACCTCAAGGAAGTTATCATTAGGTTTCAATATATTGAACTTTTGTTGTTGCTTTTTACAGAGACACTATTTTTATGGTGATATAGTTTTGTTTGTATATTTGTATATTTTGACAGGACTATGTGACAGTGGTGACAGTGAGTAACCATGTTGTTCTGTCATTAACACTAGAATCACATAAATGCCCAGAATGCTGCACTTTCCTTCCCTCTCTTTCATACCCATCACTTCCTGTTTATCTGTCACACACTCCAGTACACCTTCTCTCTTGCTCTCTCTCACTGCTTGCTTTGTTCTTGCTTGTTCCATGAAAAATTTATCAGGTCTGTAGCTAAATCACAGTGGCCTTGTTTAAACTTCTAGTCTCTCTTTATTTGCCTAAGGCTTGAATGAGCAAACCTGTCTGGAAAAGTTTGCATTTTCTTTTAACAGTTCTATGTCAGTGTGTTAGTGGGATGGGCATCCAATTTGATTTTGTAGTAAGTGATGTAAGTGTGTGTAACCTGGTTTTTTGACCTGCCGCAGGAGGAATGAGCTCTAACATGCATGCGCTGTTTTAACACTGTTCCACACTGACAGGTCAAGGGCGATTACAGGATGCTTAAATCCTATTGATTCTGACAGAGAGAAGCAGAGATCAGTGTGTGTTCATGTCTGTGTAAAGTGCTTTCTTAAAGAATTCACATCCTTTTAAATTTTTCACATTTTGTCACATTACAACTACAAAAGTCAATGTATTGTAAAATATTTTAATTAATACATCAACACCAAGTAGGAGATAATGAAGTGTAGGGAAAAGTTTAATGGTGTAAACAAAATCTTAATGATAAAAATCTGAACAGTGTAGCATGGGTTTACATTTATCCAACTTACTCTGATACCCCTAAATAATATCTGGTCCAAAAAAAGTGCCTTCAGAAGGAGCTGTTCTGTAAAAGCCTTAGAGGTTTGTAAGAGAAGATTTAAAAAAAAAAAAAAAAAAAAAAAAAAAAAAAAAGAAGTGCGCTAAAGGAGACTCATTTACAGATCCAAAAAAGTCATACAGGGGACAAAGCAAACTTTTGGAAGAAGGTGCTCTGGTCAGACAAAACCAAAATTAGCCTGTATGGACAACAAGGCCAACACCATGTGTTTCCTGCCAACACCATGGTTCACTGATGGAATGAACCATGGTGGTGACAGCTCTGTACTCTATGCTCATACTCTAGGGATGCTGTCCTTCAGCAGGGACAGAAAAGCTGGTCAGAGTTGATGAAAAGAAAGAGGAAGTCAAAATCGAGACCTACAAACAATTGAGAACGTGTGGCAAGAATTACAAATTTAAGTATTGACTCTGGGGGGCTGAAAACTAATACATGCTATACTTTTCAGATTTGTAATCATAAAAGTCACTGTATGTGTTTGCTGTAGTCTCCTAGTGGAGCTGTTAACAACTGGATGTTTGAATGATTTAAATTTTGTTGTTGTTTATTGTACACGGTGTAAACATTTTTTAATTAATTTTTTGTAATGAAAGATAAAAAAAAAACAACTGGATGTTTATTCTGTTGCAGTGTTGCGTCTTCTAAAGGACGGAGTAGACCCCAACACTCCAACTGCCTCAGGGGGATCTTTGCTGCACCTGGTAAGATACTCCCATTATGTTCATCATTCTAACCACTGAATAAGAAACGCCTCATCTGTGAATATTATTTTTCTTTACTATTTGTTGTTTTTTGATGGTCTCCTCAAGGCCTTCATAATTTTCTTTTTAGAAAAATATAATTATCAACATTTCTGCACAATAGATTTTTACAAAGATTAATTACCATGCCATATGATTTTCACACGTATTAATTACCATGCATTGATTCTGTTGCACAGTTATTAACCAGCTGGATATAGTTTTTTTTTTTTTTTCAAATATGGTTTTTGAACTACTAATAGGATTCATGGTCTCTTCTTTTCCTGCAGTGTGCCCGCCATGATAACGTGTTTGCAGCTGAGCTCCTGATTGAGCGAGGCCTAAATGTCAACCAGCAAGACGAGGACCTGTGGACAGCACTGCATGTAGCATGTGTGTGCGACCACGCAGATATGGTGCTGCTGCTTCTGCTGGTGAGAACAATGTACAAACAGACATGCAATTAACTGGGAGGATTAATTCAGTTACACTAAATGCAGCAGTCCACTTTATGGGTGTAGTAAGTTTTTTTAAACCGATTCCTGCAGTTCTGTCTGAGTTACTCACAAATTATATTAGTGGTTTGGACTTGGTTGGCCTTTAAGTTTTTTTCTGAATTTGCTTCCAACTTGTCAGCCTATTAGCATCACTCATCGAGGATTTTCCCTTGGATTGTTGGCATGTTTCATTGATGAAGGCTTATGTAATGCAGAGGCCCTCAAAAAATGACTTTTCATTCCTTTACAAGCCCAGTTAAATCTTTTAAAATCAGAATATTTCCAAATTTTGCATTACCATGATATCAAAGAGACAGCATATTCTTTGGAGAGTGCCTTGACAAGAGCTAAGGTTGTACTGATTAGGTCCACAACGAGAAATGTGCCAGCTGCAGGGGAGGGCATGCACATCCAGCCCAGTCACTCAACGGGTTGGCACTGCTCTGCTGGTGCTGATTAGATCCAGAGAGGGGTGACTGGTGTAAAGAGCTCTACAGATCCTTGTACAGCCTGGTTCCTCTGATTAGCTCCTGAGTGATTGCTGTTAACCTTCTGTTAGGGACAGATCACAGACCCGGAAAAAACAAACATGGAAGTCCTGCATTTGTGCTTTTATAACTACAATATCATTTTGAATGTCAAGAGCAGCTCGTTAAACACGGGTTTTGCGATGGGATATTTTTAACTTTGGAACGGCGTCGGAAAATGTGTTACAAGTTGAATAAAATGAGATGCTCTGCATTCCCTGACCCAAAACATCCTGTAAACAGCAGCATCGCTTATCAGAAAACGGCGGGTCAGGTACGGTTTCAGTACATACATAAGTAGCGTTAGTCACACTGAAGGGCTCATTTTTAGCATAATGCCCAGCAACTGTGGCTCATGAAATCCTAAAAGATGTATATTTCCTGTTGTTGGTTCGCATCAGGTCTATATTTACACCAGAAGCAAACTGTACCAGAGTTTGTTTGGAAGCGGACCGAGACCACCTTGAAAAGTGGGCCTCAGTCTGGTTGTTTGGTTCGCATCAGGATTTGCATGGGTGTATTCACACCTGCACAAAAGGTCCGGACCAATGGGGGAAACGAACTCTGGTCCGTTTGAAGTGGACCAAATGTGTCAGGTGTGAAAGACTCAATGTCACTGGATTTCGGCAAATTTGAAAAAGCCAATTTGTGGAGGCTAGTATTAGTGGTTAGTCATGATCCTTCTAAGTACCTTATTGCGACCATTGATATGAGCTGTATTTTTTCATCCTCATTTGAAAGTTATTTTGGATAAAAACATCTTCCAAATGCATAAACATAACCTTCCTACTACTGATTTAAATTTTCTTTTTATTCATTCAGTTTTTTAATATAGTGCTACTTCCTTTGTTTGGATGGGATTTCAGCTTCAGAAGAGGTTCCTCTTTAGTATTAGATAAACCCCGGGTTACATTTTGTACAGCTAGTTTGATTCAGTATACTGAGGACTAAATGAAGGATTCCCAAAGTACAGTACTTTGAAAGGTAATTCAAGTTTTTCCAAGTATTTATTTATTTATGTTCATGCAGAAAAAAATAAGTTTCATAGGTTTATTTTCCATTACAAAATTGTAAGATTTTTAATCATTTAATTTTAGTCTTATGTTTGCTGAAATAAGCCCCTGTTCCTTCTTTCTCACCAGAAGCCACTCACCTGATCATTCCTTTAAGTAGTAGGTAGAGAGTTCTTGTTTGTCTTTGTCCCTTGTATAATTTGCTTTCTTGTTACCTGTGACGATTGTTATTAGAATTTTGTTTTACAACCTATTGTACAGCACCTTGGCTGTGATTTACAGAACATTTTACAGTAACTTATGTCTTACTTATAAACAGTTAGCCATTGCTGTTTGTCCCAGCTCCTATCTGTCTAGTCTATGGTAAAACAATATGACCAAAATGTGAAGCCAAAAAATTGTGGAAGAAAAAAAAAGCTTAAATCAGGTGAATTTAATACCTAAAAAATCCAAACCTTTTGATGACCTTCAGTTCAGACAGGCTGCTGAATAAACTACTAGACTCAGAGTCAGCACAGACCCAAGACACCGACCAGTTAAATCATAGTGACATTGTAATGCTGATGGTAATGACAGGTTAATTTGAGTTGCTTGGTTTTGCCAATGCTTCTAATCGCCGCATAGTGAATGAGACTTTCCGTCTCTAAATAAATACGAGATGCTTCTTTTTCTGAGCAGCTGTAAGTGATCCTCTTTAGGTCCTTAATCTAAAAGGTTTACATTTTAACCGGAAATTGAAGAGTGGTCTTACGGAAAGGAGTCTGATTGAGCCATCCTTATCTTTGACTGGCACAGGAAGGAATACAGCAGCTAATATGTTCTAATCTGTTCTCTCCTAGCCTGCCATCTCTTTACCCATTTCTCTTCTGCTGCCCTGTGCATCTATCCATGATTTCCTGTCTTCAGTTTCCATGCAGGGAGGCTGAGTGTTTTTTGCTGACGGAGAGGTTTGCCAGTCGTCTCTCATAGGCACAGTGAGGGGTGGAGGTTGATGAGAAGATGGAGTACTTAGGAGCCAATGATATTAATTCTCTTATCTTCTGCTTCCAAACAGCAGGGAAGCAAGCCATTAATAAAATGTGTTGTTTCCAATGCTTTGCCAAATGCTCCGGTTTTGGGCATTGACTGTTTAAAACCCTGGTGGGATTTGGCGAGATTATTTAGCAAATGAAAACTTGAATGCAGGCGTGATATTTGTAAATGCCAAGACACAGAATAATTATAATGTTCTATGCAGTAAAAATAAATGACCAGACTTAGGAATAGACTCTATTCTGTAGCTTGTGATGTTGGTTTCTAATAGCTAAGGCTTTGCTTTGCTTAATCAATGCACATACTGCTTATTTTTGATGATTGGGTAAACAACAAAAAAAGACCAATGATTTTTTATCATCTTTCTTGATTTTCACCTTTCCATTTCCCATAAGAGCATAGGTACACAAACTATTTTTTTAAATCTTAGTTATTCTAAAACCTCAATTTATTTATTTATCTATTTTGTGCCAAAATTTTCTAAATTTTCTGAATTTTTTTTTTTTTAATTGCTCCATTCTGTGTCTAGCATTTGACTCAAAGAGCACTACATGGGAAAAATAAGATTTTTTTTTTTTTTTTTTTTTTTTTTTTTGCTTAAAACCACTACTGCTGCCACCCACTTTCTTTGATTGAAAATTATGAATTTATAGCCCCTGATCTCCAAAACTTTTGAAGAGAAATCCTCAACTGCAAACCACTGGCTCCGTTATCTACTTAATGTGAGAACATATTTGTATGACTTGGTTTTTCAGGCATATTGTACTTCGGAATTATGCAAACACCAATGGCAAAAATCTAAATTTTTTCTTTTTCAACAGAGTTGTTGGTGTAGTTAGATTAAGATGAAAATCATCAGATTCCTATTAGCACCCAATTTCTCTGTGCATCTTTGGTCTTTTTGGCTCTAGATTTATCACTGCATACAATGACAATGTCCGATACAATTATTATAATCTAAAAAAAAGAAACTTTTGCTTAAGTATTTTGAAACTTAAATACAAAAATTATTAAAATTATTGTAAAAATATCAGTGGAGGGCTTAACCAGCAACAGTAGCATCCTTAAAGAATGCAGTTAGTTTTTGGTGTTTGCAAAGTGTATAATTTAATTTAGAGTTTATCACCTTTATCAACCATCACTCTTATCACAATATATTTTTCAGGTAAGTTAAATGAAGTGATATTGGCCATCCACAGTATTTACTGTCAAGTTGTAATTTTTTTAAACTATAGCTTATCTCTGCTGGTTATATGAGTTAGCCTGTCATAACAGAACTGGTATAGTCTAATCATGCTGGCTCAAAATTGTAAAATTGTTGTGATTTGCAAACCAGTGTATTTTGTTACATCCCATTCTTTAATGTGGTTTGTTTTGTTGTTTCTGGTCTTCGCTGGCTGTTGTCCTGCCAATTTTCAAACGTGGTCCGCTGTGACTGAGCCAGATAAGATCTGTTAACCTTTAACCTTCTTGACAGAGTGGTTTGACTGTTTCTGGACCTTGAAGTTAATTGTGCATTCCAGCAGACTTCTTCATTATCAGTAATGCAGTGCACAGCTGTACAAATTGTCAGAACCACATATCTTGTACTACTACACCTTAGGAAGAGTCCAAACAGTCACAAATATTCAGAGTATTCCTTAGACTTAGAGGTGTAAATATGAAATCAGAAGGATAAGGTTAGAAAGTGAACCATGTGCTTATGTGGTGTGTACAGTATATTATGCCAGGTGGTTGGGTGGGCTGTTAAGCATAATGTTGTTTTTGCAATGCACTGTTCTGCACCTCCCCCCTAATCAGGTTCTTTGCATATCAAGAGGTGCTTCAAACTTTGATGTTTCCTGTTTTTCATACTTAGTTATTAAGCAGCTGGTGGTTGTTTTCAGAGTTATTACCTGTAAATTGTTTTGTGTATCCCTACAGCTAACCTTCATTGGTAAGCAAAAACAGCTTCCACTAAATAAAGGTTGGCACACAATAGCCTCACAGAAAAAAAAAGATTCAGAAACTGTAATTGAAAACCTTGTACAACCAAATAAATTGATGTCTATTTTACATTTTTCATTTGTATAGCTGAAATAATAAATGTTATATATATATATATATATATATATATATATATATATATATATATATATATATATATGTGTGTGTGTGTGTGTGTGTGTGTGTGTGTATGCAGTCTGTTAACTTTTCAGAGCTCCAATAAATTTCACAGTATACTATCTGCTGCTTCAATTCCTTGCCTTATGCATAACACTCTTCCTCATCAAGGAAATATTTCTTTTACTTCCCCACTTTTTTCTTTGCATTTTTGCCATGGAACTAAGTTACAAATGTCTTTGTCACAATAACAAATTTAATTTTTCTTTGCTTTGCTTTTAATATTAAACAAGAACCCCCACTCACTAGCCTTGTCTGATATTGTACAGGTCTAATTGTTGGGGTTTTTTTGTTGTTTACCCAATAGCATAAATGCGTAGGGGTACTTGTGTGCGACATGTTATACCTTAACCAAGAAAGGGATGACTACAATTAATGGGGTTACAGACTTTGTTTGTGGGATTGTGTTCTACTGTTAAACGTGTTGCAGAACAAAAGCACAGCAGACTTCTTTAAAAAGACAAACCAATCAGTCATAACTGAATTCTATCTACCCTCCTTGCTTTTCTCTTTATATTAACCTATGGTTTCTACATCAGCTTATTCCCAGGAGTGACTTTGTCTTTGCACTTTTTCCCAGGATTGAGCTTTGTCTACTTTAAATCAAACCCAGTGAATCTCAAAAAAATGTCACAACATGGACTGAGCACAACAACGAAGCATACAGATCCAAAAAACATTCCATTCAAAAAGCTAAGAAAAAACAGAAAAATATACATGTCAAAGAACAACAAAATGGACATTTACCTTGATCAACATCTTTACACTGCTTAACAAAATAATACATGTATAACCCAATGCCCTGTGTAACCTTTGGGTCCACAGTGAGGTCCTAGGGATAAGTCAGATTCTGAAAGTATAATATCATTGACCATGATCAAGACTTCACAATATTACTAAAAACAAAAATCGCATGTCATAGCTTTATTCAGAATCAAAAAATCATAAACAAAAATATAGCTTGTCCTGCTACTATATTTATTTTTATTATAATGGATTGCTATAGTATTATTTTTTATAAGTATATGATAAATATAGTCATTTGTAATAATTATATAGACTTATAGTATAAATATTTTTTTATACTGATATACAGAAAGAGAGTCATGCTCGCCTTAAATTAACCATTTCAATGGCTATTTCAATAACTTTAATCTATAGTGAAGTAACTAACACATAGAATTATTACACTGGGGTGGGCAATATGGACTTAAAAGTTTTATCATGAGATTTTGTGGTACTATTATGATAATAATAAAAGTGACAATAAGATCTATTTCTTTTTTAGGTAACTGTATGGCTCTGACTGCATGACACAGCAATCATAGCCCCACAAACACAGATACAGCTCTTGAAAAACATACACATTTATAATATGCTTCTTTAGGACACCAGTCACAGAAGTCAAGTCAAGTTTATTTGTATAGCACATTTCAGCAGCAAGGCAGTTCAAAGTGCTTTACATCATAAAAACATCATCATGAAGTGTGATTTGTATCTCAAAACTGCACACACATTTTCAAATTTATTGATATGTATTGATACTTTCATTGAACAAACAGTGGATAAAATAGTAAAACCAAGAATCCCAACAATATGAACAGTTTTGGGGGTTTAAACGTCATTAATTGGAATTTATCATGACAACGATAAATCAAAATTCTTGTCATGATAAGAAATGTATCACAATAAATGATGAACAGTACAATAAATGTTCGTCCCTATACTACACACTTGAGTAAATAGTGAAAATACATGTTATTCAGAACATTATATCTTCTTTGTTCTCTATTTTGCAAAGTGAAATTATATCTGAAAGGTTTTGTTAACTTGGTAATTAGCTTAATTAGCTATGCTGATTGTGATATGACAGTAGACTGTTTATTTTACCAACAGACATGCTGGTTGATGTATCTTGTTGAAAATATTTGCTTAAAACCAGAGTTACCTCCAATGTTGTTGCAGGTGGTAATCCTCTCATAGCCAAGTGCGAGTTAGCTGTGTTGTCCTGACAAGAAAAAGTGATCTTGCTACTGTCATATCGCTGGTTGTTTGGACTTTTGCTTCTGTTGTTTCTCTGTATTGATTTCTTATTTTCATTGTTTCCCCTTATTTTAGTTTGTTTCCTCTGTTTGTTCAGTTATTTCTTATTTGAATGGTTCTCATTTGGTTTTCATATGTTATCTTCTCAGTCAGTTTTGCCAGTCCACTTAGCCATGTTCTGTTCAGTCTACTCTTAGTTATTTTAGATTGTTTAATTATTTAGATACTGTGTTTAGTTAATTGTTTCAGTTAGATTCATTTTCCTAGGTCTTTTGTCTGTTCTCCCTCACCATTTTCTCTCCCTTCTCAGTCTACCTCGCTGGTCTCCTCTCCCAGCTGCAGCCTGTTATTAATCAACCACCTGTTCTCTAGCCATTAATCAACTCACGAGCATTTAAACTAGTATTAAAGCTGGATTACACTGTTGTTCCTCCTCATATTCTCCTGTGTTCTGTTCATTGTAAGTTATTTTTCTTCTCATTATTAAACCTGCCATCATCCAGCTACTGTCTTACTGTCTGCTCTTTGGTCCTGTCCTACACACATTATGACAGCTGCACCTTGCAGCCGAGATAGGTGGCCAGCAGGTGGCTACATAATGAGCTCTGTGGTTCTAATGTTGGCTTTCTCATAATCCTAAAAAGTTAAGGTAAACAAGTGAAAATATTCCTATAGATAAAAGCATACAACAGATGCAAGAAGTCGCCACAGTTTTGCTGTCCAATGATGTCTGCACTGACTTGCTTTCTACCACCTAGTTTTTCCATTTCCATTCTTTAGAGGAAAACGCCTTTTATAAAACCCTCCACTGTCTCAGACATCTAATTAAAAGACATTGATTAGGTTTGTAAAATAACTTAAAAAGCCTTTTCTCTTATCTCCTGCTGTGACAGTAGACTTTAGTTGATGCACTCTTGTTGAGTAAGCACACACTACTCATTTGACTTAGATGAATAAATCCAGGCTACTGTAAATAAATCCTTTACTCTTAACTCTCAGGTGGTTATTTAATGAGTTATTTATTTCACTGTATTCTTTTAAAAAATCTTCAGTTCAAGTCAGGTATGCAACTGAAACGCCTTGGTAATTAGTTCCAGTTTATCTCAGGTTCAGGTTTGATGAATGGTTGTGTCTTTGCTTTTTTTTAACAGGCCAGGGTTAACATTTTGCTACAGGACATTAATGGAAACATTCCTCTGGACTACACTTTTGAGGGGACAGAGACCAGCTATATTCTCCGAAAACACCTGGAGGAAAATGGTAAAGCTTTCTGTGGATCTGTAGTTTTTTGTATTAATTTGGTGATTTTACCCATTAGGTTATGGTGAAACATTTTCAGTCATCCTCCATGTTTCCTGCTATTCACAAACCTTTCAATAAGATAAATGCTTAGTGTAATGTTTTATTTACACCCACACTAGAACTGTTTGGAATGGTAAAATGAGCTGCTCTGTGTGTGAGAACATCAGCCTGTGTGAAGGTGAAATGCAACCACAGGGCCACTGATTTGGACAATTTTCTACTATAGAAAAAAAGGACAAGGTCAATAGTTCAGCTGAAAACGGAAGAGATTAAAGAGCAGGATGAGGAAATCGGTTCAAGATGGTAAACTGAATAAGAAGCATAAAAAATTGCCATTGAAATAAAATATGCACAATGGGCATAAACAGTTACAGAAAATAATGTTCTTTCCCCCTTTTGAATGTACCATCAGCCTGCATGAGCCTGCAACAAATCACATGACAAATGCCACAATTCTGACACAGGATCATGGCTTTTTCAAGACCACCCATCACAGACACACAAACATACACAGCAATGTTCATTTCAGCTATCTTCCCTCTGTCATCCCCATGTTGTGATCTCCCAAACCCACCCCCTTCCCACTGGGTTTTGCCTCCATGAAACATACCCTCACTCACAAGGGCTTGATCAGCCTCTGTTGCTATAGCAACAGGGTTGTATGCTCTCTGTCCTTATCAAGTTTGTGCAGTTATATAAAAGACAGATTGTCCATGTTTGACTATATAGGAGGTGGGTGCTGAGGGCAAATGTCCTCTCATTCTCCTTGATGAGTAACTACTTTTCATGGCGCATTAGTCAAATCTAATAAGTCTTTGCTCGAAGGAATCTCATATGAAAACTATAAAATATACAGTTCTACTCAGAATTTGCATAGACTTATCAGTAGCATGGATTTCATATTTATGAATTTATGAATTTAACAGGGTCAAATTCATCATCTTAAGAAGGAGAGTGTAAACTTGATGGCAGCAGTAACTCAGCCGTAACCAAGAAGTAACGTAATAAGCTTTATCCAGTCCACGCTTGTGGTGGTGGTTCTGTTCTTGGTAGTTCCATGCTGGCTTAGTTAGATCGGATAAACTAGATTCAAATTTTTGCTACCAATTCTGGAATGCTACATAATCATTCCACTCTGTAAAAGCAGATCAGATGAATTATTAAAATGCCTAAATTAAAATAATATTCATGCCACTGATGATTTCTTGTAAACTTCTGACTAGAATTGAAGGTATTGTAGTTGTCTAGTTGAAAATTCTTCAAGAAAATTTGTTCCAAAGACATAATTTATCCGTGCAGATTGCGTGGGAGTGAACCTTTTCAATTAGTCATGCAGTGGTATCACTTTTTTTTTTTTTTTTTCTGCAGGCCTACACATTCATACATATTAGTTAGCACCTCCTATAGCAGTATTTCATTACTTTTCCACCTTGGTTCACCAGTTCAGCAAATATAATCTCCTTCAAAATGGTTCAGGAAGAAGGAAACACGGATGATTTTTGGTGATCTGCAGATATCTTCATGCTGCAGTGTCTTACTCTCCTCAGTTTGCTCTATGAAAGCTCCATGGCTTTCTAAACTAGTGCTATCATCAAATCTTTCTAAGACAAGTTAAATCTGACTCTTGCTGCAGTTTATTTTTTTTAAATAATCATAGAATGTGTTTTTTGTGAATATAATTCTTTTACAGGCTGAAATCCCATTACTTAGTTTTCAAGAGATTACTAGGTACATAGAATTATTGATAATCAATCTATGCTGTTACAGCAATAAAAATTAGGTTTAGTGTTTGCAATTAATTATGAAGAGATTGATCTCCACAACATGCAGCCTTGTAGACCTTGTGTGCTCAGGTGACACGTTCCATTGGTTTTTAGTTGTGTAGGTCAAAAGACTGAAGTTATGTACACGTTTTATAGACTTCATCACTTTGGGCAATTTTACTTGATCATCTTTTTGGAAATGAAGAACTTTCATAGAGTTCCCTGCACTTTATTTAATTTATGTATGCACAAGTGACAACAACTTTTTATTTTATAAATCAATACAAAGTAGTAAGTATATAGCAGGGAAATGGAAAGAAAAGGATAAAGTTAAGGATTAGTCTAAACTGGCAGTCTGACAAGAGAGTGGCAGAGATCTATGAACAGATCACTCACAGCAAATTATTAGAGTTGAGGGTGACGTGACTGGAACTACATACAGAGCAATCCTTGAAGACTACCTGTTTGAAGCTGCAAAAGACTTGAAAGTGGAGCGGGTTACCTCCCAGCAAGACAGCAACCCTAAACATAGTGGTAAAGCTACAATGAAAAGGTTTAGATCAAAGCATATTCATGTTTGAGAGTGTAGCCACAGGCAAAGTCCAGAGCTAAATCCACTTGAGAATTTTTTTGGAAGACTGGAAAATTGATGATTACAGTACATCTTCATCCAATCTGACTGTTTGAGCTATTTCAGAGAGAAGACACTTATCAGAAATTTATAAACCATGTATCATTTTCCTTTCACCGCACAATTTTACACTACTTGTTGTTGATCTATCATGCAAAATCCCAATAAAAATACATTGATGTTTATGGTTGGAATATGACTAAATGTGAAACAATTCAATGGAGTTTAAAGCTTTTATGGACATTGTGTCCGTCTGCTTTCAGTGTCTCAATACAAATGCCTTCTATCTTTGTGCTCAAATTTTGTTTTTGGTTTATTACACAAACTAACAATTAATGCCGGTCATAAAAAACATTTGTGTAATATTGTTTCTGTTTTGTAGGTGTAGATGTGGCCTCCATGCACACCATGAAGACACAGAGACCAACCACCATGTTGTCTGATGTTAAACATCTTGTAACCACAGGGGGAACCCTTAACCAGCCTAATGATGAAGGGGTTACTCTGGTAATTTAATAATACTCTTAAGATTTTTGATAGTGGCCTTTCTTTAGTCTCTGTTCACATTTGGTAATAATTTCTCCAACTCTCTCTTTACCAATTTGTGTTTTTCAGTTCTAATATGCTCTCTGTTTGCATCTCCTTTTTCTAAAGCTCCACATTGCATCTGCCAGTGGTTACAGAGAGGTGGTGTCAGTGTTATTGGAGAGCGGAGCAGACCCCCATCCAGCTGACAACAACTTTTGGACCCCACTCCATTTGGCTGCAAAATATGGACAGGTAATTTGCTATTCAATGTTTTGACAATAATCAACTAGAAGCCTAATTTAAACTGAACCAGC
Source organism: Anableps anableps (assembly GCA_014839685.1). NCBI lineage: Eukaryota > Metazoa > Chordata > Actinopteri > Cyprinodontiformes > Anablepidae > Anableps > Anableps anableps. Next base: position 16,573,828 of record CM026075.1, on the reverse strand, counting down.
TGCATTGGTCCAATGAGATTGCTTCAATTAATTAAAAAATGATAAAAGTATTGATGGATTTTTCCTTCACTGAACCTGCCTGTAGGTATGTATCTAAGAGAGAGTAGGCATTGATTGGAATGCGATTCTCAAATGAGTAAAAATGAGTAACAGTACCATGGTTTCATGATCTTATTGTTTTATTTAAAAAAGAAAAGCAACAACAATTCCCACTGCTTTTAAAATAAAATTACAACAATTACTATTTATTATGTTATTTTAACATATATTGTTACTATATAATTTGAATATGAAAATATGAGAATAGATACCTGACAGTTTTAGAAGTTAATTCACTAATTGTGCAAAATATTATACAATTATTATATAATTGTATATTATTATACAATTCTTCCATTATGGCATCCTTTTGGCATAACACTGGGAGTATAAGAAGCTGATAACAGGAGGTGAATAAGTTCGGCTATCAGCTCAGGTAGCGTGTAGTTGGCTGCTTAATGGACATGCTGCTTGTTGCTTACCAACTGTAGTTTAAAAAAGCCAGCCATAATAAGAGTGATGAGTAGTGCTGGCTTACTTTCCACACATTTACCTTATTTTTTATGTTGGGAAATGTTTTTAAGTAGCCCAATGTGTGTGTCTTGTACAATAAGGAAGGTGTAGCAATCTTCTTTCAGCCATTTGTCTGGCAGTGTGTAGCAACAGATCACAGGACAGCGTTGTGCTACTCTTTGGTCCATTCAGTCAGAGAAACCTTCAATTACTCTGGTGCTTTATCTGGCATCTTATTAAAAGGACTTTAAATTGTAGGAACAGGAACAAAGATACAACAGAAAAGTTCAGTGGCTTTAAAAGAGTAATTTTCAAAATCTTTGGTATACCTTGATACTGGTAACTGGCCTATGTGTAAGCCAGAATACATATTAACTGATTACAATGTTTTAGATTAGCATATTTATTAAAGAGAAGATTAGCGTTTTTGGGCAAGCATTTGAAACAAGATAAAGATTTGGTTTGGGAGGGTTCCAGCTATGATGAGAGAGAAGTGATCATATTTGGATCTTGCTGACACAACTAAATATATAATTACCCTTTGGACTATGTGCTTGGTCGCTGACAAAAAGAATTTATTCTTCTAGCGTTTGGAATCATTCTCCATGTCTTTGGTCTGTCGGTTCAGAAACTACTTTTTTTTACTGTTGTGTGTTCCAGCTCCATCCGCTTACTTTGCACATAGCTTTTCTCAGTTTCATTTGTAGACATCTCCTGATTTTCTTTTTTATTTCTCCTATTTTATTCTGATCTTATACTATTAGTTCCTCCAATTGTTCAATGCTGAGATGATAGTAAATGAGTAGATCTGCATACAATAACCCACACGGCAGTCTTGTTAAATAAGTTTGAGATTAACCATCTTGTTTCTCCTTGTTCTTGTGCTTTCTGAATGCAGATTTACAATGCATGTGGAAGTGTGTTTGTAGGACTAAAATGTATAAGTGTTTCAGACATAGGAGAGATTGAATTGATTGGGTTTTTCTTGCTGTGCTAAATCACCTCAGTTCTCTGCTCTTTACTGGTAAGAGTGCACTTCCTCCTGCATGCAAAGTACTCTCTGGGCCTTCCTAACATTCGCCTTTTGTCACCTTCTGCTTATAGCTAGTCTTTCAGTGCCACATAACACAACTATACACAACCTGGTACATTAAACTCTGAGACCTCTTTTGCAGCATGCCATGTGCACTAGAATGACCCTTTAAGAAGATGTATGACCCTATTATCCAGCTAATTAAGCTTTCCTCTCTTGGATTTGTGATAAGTAAGACCCTGCCTCCCAACTCCCGTAGTTTGAATCAAGGATTTAAAAGTTCTGGTCTTCAGAGGGACAAATTGTTACTTTTATGTGGGATTTTAAGTCAAATATAAAAGGGAATTAAATTACCAACCTGCTTGGATTGGATTAGTTTCTTCAGCTTTCAAATTGAAGCAATGGCAATTAAGTAAAAGTGGGACTTGAATAGTTTCAATATCTGAGCTCCTTCACAATTTAACTGAAAGTTTCAAATTAAACATGAGAACTAACATCAGAAGAGCTCATGGGTATTACTAAAACTGCAGTCTCTCTGGATCTGCTTTACAGATAAGCCCATGCACTTGTAATCTTTTCCTGTTCCTCTTTTAAATCTGACATGCTGAAGCATTCACATCTTTTAGTGCTACTGACGTGTGACCATTATTTATAGCGTCTGAACATTGCTGATAAGCGTCACGGGCAGAGGCTGTGCTTTAGCCTCATAACTTTACAGCTGTTGGCATAGGTCACAGCTAGTCTGGAGAAAATGCTGACTCACTCTCGTCTGCTCTTCACTTATGTCTTACTCTTGTGCTGCTGCAATACAAATAATAACTTCACCTACCGAGGCACATGGACGTCTTAGTTGTGCCAGTGCAGAAGGAAATTCTCTTTAAGTGTGAAATCATTGTGCTGTTTTATTGATGTCTTTTTTTTCTCAATTTGGCATTATTAAAATGGCATTTCCCCCCACTATTCATCATTGTTAACGCTGGTTTGTTTTTAAGCTTGTTGTAGCTTATAGCAATATTAATTTCTATATCAGAGATCGAGAATATGTTAAAAAAAAAAAAAAGTGAAATAAACAAACACAAGACAGCAAAGAATTCAGTCAAAAGCTTCTAAAGAGTAATGACGTTACATCTGGAATGGAAAATAAAGATAAAAATGCATTTGTGTTTTGCATCCAGTATCCAGCTAACCAAGTAGTGATGGCAAAGTCTAAACTTGGGGTTCATAAGGCAAAGATTTAAAGTTGTTTTTTGGGTTAGAAGTAAGCAGTTTAGCTGAGAGTTCAATTCAGGCACCATTCAGATAGACATTGCAATTTCTACTTCAGTTTTGACTAGTATTGTTACTGTGATGCGCAAATACTTTATATTAGCAAGCCATGGCCTCAAGGGAAATTCTCTACACATCTTGGATACATTATTGCTCAGGTGAAGGTTGGGTGTTTTAATCTGCACCCATTTTGGCTCAACAATATCAGCTTTCCATGAAGTGATCTATATGTCAGGGGGGAGCTGGGGTTCGGAGGAGTTCATGATAAGTCTATACATCTATTTATCTATACATGTCCTTAAATCACACTTAAACAAGCATGAAAATTTGCTATAACTCTCAAAGCTGATATTGTGCCATTTTATCAGCGTCACCATTGCCTAATGAATGTCCTGTACATGTTTACAGGTTTAGATTCTTTACTGTCGTACATTTTATTTCAAGGTCTGATACACATGATGCTCCAAAAAAGCTGGACTAAATAGCAGTGTGTCAAATGAATGTCAGTGCTGGGTTATGGAATTGTAAAGTGGAGATATCACAACTCAGAGTGCTGGAGCTTGTGGTGGTTTAAGAGATAAATCCAAACAGGAACAGAGGGGAGAGATTTAACATCTTTGTGACTCTTCTGTGATGTGATTGAAGATGATTATTGCTTCAATCTCACTCTTCACTTGTGAGAGACATGAAGTATGGATCATCTGCTCATCCATCCATCCATCCAATGTGTTCTGCTCATAGGTTTTTCTTGGATTTTGTGAAAATGGAGATCTGTTTTTTCCCTATGTCTTACAGATAAGCATCGTTAGCAAGCTCCTAAGGCATGGAGCAAACCCAACTTTGCTCAACTGCAACCAAGACAAGCCTTCTGGTAATATATTTACTGAACACATTCACACAAATGAGCATGTGAGCACAAACATAAAAACATTGCAGCTGGATGGGGCAACGTGTTCAGTCAAGTGGGAGGTAATAAAGCAAGAAAAAAGAAAATTATTTTATCACACACTTAAATATATATGTGATTGCCTTTGGGTGTAAGCAAAATTAATAAAGGGGTGCTACAAATTACTTTATAGGAACAAAGGTTATGTCATTATCCAAATACATGCTTTGTTTTGTTTTTGTATTAACAGACAACAAGGGAAGTAATAATTAGGCCAGTTTTGTGCTAAATGCTAGTTCTAAGATGTTTGTAGTGGACATCTGTTCCTGTTTTGAGTGGTAGCCGCCAGTCTTTAGGGAATACATGAATAAATAATAAGTTACAGGCTGAACCAGCTACCATCAAAAGATTATGCCTACTTTTGATGTACAATTATGGATCTCTTTTAAAAGGCTTTCCTTCCCTATTTATGGGAGTTAACAGCTGAAATAGAGTTACTTTCCTAATGGAAAAGTTAATTTAAAGCTTATAGCAAAGGGTAAAAGAAAATACCATGCACAGGCTAAAATAGCATACTTCTCTGTTTAATTTGGTGCTTAGTGTTTAAGAATTTGCGATATAATGTTGTTTTAACAAATGGTTTGGTACTGGCCAAGACACACTGCTCTGCTTTACTAATAAGCCCTAAGGATGTCAATGGTTATGTCATTCACATTCTTTTTCCCATGCAAGATGATGACTACCAGCTGTAGGGTGCTTCTGTGCAGTTTGATAAGATTGATAGTTGGGTTTTAAAGAAGGGGAGTGAAACACATAAAAAAAATAACCATCTCCTCAGCCGCAACGCTGACACAGTTTGCAATGATAGTACATCAATATACCCATCAGAACATTGTTAAAATATGTTCATCTAATTGAAGTAAGCATGTAAACAATTTGAGTTTTATATTAAAAAGTTGCTCAAGTAACAAAAGTCTGCCTGGAATTTTTAAGATATTCCAATGATTTATTTAGATAACTCACAAATATATCCCTATTTGCATAATAAATTCTTTAAATTTTAAATTTAGACACATACAACTAATGGAACTTCACACCTGTTCGAACTCCGTTTTATCCCACATATCCTCAGACTTTAAGAGTTTCTTGTAGATAGACAGGGTTTCCTTCAATCTGTGATCTGTTAGCACTCGGTAGGTCATTCCACCACAGTGGAACAACACAAGAAAAAAAGTTTGGATTGTCATGAGCATGGTGTAGGCACTGCTAGCCAACAATCCTTTGATGATCATAGCGAGTGATGCATGGCATAAGCCTTTGTGAGAGCATTCAAGTAGATGGTATCCATTTCCATTAAGCACTTTGTAGACTAGCATCAGTGGCCTGAATTTGATGCGGGCGTTCAAGGGTAGCCAGTGGTGCTCAGCAAACAGAGAGGTGACATGTAACCTTTTAGGCTGATTGAAGACCAAGCTTGCCGCTGCATTCTGGACCATCTGTAGAGGGTTCACAGCACAGGAGGGGAGACCAGTTAGGAGGGCATTGCTGTAGTGAAGGCAGCAGATGGCCATAGACCGCACCAAGAATTGGGTGGCTTGTTGGGTGGCAGGATTTTTCTTATGTTTAACAATGCGAAGTGGCATGATCGAGCGACGGAGGCAACATGATCTATAAAGGTCATCAGTCATGACATCCAAGTTTCTAGCTTCCTTTGATGGAGCAAGAGATTAAGATTCAATTTTGAAACGCTTTATTTATTCGTTACTTTCAGCAATTGGTATATTAACATTCTTATTAGATTAATGTGGCCTATTTACTTTGATGCCAGAAGCAGTCTTCATTTAATGAAGTCTAGCACACTTTCAGGTTACCATCTTGAGATATCCTTGCTGTAGAGAGAAGCTGACCTAGCACATGTAGGCAACCATCTTCTCCGTATGGTATACCTTAAATGCCAAAACAGCAAGGAAAAAAAAAAAAAAAAATATATATATATATATATATATATATATATATATATATATATATATATATATATATATATATATATATATATATAGATAGATATATATAGATATAACAAAAAAAATGGTACAATATAAAGTGAAAAGGATAAAAGACCCCTCTGCTGTACATAGTATGGTCATTCACTCACTACCTAGTCAGTACAACAGGTTTGACTGAAAATTAATTTAAGCTATGCTCATTTACTGTATCTTGGCAAAGTATTCATACTATTAGAACATTTTCACATTTTGTCATCTTGCATCCACAAACTTTAATATATTTTACTGGATATTTATTTGACAGACCAACAAAAAGTAGTACATAATTATCAACTGGAAGGAAAAGAATAAAGAATAATTTTATATATATTTCACTATAAAAAAGTGTGGTATGTGCTATAAAGTATAAATTTCCTTCCACATTGCAATTATGAACAATTTTATTGATCCATCCCTTAAAATCTCTCTGAAGTCTATGGTTATAACTTCACAAAATGTGAAAATGTTCAAGAGGTATGAATACTTTTACATGGCACTGTATAAACAAACACACACCCTGACACACAAATGTGTCATAGACTGGGGCTTTTGGATTTACCTATTAACCTCCCTTTTTGTGTGATAACAAGTCTCTGCTGCCACTCACCACTTGCTCTCTGGGTTTAACCAAGCCTGTGACTGACTCAGTCTGATCTTAATCAACACCCATATTTGCATGTAGAACAGATGAGAGACAAGCCCCGAGAGGCTGAGGCAATCCCTGCTATTTTTACTTGAAGCTGCATGGTTTTCCTGTGGCAGCCAAATGATGAAAAAAAGGCATAGCAAGAGATGGGTGTCAGGGGTGTTGTCTGTCAGACAGAAATAAAAAGCCAAAAGCCATTCTCTCTCCCTTGTGCCCTCTTAGGCCTCATTACAGATGGGGAGATTCTAAAGCTCTCATTCTCTGCTGTACTGGATTGATTCTCTGTTAGATTCAAATTCTGGAAAGGGGGAATGTCATCAAATGAATTTTGAAGAAAGGGGTTATGTTGACAGAACTAAGTAGTGCCAGTGCTATTTAGGCCATTAAAGTCCTCATAAAACAATACATCTGCAGTCTTCTTGCTTTCTATCTGCTGTCTTTACTACAGAAATAAATATTTGGGTGGTTTAGAAAGTTAATAGTTTAGAATACTTGAGTTGTAGTCTCAGATATTCAAATTTGGATGTTTTATCTGCACTGAATTGACGCAGGGTGTTTTTTTGGGATGTCAGATTTTCAAAGTAACTATCCTCTGGTGTTTCCATCATTAGATCTTGCAGTGTCAGAACCCATTGCAGAAATATTGCTGAATGCAGAGGAAAGCTGGTTGCAGAGACAGAAGGACCCCTCTGCTCCATTACCTTCATCTGACCAACATTATGATGGAGGTTCCTATGACTTCAACACTCCCCTCAAGACTTTGTGAGTTACCTCTTTCATATGCACACATTTATTCAATACATTGTAAATTATGATTTATTAATTTGAAATTCAAGTATTTTGTCAAGTCCATATCTTTTTATCCCCAATTTACAGTCTTTTTCCTCCTCATCCCTACTCTTTTGTTAATCAGGAATCCACTTGGTCTCTCAATCTCTAAGCGGGACAGTCTGCTGGAGAAGTGTGCCATGTTCAGAGAGGCAGGTGGAGCACTAAGCCGACAGCCCTCTCAGGATAATGGCTTAGATAGTCCTTTTAGTTCTGGACCAAGCAAACTGGAGCAGGTAACTTTGCTTTAAAGTCCATTTTAAGGATGAATCTTATTAGAGTACCTTTAGTTGATAAATCAAAAGGGTTTGTTTTCCAGTAGAACTGACCTTTAAAGCTTAAGAAACTGTAACATGCTGAACATAGTGTTTTTTTCAGGGTTTTTTTTGTTTTGTTGTTTTTTTTACGAAGTATCTACATCTTTTTAATAATTAACATTCTATCAGGTTCAACATACTATTACAGACTTAAGTGTAACATCTTGGGGTTTTATGTGATAGCCCAATCTAAAGCAGTGCATAATTGTCAAATGAAAGAAAAAATGTTTTCCAAGTCTTATACAGTTTAAAAATATTCAAAGTGTGGCTTGTTTTTATGTTCAGCCCCCTTTAGTCTGATACCTCTAAATAATATCTAATACAACCAATTACTTTTAGAAGTCATCAAATTGGTAAAGAGTCCTCCTGTATTTTAAAGCAAGGTTAGCTTATAAAACTAAATCCCAAATTTCTCATGGAGCACTGTTCACTCAATCATCCAAAAACAAATGCTTAAAAAAAATCTGCATTTGAAGCTTTATCATTTCAACAGTTAAAAGCTTCAAGAGAAGATAAAGTAGCACAAAGAATCTTTTTGTTCTTTGGGTTTTGTAACAATGATGTGACATCTGTGGGCAACAGCAGAGGACAGCCAATCACCGCTGTCTGAGTTCAGATTTATTTCACTGTGTTTCTATAGGTCAAGCTGATGCCTCCAGCTCCCAATGATGACCTTGCTTCCCTCAGTGAGCTGACTGACAGCAGCCTGCTCTACGAGATGCAGAAGCGCTTTGGTAACGACCAAATCTATTAAGTCTGTATGTCCTTGTGGGCCTCTTGCACACAAAACATTAAACATCCAATAAATCCCAGGGGGCATATAGACCACAGAGAAATATGAAACATATTGTCTTGACATTACATTTGCCTGTTGGTTGGAATGTTGTTTATAGTCTGGAAATGTCAATGCGAAGTGTTTGGATCATATCACACACAACTATATACCCTGAGGTCCACAGTAACAGACTATTTTTCACATCAGTGTGTGCACAAACTAGTTTACTGAAGTAATAATACTAAACATAATACATTACAGTTACAATTAGTGGAAATATTCTTATTTAATATACAGATTGTCTGTCACATCTCATACATTATTAAGTTAATATTTTAAGCAATATTGGGGGTGCAAAAAAAGTGCCAATACTTATTGGAACTTTCAAATTACTTTACCAGAATTTTACCTTTCTGTAATATATGGGTTGCTTTCCCAGAATTTACAAGTTACTGTCCCAGAACTTGCAAGTTGCTTTGTGTGAACTGAGAGGTTTCTTTCTTTGAACTTACCAGGCTCCATTCCAAGACATTATAAGACATTATAACATAACTTTCTTAATACTTTCTGGGGAACAAAGTTTTATTGTGAGGGAACCTTGTACTTTCTTGAAATATATGGGCTACTTTCCCTTGCTTATAGGTTACTTGCAGGGACCTGGCAATATTGTTAAGTTAATTGTAATCTGATACTTTCCCAGGATTTACAGGATATTTTCCTCAGCATTGAGAATTCTGTTCTGGAGCCTGCAGGTTGCTCTCTGGTTACCGGCTTTATTTTAAGTTGACTTGTAACCTGGTGCTTTTCCCAGAATGTGTGGTTATTTTTCCTGGAGCTTATAGGTTAGGTTACTTTTTCAGAGCCCACAGGTTACTTTTAATGGAGCCTACAGGTTACGATAAAGGAGTCTATAAGTTACCTTCAGAGAACAGGGTGTATTATGACTATTCTGGCATGTTCCAAAACATACAATTTACTCCTCTTTAACTTGCAGATTATTTTTTGTAACCAGCTGTACTATCAGTTGACTGGTAGACTGGGATATTGTGACAGTAGGCAAGAAGTCATACAAGTTTATTGTTATGTACCATGAACCTCCAAAAACAAAACATCAAAAGCAAAATTTTTGCTCACTTCTGGAAGTATATTGGCACTTTTCTGTCATCTTAAGCAGTTCCACACAGGTAACTAAACATTTTCTCCATGCTTTAAGTACCATAGTTTAAGCTAGCTTTGCTAAAAAATAAATAAATAAAAATGGAGATTTAAAAGACATAAAATAATGGATCAGTATACAGTTAGCTTTGTTTCTTGAATGGGTTTGTTTAATTATCCTGGTAGTTGTACATCAAATTGTGTTTGTAACCTGAATTTCTTCTCTTTCTCAGTCCACTGACCTAGCAGTCTCATACCTCCCTTGCTCACACGTACTCCAGTGAAAATATGACAAAATCAATTCTGTTCTGATCGAAAAATCCCATAACTATATCCTGTAGTGAAATGCCTTTATTTCCAGGAGCTAAACCCATGTTTATTTCCATTTTTCCTCCATTCCTTTAGTAGTCTTCCACTGTAGGGGTAGGGTTTTTTAAAGATTGGAACCAGATCAATGTAAAGCAGCATAATCAGTGTGCAGTTGTCTTCTGTGTGGGGATGCAGTAATTGTCTGCTATTACAGGAACCCAGATGGGCAATAGACAGAAGGGTTATATGAAGTGGTGGGTGGTGACCAAAGGAAGTGAGAGTGGAGGATAAGGAAAAGAGACAATTGGATTCTGCTAATAATTTATTCCAAGCTCTGTTTGGTAAGACTGAAGAAATGGGTTGACAAAGTGCATCAATTAAGACTTTTTTTTATCTTTTAGTGTTTAACATTCAAAAGAAAGTGACCTGATAATAGTTATGTATTCTGTTGTTTTCTGGTTAACTCTTCTAGTCTTTTAAAAAGTAACGGAACAAAGTTGTTGCTTTGCATAACCAAATATTTCAGTGCACAGTATGAATCAAGTCTTAAAAATAAAATCATAATTTGTCTCCCATTGCTTTTTATTTACTATAGCTAATTTGCTTCAGTTTTGTAACAAAGTGCATTAGGACACAGGGTAACAGAGCAGAGAAATGATGGACAGAAATGGGAGAGAACAAAGGCAGAATAATCCATATGCTCCCAGCAGGGTGATCAGGGAGGGGGGCTTTCATGAATGGTCACTGCCTTCTGCCAGCACAAAAAGACCTGTCATTCACTCACCCTCAAAGAGAAGGAACAGTTCAAGATGGGATGTGACAGAAGAACCTGCCAATGGCTAAATTTGTAATAATTAAATAATTACTACCAAATTTTTTTGTGAAATTTACTTTTTTAGAAAAAAAAAAAAAAAAGAATATTGCCTTCTGTCTGCGAACAATGGGATATTTATTCAAGCTATTAACCTTCAGCCCGGTCTCGAGGACAGATCAGCATGTTACTAAATATTGGCATAGCAGCACTTTAAGAGGGGGCAAGCTTGGCTCTAAAAGGAGTTGTGAGTGATGAAGGGCAAGTTGTTTAGAGGAAAGGGTCAGAATAAGGTCGTTGTTATTCTGGTCATAAGTCTGTAGAGCTTACCTATGAGACAGAAAATCTGAGTTCTTTATCTGGTCAATTTGATCATTTGCAGTTTTACTGTTATCATCTTACAACATTTTCCAACATCATTTGCAAACACGCAGTTTTCTTAAGGACAAAGTGAGGTCTTCAGTTTTCATACCAGCTTTGGGTCTTCAAAGTCATAGGTAATTTTAAACCAGCTTAATTTTTTTAATCATAATTTTGCAGAAGCAACACCTTACGTTTCACCTTCTATTATATATAGTTATGGTAATAGTATCTTTTTACTTGGTGTCTAAAAAAATAAAGTTAAGTTAGAAGGTACACTTTTGTATAATGGGTATAATAATGGGCTTTGCTAAATACATATGCAAGGCTTGCTTGCTAACATTCATATTAGAAAGTTGTCTTTCTATAATGCATACATAATGGAGGATTAAAGACAAGATCTTTTTCAGAGCAGTGTGAGAAACTGATAATATTGTACAGAAGATAAGTACTATCTTTGACATAGGTATTATATCTATTATATCACACGTACTCCAGTGAAAATATGACAATATATGATAGATAGATAGATAGATAGCTCTGCTATCTATCTATCTATCTATCTATCTATCTATCTATATATATATATATATATATATATATATATATATATATATATATATATATATATATATATATATATATATATAGAGAGAGAGAGAGAGAGAGAGAGAGAGAGAGAGGAGAGAGAGAGAGAGAGCATGGATTTTACCAGGTTCTACAACATTTTAATGTACCACAAAAATACAAGATACAGAAAAGTCACTTAATTGCTGGAGGTGCACTTCTTTATACTGTGACTCTTATTAAAGTTTTTGATAATGAGGATTAAGATAAATCTTGTTTCTTTACTAACTACCGCAAATGTCTCTTCCTGCTTATTTTTAGACTTACATTGGACACATTCTTCTACTCATCAATCCAAACAAAGAGCTGCCCATCTATTCCACTTTGGTGAGCAAACAGTTAAATTACCTGTACATATTTACAGTACAAGGTTGTTATCTATTATGATGTTTGAATTTAGAGAGCAACATATAGAGTTCTCTTTTCTCAAACAGGATGGTTTGCATTAGATCAGTATTTAATATAGCTGTAAAATCATCCTATAAAGGAAAGAGTTTCCTACATAAAAAGCAGGGCAGCAGGGGATGAAATGGACCTTGTAGTTGATAAATAATGCAGTCTTCCTGTTAGCGATCCGCAGCATAAGGCTGACTCTGCATTAGCTAGAGAAAACACACACAAACAGCCATTCCTAGACTCAAACAGACTCAGTTACAGTTTGTCTTTACAAGACCAAAAATGCTTATCAAGCAGAAAAGGTAATCAGCCATCAACACAACCCCGTGGGATAGTTATTGAAAATGTTCATCTATTACCTTTTCCACAATATCAGTTAAAAAAAAAAAAAAAAAAAATGTGTGTGTGCATGTGTGTTTATTCTTGTCTGTGTGTGTGGCTTTAAAAAGAAGATATCTCATTTTGACACAGCTAAAATGATAACCGTTAAATGTTTGGACTCAGAAACAGCTGGAAGGAGGAGGAAGAGAAAGCATCTTTGTCCTCCTCTGGTGGTCCCACCCAAGCCTGTCTGGACTCACTCAATTCAGCTATACCCAGATATGAGGCTGTGTGCAGGAGGAGAGAGGAGCCAATATGAGAAGGACATATGTCCCAACATGTGTGTTTTGCTGCCCATCTGTCAACCTGTGTCATAGTGCACAAACCCTCCTTCATCCCTGTTTCTGCAGTCACCAGTATAACACTGTACAGCGTTGCTGGCCTGGGCAGACAGGGACCTCACATCTACTCTCATTTTAGTATGAATGAAAACAAACTGATACTAAATCTGCGCTTTCTGCTTTTAGGATTATTAATTTATTGCTTTATTCATACATAATAAACCCCATAGTTTAATTATTTGATATAATTTTACTTCATTGGAAAAAAAAATATTTAAATCTTGTGTATTAGATACATGGTAACTTAGAGTGGTATCTTTTTGTAGAACGCTCAGTCCCAAACTCTGACAATGATACCCAGTGTGATTTCATTGTCTCATTGAAAATTGATCCCTTGCCTGATTGTGTGTCCATCTTATGTAAGGCCTCCGTCTGTTTCTTAGGTGAGTCAGTTGTACCTGAGCTCCACTGGTCGTCTGTGCTCTTCTCTGCCGCCTCACATCTTCTCTTCAGCTGAGAGAGCGTATCACATGATGCAGCAGGAGAGACGCCCACAGTGTTTCATCCTGAGGTGCACCCACCATTCCATTCTGTACAGAAACTCACCGTTTCTAAGTTGGATTGCAGTGTGAAGTTTGTTAGAGGACATGAATGAAAAAACAGCATAATGAAGACCAATGAACATAAAAGTGAAGATGTTAAAGCAACATTAGGTCATAGAATATCATCCCAAACTTTGAACAAAGCAAGGGAGCACTGCCAGTGCAGCAAACCTGGGTCTCTGGAGGAGCTGCAGAGATCCTCACCTCAGGTCGGAGAATCTGTCAAAAGGACAATTATTTGTCATACCTTCTAAAAATCTGGCCTTTTTGAAATAAATTCAAAAAGAAACCCATTATTGAAAGAAATCCAGACAAACAAAAGTGATGTTTAAAGGATGTCATAAGGGTACACAGCAAACATGTGAAAGAAGGTGTTCTGGTCAAATTAGAACAAAATGCAACTCTTTGGCTTACATCCAAAACTCAGTGTTTGCTAGGAAAACTCTAAACACACCACTCCCAGGGTCAAACATGGTGATACCAGCATGATGCTGTGGGGATGATTTTCTCAAGCAGGGACAGGGAAACTAATCAGAGTTAATGGGAAGATGGATTTAAATACAAGGTGATACTGGAAGAAAACCTTTTACAGGCTCCAAAATAAGTTCACATTGCAGGAGGACAACAACCCCAAACAAACAGCTCAGGAAACAGAGGGATGATTTAGATAAAAGCATATTAAAGTCCAGGCCTGAATCTTTGGCCTGAATGGCTGTTCAGAGTCTCTCCATTTAGTCTACCTGAACTTAAACTATTTGCCAAAGGCAAAAATTCTGACTCTAAATGGCAAAAGCAGTTGAGACAAACCACAAAAAAAAAACAAAAAAAAAAAAAAAAAACTGTAGCTGAAGGCAAATGTGGTTTTCCAAAGTATTGATTTGGGAGCGTTTAATATTGAAGGCCATTGGTAACACTGGATTTCATTTTGGGGTATGAGAATCAAGAGAAAATATAAACATGTGCCACACTTTTCAGATGCTTATTTGTAAAGAATTTTGGAAACCACTTATACTTTCACTACATAGTTATGTTATACTTTGTTTTGGTCTGTCACGTAAAATCCTAAAATAAATTTAGGTTTGTGGTTGTACTGTGATAAGATGTAAAACACTTCAAGACGTGTGAGGTGTGAATACTTTCACAAGGCA